>PVKB01002554.1:193585-270530 GCA_004027205.1 Ctenodactylus gundi
AAGTCAAAGCACGCTAACAAAGGGCACACAACACACGGAAGAAACTTGGCATTCCACATTATCAAGACCTAAGAACATAATTTCTTTGATTTTTGTTTATTTGTTTTACTTCAGCCCACTGCCTTTGGGGCCTGTCCAGAACCACTCCAATCTCCTTTAGGGGCCAGAGTCTACCAGCTGTGGAGTGACTGGACCACATGCACATACACACGCGTCCCCTGCTTAGGATGTCTGGGTGTATGTGCGAAGGCACTAAAGCGGTTTTAGAGAAATTGCAGTCAGCAACCCCACCCATTCCCTTTACCTGTGGAGCTGGAGTTTCCTTCCCATTGGGAAGCTTAATGTTTGAAAAAAGCTACGGTCATGCTTGGGAATTCCGACCCCTGGCCCCAGAAGGGAATAGTAACGGAGAATTCAGCATCACCAAAGCTCAAAGGGACACTCCACGTCTCCCCAGAGGGATGGGGATGGTCAAGCAGCGATCTTCAAAACAGCAATGAAAACAAGCACAAGAAGGGCTGGGAGCTGAAAACGTAAAACCACTTCTTCCTTTTTAGAGTCTTCTGTATTTTCTTCTCCCGTAACACACGGAAGCAAGACAGACATTCTTCATTAATGGAACAGTCCATAGACAGTTTTCCTCTAGTAATGCCTACATTTAAAATTTGTTCCAAAAAAAAAAATCATTAACCTATATTTCCTAACTCTTTACATAGATTCTCAGCAATGCAGCCATACTATTTTACAAATTGGAATTTCTCCTTTTTTGTTGTTGCTTCTTTCTTTATTCCCTTGTTGCTGGGACTAGAGGGACAGGGAGAAGGGTTCCGCTAACAAAATAAAAATGGCTGGGGGGATTTCAGTTTGGTCTTACATGGAAAGAAACAACGCAATGGCATTCCCACGTATGTACACCAAACGCTCCCCCACTCAATTACACGTAATTTCAAATGAGTCCACGATGGAGCTCTCTGAAAGCTTAATCCTTCTCCCATATTTTTTAAGATAATGAATTTACCTGTTGCTGCTAAATTGATAATTTTTAAAAAATATTTCTTTCACGTGTTTTAAAATGTGTGATCCCCAGTATGACAACATTTGGAGACTTTTATTTTTACATGTATTTTTTTAAGTAAAAATTATTTAAACTTTTTGAAGTTTCAGGAACTTGTAAAAGTTTATCAACAGGAAAGAAATAGCCATCTATCTAGGATAAGATATGGTTAAATAAACCATCTTCAAAAAACTGGCTTCCTACCCTAGAATTCCTGAGAATGCTTGCAAATTTTAAAGCAGGAAAATAAATGTTAAAAACAAAACCAAAACAAAACACTGTTAAATGCTCCCAGAGTTAGTCTTCATCTAAAATATATATTTATATGTGTGTGTATATATATATATACACATGTGTGTGTGTATATATATATATATATGTGTGTGTGTGTATATATATATACACATATATGTATATATATACGTGTGTGTGTGTGTGTGTGTGTATGTGTGTGTATATATGCACTTTTTGGTCTTTTTTTAGTTTTCAGTTTTTTTTCCCTTTAAGCTTATGATGGAAGAACATTTTAGCTTCTCATTTTTATTTTTACATATTTCAACTCCCTCATTTATGTCTTGTAAACAAGAGGGGCTCTAGCACCCGGCTTTCACCGTAGTATCATAAGGAACTCAACTAAGCCATAGTGCAGGTCAAGGACCCAACAGGCAGGAGGAGAGGAGGGCAGGGCAGGGCACAGCCATGAACCAGGAGTGGCAGTGGACAGTCCCCACTAGCTCACAGGAGCCTCGGGATGGGCTCTCGGCCCACGGACTCTCAGATCTAACCCTTCTGTCTGCAGATGTCTGAACACAAGCTGCACTTCATGTGGAGGTTGCCATACCCGACAGGGCTTTGCTCCAATGCAGAAAGCAGTTAGTAGGGTTGGATGAAGACGTCTTGTGGGGGCAGAGGGGGAAGGGGCACGGTGGTGATGAAAACCAGAGGAGAAGGGCACAGTCAGTGTGGACAAGGCATCTGTGGGACCAAACCAGCACTGCAAACTCAGTGACGACCCATCCACAGGAGGCTCCCAAGACTGGCAAGTGTAAGCATTCACTTGAATTATGCTTGTCAATCTCTTTTGAGGCTATTTGTCATCAACAAGGTAAGCCAAGAGGACTAAAGAATTTCCCAATCTTTGTCTCACAAAACCACGTACATGCAAATAATCTGTGGGGTGTTTTTGCCTTTTTTTATACCCACCTACCCACCCACAGACACAAGCTGAAGTCAATACATTAGGCATTGCTGTACCCTTCACTGAAGACACTAAATAAAGAAAAAACTCCCTTGTCCTCAACAGCAGCAAGTTACAGAGGACAGTAGAGGTCTGCTCCCACCAAGGGTTGGAATGGGCAGGTATTTGCTGGTACAGAATGTCGGCACTTTTTGTTGAACAGTATGATGCAGACTGGGACGTCCACACAAGTGCTAGTACGTCACCGGCACAAGCCCCTCCCCCACCCACCCACCCTGCCCGCTGCTTTGCACGAAGGGCGATCCCTTCACATCCGCTGTCACTCTCTTCACAATAAGCAGTTTTACAGATTTTGATTCCAACATAGACCAAACATGTTGGTGATAACTGTAGTTTAAACGTTGCCCCCTGTTCGGCCCAGAGTACTATTACACTGATGCTTAAAAAATAAGTCTTTAAATACCAAAATAAAAAAAGCAACATTATAAGAAAAAAAAAGAGGTCAAAACCAAAAAAAGGTGCAATACTTAAAAAAGTCTTTGCTAAGTTATTCCTGCCTAAGCAAAACCACATACACAGGAAATACACAACACAGAGAAACAAAGGGAAACGCTTGAAGTACACACTGGTTTAAGAACATTCGTTAAGTAAACGTCTCTGTCAGTGATGGCCTGGTGCTGTAGCGCGCCATGGCCTGGCACAGGTAACGCTCGGCGAGAGGAGCACGGGGGAGAGCTGCGATGCTTCCAGGAGGCTGCTCACAACTTACTGCTTTCTGTTTTTATCAAATGGAAATGAGAACCAATAGGAATTTAATTCAGCATTACCTGATTTTTTTTTTTGACAAATTTCTCACACCTAATCACACAGGAATGAGGGAACACAGTTTTTCTGGATTTGAGACATCACATAATTTAAACACGATCTTATCCTCTGTTCCCATCCAAACTAACAGAAAGGCCTGAGTGAAACTTAACAGACACTCAAATGTGCCCAGCGGCCATTTACTTTAAAAAACAGAAAGTGAACACACAGTTGCACCAAGAGGTACCACTGCGCTCTGATTTTTGGAGTTGGCAGTGCTCCGCTCTACTGTTAGGTCAAGAGACGAGCTAGAGAGCCTCTCACTCAGGCGAATGCACAAGTGGAAAAGTGCTCTCTGTGCGAATCATTAAAAAGCACTCGCGTCAATGCGGTGGCCTGAGTTGCAGTGGGTCCGCGTGCCCGTGTGTTCTCATTAAAAAAAAAAAAAAAAGCAGATGGCCGGCCAGCCAGCCTGTAGACTGTCAGCAATGCAGCTTTCTGAGAAATCAGGGTGAGGCAGGAGAAGGAGGCAGGACACAGGCACACACACAGACAGAGGAGGATGCACGCGAATGCACATGAACACACGTGCACACACATACCAGAACGAGCATGCCTGGGCAGTTACATGTGCCAGAACACACTGGTATTTATCAACCAGCCAATCACAAAATTTTTCCTTTTTTTTTTTTTAGGTTTTTTTGTTTTTGTTTTTAAAGTGAGGCTCCGTCAAGTCTTCCCTCCCCCCTCCCCCCAACAATTCTTTTGAATTTCCCTCCCTCCCAAACATGGTAGACCTAAGGACGGAAACACACCCAGTGCAAACAAAGTTAAAAAGCTATTTTTTTTCAGTATATATGTTTCTTAGCAACAACTTCCATATAACATGAAAAAAGTGAAAAACTAGAAACTAATTTTTTTAATTTTTTTGTGTTTAAATTTAAATGGTATGTGTACTTGCTTCACATTGTCTTTCTAGGTTGGCGTTCATGATTCAAGTATTTCAAGAGTGATATGTTCTCTTTTTGGATTCATATTCCAAACGAAAAAACTGAAGTTATAAGGGAGGCAACTATGTGCTCAGACAGTCTGTCAATGACCCACCTTTTTTTTTTTCTCTCTCCGTTTTCTTTTTTCCTTTTAAAAATGTATTTATTGCAAGTTGAAAAAAAAAACGAAAAGGTCAAGTTAGTGCTGCTGCTGTTCCAAAAAAGGTCACGAGGTCAGAGTTGAAAGTTCTAAGTTCAGATTGAATCCGACCCTCCTCCCAGAAGGTCACCAGGTAGTAAAGGAGCAGGGCTGCCCATCCTATGGGGATCTTCCACGGCTGGGACTCCCCACAAGCTAGAAGAATAGTTTGGGGGGCCCCACAACGAAGCGCCAGAAAGATCGGCCCCGCTGCTGCCACCAGCACTGCTGCTCCATTGCCCGAGCCCAGTGGACCCACCGAAAAGGTTCAGCGCAGGTCCGACGGGGTCTGACTGGTTCTGGCCGGTCTCCAGTGACTGCCACCCTGCGGCCGGTGCGCTTGGTGTCGCTGCAGGTGCAGGGGGCTGAGCTTGTGCCAGAAAGCGGCTAACTTCATCGTCGGTGGCAAACTCAGCCAGGATGGTAGTGTTTCCCAACACACACCTGGAAAATGGAAGGAGAGCGAGCTGCAGACCTAAGGGAGACTCCCAAGCCCACAGGAGGTGAACTCTCCGTCTCCTGCTAACACACTGCCTGAGTGCTTCTCAGCAAGCTGAATCCCGGGCCTCACTCCAGGCCTGTGGACCAGAGCCTGCACTTGAACTGACGTAACGCAACAGGGACCAGCAAAGCTCAAAAGTCAAGAATACCAGAAGAGGCAACACGCCCATCCCTCTTTGTGCACGGAACTTTTACATTTCAGATAAATTAGATATCAGGAAAAACGTGTGTGGGGTGGATGAATGTGTGAACACATAAGATGTTTAGGGCAGTGCTACTATTCTGAATGAGATGAGGCCCACCCACCATTTTACACAGGTCAAAAATTCATAGGATCTATATCAACAAGAGTTAACTAATGTAAACTGCGGGCTACGGGAGATCACATGTAATTAATGTATGCCTATTAGTCATGAGAAACAGACTACGTAGCAAGGGCAGCTACATATGTGGGGCAGAGAGCACAGGTATATGGGAAGTCTCTACCTTCCTCTAATTTTGCTATAAACCTGACAGCAATTTAAAAAAAATTCAAGTCTGAGAGAAGAAAAGAAAAATGTCAACTTTGTTTTCCTGTGTTAGGTAAAAGATCACACCTAGAGAAAGCGTCAGCAACGACCTCAGTGTCAGCCACGTGAAGCCACGGCTCCACCTCAGTGTCAGCCACGTGAAGCCACGGCTCCACCTCAGTGTCAGCCATGTGAAGCCACGGCTCCATCTCAAGGGGCCACTGGCTGCCTCGGCATCACCATCACGTGTAGTGTATTTTGTGTGTGGATTTTTGTAATGACACCTGCAGTCAAAGAGAGTTAGCTCTTCTTAGCCCACCAGTTTCATAGAAGCTGGAAGAAAATACAAGTCTGACCCAGTCCTATCTACTTCAAGAAAAAACTCTGCTACCTAACTGGACAATAAAATTTCATCACCATCTATAAAGAGGACACAGGAAGTAGTCAGATTCCATTACAATAGACAGTAACATTTAAAAATGCTTCACATTTTCATAAGCATTGCCTCATTTCACGGTACTTAAAATTAACTCACTTAAAAAAGCTAGGAAGAATGCAAGAAATTTCCCAAATCTAGAAAAAGGAATTAATTTTCTGGTACAAAGAGCTTATAGAACAACAAATAACCTCAACCAGCAACGAGACTTGAAGGACATATCATCATCAAAACCTCAGAAATACATCATAAAGGGAAAATTTAAAAGCAGTAAGAGAAAAACAGGCTTTATTCTACTAAGGCAAACCCATATGAATTACTGCAGATTTCTCGATGCAAACTTTAAAGGAGGCCTGCTAGGAGGGCCTGGAACACGATCGTTCAAGCTTTAAAAGACAGCAGTGTCAACCCAGGTTTGTTGCATCCAGCAAAATTATCCCTAGAAATTGAAGGAGAAGTAAAAATTTTCCACGACCAAGAATTCCTAAAGAAATTTGCAACCATTAGCCCAGCAGTGCAGAAAATGCTTAAGGGAATCTCTGAGAGTAGCAGAGAGACAAGGAACACCACAAACACGGAGACAAGGAAACATCTAAAGAGAAAGTGTAACAAAAAAACAGACTGGTATTTGAATCATTTGATCGGTATGCTTCTGAAACAGTACCAATTATTTTATAAAATCTACGCAATTTCCCCACATGGTTATTTTCTGTAATAGTATATTAGTTTGTAAGACATAATAGTTATATTCAACTTAGGGAATTGGTATAAAATCTTTAAAAAATGTGTGCATAAATTTATGGATACATAGGTAGGTCCGGGCAAAATGTTAGTAATTAGTGAAATGTGAGTAAATAATTCATGAAAGTTAAAAAAATTTTGAAATAACTAGGTATGCCATATTTATACCTTTAAGTATAATATACTTATGTGATGCAGATTTAAGTTCATTTAATGTAGCAATTCAATATAGACTTAAATTCATTTATTATAGTAATTCACTTATTTGGTCTTTGATAAAGTTCATCTTAACTGATTGATATAATGACAACTTGAATGTCTTTTGAATGTACAAACATTTACCTTTCACTAAGGAATTTGAAATTTAACTTCTTTTTCTTTCTCTCATTTTCTAGCTTTATGAATTACACTCTTTTCTTTTCTCGTATGGACTGATGGGTGAGGTCATGTTAAAGAATCTCGACAAAGATATAGTAAGATATAGCAAAAAAGAACTTTTGACAAATATCCCAGCCAAGGGCTCTGCTGGACTCAGAGAAGGGGCATCAAGATTTGGCCACTGCAGCCCACTCTGGTGGTGGGAAGCTGAGCTAGAGAGTGGTGATTTGAGTGAAATGAGTCAGACACAGGTTAAATATATTAACTATTGCACCGTTTCTCTGATTTGGGAAACCCAGAACACAGGCATTCTATAGACCCAAATGGTTGTGACGGTGGGAGTTAGTGAGAATGGGGAGGGTGTGGTAGGGCCAGAAATGGGAAGGGATTGTAAAGCTGATGTGATATATATGTGCACAGAATACTCAAGTTCATTGTAAACATTATGTGTTGCATATATATTAATAAAAATAGTGGGGAAAAAAGCTAGGAAGACGGCAGCTGAGTAGGAGTCCTGCTCAATGGCCCCTTGCAGGCTCATCCAAAAAGTTGAGATAGAGATAAAAAAAACTACCTGATTAACTTAGCTTATAGAGGGAGGAGAGCTCCAGGAATTAAAAAGAGGCCATAGGAAGGTAGGAAAGCCCTTGACAGGTCAGAGGCAAAAGAACATGCCAGCCAGTCTGGAAAGCCACCCAGGCCACCTGAGAAGGGATCCAAGTAGCTGGCAGCTGCAGACCTAGGTCAGCATGGAGCTGGGAACTGTGGGAATCTACAATAGGCAGCAGTCCTGGCACCCAGAAATGAGCCTATAGGTAGTATATACTGCAAATGCACTGTGAGCTCCCCCTTTAAAAGGCCTCCCTGCAGCTCAGGAGAAGAGCACTTGGTAGCCATACTAGAAGTGACATAGGCAGAAGCCATTTTGCAAACAGCCTGAGTCTGAATTCTTGCGTAAAAGCACAGGCCACACATCAGGGGATTTGGGGACACTCCTAACAATCCCAAGGGAAAAACCAGCACAAGAGACAGTTGCATAAAGGGGCAAAGGCTGCCCATGTCCTGAACGTTCTGTGCGGATCACAGTGAGAATGGACCGACCGTAAGAGGCCAGAGAGCTCCCCTGGGAGGGGGAAGTTAGGAGAGACCAGAGAGCTTTGCCAAGGGGACTGCCTATTCCTAGCACGGAACTCAACTGGCTTTCAGCCCGCTTTACATTCCCCCACAAAGGTTCAGAGAAATCTCTTGGCAAGGCTATTAAGATGAAATACCTTCAGCAACAGAATCATGGGTAGACAAAGCAACAGTGACATGCCTGACTCCCAGAAGCTAATGTCATAGGCCCTGAAAGAGAAGAACTTACAGAAAACGAAGTCAAAAGCCACACAGAGCAGGGATTGTAGAAAGATAGCTCAACCAAGACATACTTAAACAAATGGAAGTAAGGATCAGAAAGCTTAAAGAGGATGTACTAAACATACAACGGTCTTAATGAGAACAAAGTTTACTGAGTTCACAGAAGACTCAAAAAGTTGGCTGAGCTAAATAAAGTAATGCAAGATAAGAAGAAATATTTCAGTAGAGAAATGGAAAATCTGAAAAGGATTTTTGCTATCCATCCGGACAATATGAAAAATCTCTGTATGTTCAGAAACATGTTTTGCACAAGCTTATACCAGTTACTTATGTCTGCCACAGAGGTACAAATAAAAAGAAAAAATATGAAAAATTCATTTGAAAGCAGGGGAAGTTGAACATTGTGAGGAGAGAATCAGACTTGGAAGAAAAGTTGGTGAAATAAATGCCGTAATTAGTCATGACACCAAAACAAGAAGTGAGCGACAGAGCTGGATACAGTAACTGGAGAAAAACTCAAATAGAACTAAACTCAGAATTATGAGTGAGAGAAAACAGAAGACAGTACAAAAGGCATAAAGAACTTAGTCACTGAAACCATGGCAAAAAATCCCAAATCTAGGAAAAGAAATTAATATTCAGGTACAAGAAGCTTACAGAACACCAAATAGCCTTGACCAGAAAAGAACCTTATTGCAACACATCATAACCAAGGCCTCAGAAATTCAACGTGAGAAAATATTAAAAGCAGAAAGAGAAAAACAGACATTATTCTACCAAGAGAAGCCCATTCAAATAACTGTAGTTACCTTAGTACAAGCCTTAAAGGCCAGGAGAACCTAGAACAAAATCTTTCAAACTTTAAAAGGAAGCAAATACTAATGCAGGTTGTTGTATCCGGCAAAATCACCCCCGAAAACTGAAGAAGTAAAAATTTTCCACAACCAAGAAACCCCAGAGAAATCTGCAACCATAGCCTATCATTCAGAAAATACTTAAGGGAATCTTAAAGACGACAGCAGCAACAAAGGACTCAGAGGAAAGGAAACACTGAAAGGCAAAGCTTAACAAAAAGAAATAACAAGGAACTGATATGAGAAAAACAAGACCCTGACAGGAGTCAGTGAAAATCACACAGTAACTGCGCTCCATGTTAACTGTCATAACTTGCTAATCAAAAGACATAAACTGGCAGAATGGATCGAGAAACACAACGCAACCGTTCACTGTCAGCAAGATATACACTCTGTCCACAAAGCAGCACAGAGACCGAAGGTAAAAGGATGCAAACCAAACCCTTCACGCTGCTGGAGCCTGGAGACAAGCAGGAGCAGCTGCACTATTCTCCCACAAAGCAGACTCCAAACCAAAACAGATTAAAAAGAGACAGTGATGGGCACGATACACTAGTAAAAGGAACGAGCCAACAGTGGAGATCACAATTACATACATATCCTCCCAATGCAGCACGTAAGTATATAAAACAAAAACTCCTGGACTAACAGGGGGCGTCAAGACCCCACTGCCACAATGACAGGTTAACCAGACCACTCCCCCCCCAAAAAAAAAAATTACCAACGGCTGGAGGAACAGTACAGAGATCAGAGCACATGTCCAGCAAGCACAAGGCCCTCGGACGGATTCCCTGGCATCACATAAGCTGGGTGTGCCACCAATAATCTCAGCACCAGTGAAGCTCAGGCACAAGGACTGCTGTGAATTTGAGGCCAGCCTGGCTCCACACTGAGTCCAGGACCAGCCTATACTACAGAGTAAGACTGTCTCCAAAAAAACATCAGCGTTAAACCACACCATGGGACAAACGGACTTAACAGGTATCCAGAGTGCTCTAAATAACATCAACTTTTTCTCTACAGCACATGGGACTATTTCCAAAACAGACCACATCCTTGGCCATAAGACACACTTAAACAAATATAAACGAGTCATTCTTTCCTTACATACTTTCAGAATACAGTGAAATGAAACAGAAATCAGTGGCAAATCAATGAGAGAAACTATACAAATACACAGATATTAAATAATACATTACTATTATTATTTTTGAGACAGGGTTCCACTCTGCAGTCGAGGCTGGTCCTGAGCTTACTACAGAGCGCACGCTGGCCTTGAACACATGGCAATTCTCCTACCTCAGCCTCCTAAATGTTCTGATTCTAGGCAAGTGCCACCATGCCTGGCTTATGAAGTGCTGGGGAACTTAATTCAGGGCCTTGCACTTGCTAGGCAAATGCTCTCACCACTGTACTGTACTTCTAGCCCAAATAATACATTATTGAACAAGTGACAGACCACAGAAGCAACTAGGGAAGAAGTCAAAAACTTCCTAAAAGTCAAACAACAATGGAGCACATCATACCAGGATCTACAGAACACAATGGAAGCAGCTATGAACGCCCATACGAAAGGACAGAGTACTCTCAAAGTCCCAAAGAAATGAGAACTAGACAAATCCAAAAGCAGTAGAAGGAAAGAAATTATAAGAATTAAGAATAAAGATTAATAAAATTGAAAGTAAGAGAATACAAAAGATAAATGAATCAATGGGTTGGTTCTTTGAAAGGAAAAATAAGATTGATAAAAACCTCCAGCCAAACTCATCAAAAGCAGGAAAAAAAATTCACATCAATGCCATCAGGAATGAGAAAAGTAAAATCACAACAGATACTTTGAAATCCAGGGGATTATAACTAACTATTCTGAGGATTGGGAAGAATAGCATAGCAGTTAAGAGCACTTGTCTACCAAGCACAGGCCCTGAGTCTGATTCCCTAGTACCATAAAAACTACACCCACAGTCTCAGTACCCTGAGGTTGAGGCAGGAGGACTGCTGAGTGTTTAAGGCCAACCTGGGCTACAGTTACATACTGCAAACAGGACCAGCCTGGACTACAAACTGAGACCCTGTCAAAAACAAATACAAAACTACTTTGAAAACTTAATTCCAACAAATTCGAGAACTCAGAAGAAATGGATAAATTCCTAGACATGTATGAAATATCAGAATTGAACAAAGGAGATATAAAATCCCTGAGTAAAGCAATAAACAAGAGTAAAATTCAGACAGTAATACAGGGTCCTTCGACAAAGAAAAGCCCATGATCTGACAAATTCACTGCAGAATTTTATCAGAACTAAAGAATCAGCATTAACACACCTTAAACTCTTCCATGAAATTGAAAGAGAGGGAACACTAACCTATACCCTCCTGGAAGAAGGTATCACCTTGGTCTCCAAATCAGACAAAGACCCCCCCCCCAAAAAAAAAGACCCAACAAAGAAAGATTATAGACCAACTCTGATGCAAAATTTCTCAATAAGATACTTGTCAACAGATGCAATAAATTATGCAATAAATTATTAAAATGCTCATAAACCATGACCAATTTGGCTTCATCCCAGGGATGCATGGCTGGTTAAACAACATACACACAAATCAATAAATGTAATACCTCACATTAACTAAAGCAAAAACTACAAATCAAAAAACACGATATCCCTTCCTTATCAAAACTCTGATAAAAGTAGGTATGGAAGGACCTTACCTCAAGGTGATAAAAGCAACTTATGACAATCCTGTCAACAACATCCTAAATGGGGAAAAAATGAAGACGTTGCCACTAAAATCAAGAATAAGGCAGGGGTACCCACGCTCAGCATTTCATTGTTCAACAGTGCGTGAAACCTCAGCCGCAGCAATCAGGCAAGAGAATGGAATAAAGGGACTGCGCATAGGAAAGGAGGACGTCAGACTCTCCTTCTTTGTGGATGACGTGGTCCTCTACATACAGGACTCCGAAACTCCACCAGAGGACTCTCAGAACTAATAAAAAAATTCGGCCAACTTTCAGAATATACAATCAATACACAAAAATCAACAGAATTCCTCTACAGCAACAATGAAAACTCAAGAAAAAGAGATCAGAAAACCAATCCCACTCAGAGCAGACTCAAAGAAACTTAAATAGCTCAGAATCAATCTAACTGAGCGAGTGAAGGACTTCTAAAGTATTCTGAAAAAAAGAAATCAGAGAGCATTAGAAACTGGAACGACACCCACTGTTCCTAGATGGGAACAACCAACATTGTCAAAATGGCCACACTGTCCAAACTGATTAACAGATTTAATACAATCCCAATCAAGATATCAACAGCATTTTTCACAGAGCTAGGAAAAATGATACACCCAGTATTGCATAAAAACAGACAGGTGGATTAACAGATTCAATTAAAGATTCAGAGACAACCCAGAGTGCCTTCAGCCACGTCATCTTGGATAAGGTGCCCAGAACTTACGCTGGAGTAAAAATGGCCTCTTTAACAAATGGTGCTGGGGAGAACTGGCAAGACACATACAGAAGTATGAAGCTAGATCCCTATCTTTCACCACGTACCAATATCAAATAAAAACCGATCAAAGATCTAGACACTGAAATACAAACACTGTACTTGTTTAAGGAAAAAGTAGGCAAAACCCTTGGAGACATAGGCAAAGGCAAGGACATTCTCAATAAAATACCCAAAGCACATGAGACATCAAGAATCAACAAGTGGGATTAATCAAATTAAAAACTTTCTGTACAGCAAAAGAAACAATCAACAGAACGAAGAGAGAACAGATGAAATGAGAAGCAATTTTTGCCAACTACTCCTCAGGCAGAGGACTATCATCTAGAATATTCAAAGAACTAAAAAAAAAATTAAACAGACCCCCTCCCCAACAAAATAAAAGACCCAATCAAAAAATGGGCAACTGAAACAAACACGGTTCTCAGAAGAAGCCTAAATAGCTAATACATGAAAAAATGTTTGGCATCTTCAGTGGTCAGAGAAACGCTAATCAAAACAACACTGAGGCTCTCTGTAACTCCAATAAGAATGGCTGGTATTATTAAGAACTTTAAAGTAAAAATCAACAAATGCTGGTGAGGTTGTGGGGAAGAGGGAATCTTCCTACACTGCTGGTGGGACTGTAGACTGGTACACTCAATGGAAACCAGTATGGAGATTCCTCAAAAAGCTGAAAGTTAAAAAACAAAACAAAACAGAACAAACCAAACCACAGTAAGAACTGATTTGGCCTAGCTATATCCCCTGGGGGACCCTGGTGAAACAGTTAGTCATCGCAGATCAGCAATGTGTGCATGTCCATGATTATGGCACCACATCATACTAGTTAACTCTTGGAAGCAGCCAGTATGTTCATCAACAGATGCATGAATAAAGATGTGGTGTATTTATACAATGGAATACTACTCTGTAATAAAGAAAGGTAAATCTGAATTATGTGTAGGAAAATGGATGCACCCTGAGACAATGATGCTTAGCAAAATGAATGAGACCAAAAGGTTAACTATTACACGGTTTGTTTCCCTAATACGAGAAATTCTTAACAAAAACGGACAAAAGATGGAAGAAAGAAGATAGACTTTGTGGAGATGGAAAGGTTATGGAGGGGAGAAGGGATGAGAAGGGGAAAGTAAAGTAAGAAATAATCAAAATGCAATGTGTAAATAAAAAATAAAATATAAGTAGACAAATTAAAAAATGGCCTCGCTACACAGCTCAGAGTGAAGGTCCTATGTTTGATTTCCAGTACCATCCCCCCAAAAAAAGAAAGAAAGAGAAAACAGAGTAAAATGAATTATAATCAAAATAAAGATATACAACAGAATACTACTTGGCACTAAAGAGAGTAAACTGTAATACAATAAAATGTGGTATATTTACACAATGGAGTACTACTCTACCATAAAGATAAATTTGAAATACTTGTAGAAAAATGGATACACCTCACGACCATCACGCTTAGCAAAATGAGCCAGACACAGAAGGTTAAATATCACATGGTATCTCTGAGAAAACTAAACCATAAAAAAGTAAAAGAAATGGAAGAAAGTAAAAAGACAGACTGGACACAGGAAGGAGGTATGGAGGGAGGGGGAGTAACAGGAAGGGAAGGGCAAAGAGAAGTAAAAAACCTAAGCTAGGCAGAAAAGGCCTGTCGCCTTAGCGCCCAAGACTTGCAAGCGCACACATGACGTTACTGTGGCACATTCTTATGTGTCTTTAATTCAGGAGGTACTTGAATGACCACATGTGCATCGTCATGCACATCTGTCCAGGGGGTGCAGGATCAAATACTCACATGTGCAGTGCAGTCTGGGCCTTGGCCGCTTCCTGTTTGGTGCTGTATCGGATCAGGGCGGTGCCCTGGGTTAGATTCAGATGGAATGTCAGCAGTGGGCCATGCTGCATGCAGATCGTTCTCAAGGTTGACCCATCAATCTAAGGAATAACGGCATTCATGAGAGAAAACACGAGGTGCGGCGCAGAGGCCAGTGCTAAGGCGAGGCACTGGACTCAGGCGTGCGGCTGCCACTGGGCAAATGAGATGTTTGTGCAGCCAAACAAAAGCACGGTTCAACCCACGGTCTATTTTCTTTCAAAGATTAACAAGGGAATGTGTGCTAATTTGTAGAGCCTAAAATGGCAGAAAGAAGACAGTACTCAAATAATCAAAATTAACATACAAAGTTCTCATAATTACTAATATTTTATTATTCTGCCTTTCCAGTTAACAAAGAGAGCTGGATGAATGGCACAGTTGTTAAAGTACTTTCCTTGCAAATGCAAGTCCCTGAGTTCGATCCACCAGCACCACATAAGCTGAGTGCGGTGGCACACACCTGTAATCCCAGCACTCAGGAGCCTGAGGCATGAGGACTGCTGGGAGTCCAAGGCCAGCCTGGGCTACACAGTGAGCTCAGGACTTGCCTGAGCTACAAAGCTGGACTTTGCCTCAAACAAATAAACAAACAAAACAAAAAACACAAGCTGGGCCTGGTTACCCAGGCCTGAAATCCCAGGACTCAAGAGGCTGAGGCTGAAGGATCGCAAGTCCAAGCTCAGCGTGGGCAATCTGGCCACTTACTGTGACACTGTCTCAAAATCAAAAGTAAAACAGGCTCTGGTAGTAGCTCAACGCCCTGGGCGCCATCCCTAGTACCAACAAAGTAACAACAAACAAAAGCCCTGCTAATATCTGACTATTTAGTATGTTCACGACTAAGATAGCTCGCAGACTACCCCAATACTGCTTTACTCCTACTCTGAATACCTCAAGGTTACATTATTCCTAACTAACAGGCAACCTGACCAATGGCTTTAGTCCCTCTCCCCAGTTAAGATTCTCACCACTTAAATGTTTAGTGATTAAAGATGACAAACCTATTCATTCTATGTGATTCATTTTGCATCAAAATCCAAAACAGGCTTATATAAGCTGTTTATCCCAACATTTCAGTTCATTGCTTTGGAAAAAAGTACAATACTACTGGACTTGCTTTAAAAAGTTGTATTAGGCCAAGCCTGGCGGTATAACTTATAATGTCAGCACTTTGGGAGGCTGAGACAGAGGGATCATCAGTTTGAGCCTAACCTTGACAACTCTGTGACTTAGTAAGATCTTGTCTCAAGCAAGAATAAAAACAAAAATGAGGGGCTGAAAGAATAGCTCAGCAGTTAAGGCACTTGCCAGCAAGCGCTAAGTATCTGAGTTTGAATCCTCAGCACGACATAAACTGGGCATGGTGGCGCACACCTGTAATCCCAGCACTACGGAGGCTGAGGCAGGAGGACTGCCATGAGTCCAAGGCCAGCCGGGGCTCCATAGTGAGTTCAGCAACAGCATGAGATACAGAGCGAGACACTGTCTCAAAAACAAAAAACAAAATGAGCTGGAGATGCAGTTCAGTACAAAAGTCCCGGATTCAATATCCAGTACTAGGGGGGGAAAAAAAAAAAAAGAAAAACAAGTTGTGCCACTGGTGGCAGCAATGAAGAAACTGTAGGATGGAAATTGGCAGTTTAACCATCAGTCTTTAGAGAATTCAGCAGCAAAATCACTCTCAGTATTGTTTTATATGTGACACATCAGCCACCTCAATTAACACGTCAGCCAACTCTATTAACAGTGTATATGCCGTACGTGATCTTTCAAGACAAATGTCTTATAAACAATTTAGGTGATGAAAAATAAATTTAAGCTAGAATACTGGTTGATTTCTTCTACTGCAGAGATGAAGAATAATTATTTAAGAAGCACAGAAACCATTAAGACAACCTGGTCTTACTGGACAACTAGCATCCAAACCAGGAACCTTTCTGTGTGTGGTTAAAACATCCCTTTTCGCTCCCTGACTCTAATCATTACGCCTACACTTGTTACACAGAAATCATGAGGTAACACTGCGTTCTGCTCCTTCCGTTTTGTAAACCTTGAAAGCAGGTGAGGGTGTGAGGCTGGGGGGCCGGCACACGTCTCTCAGAGGAGGCTGTGGCTTAGGGGGAGGGAGAGGATACCCATTTTTCTGAAGGCAGGGTGTTCGTGCAGTGGCCGGGAAGTAAGTTAGTTTTGCCTACCAGTCAACCTGTCTGAGCTTCCTTCTTCCTTGATATAACGGGGTCTTACTTTACACAGCCACAAGAAAGCATGATTACCTGTGGAGTGAGATTGTGAAGAACCAGCCAGTAACTAGGGCGAACTGAGCCACCATCACTCCAGGCACAGGCTGTAAGCAACCAGAAACAGGTGAGAGGCATTACCAGGAGAAACGGCAGCAAGCCGAGCGGGAGACGCGCCTCCCGAAGCCCTCTTCTTCGCCCCACTCTCACCGGCTCTCCCCAGCCCCTGACCCTTGCGAACTCCGCTGCTCATGTGTTAAGACAGCATTTCCCTCCCACCGCCCCTGCTCTGCTGTGTGCTACTAGAAAGCTACCCGTCCCTGAGAGGCCCCAGTCCTTCCGCCTTACACTGACTAACTTTCCGATCCCGGGACTCTCTTCCCTTCTCCGGATAACCACGCTCCGCGCGCGCAGCCCTCCTCACGGCCCGTGGCATCGACACAGCTGCTCCTGCAGGCGGCACCTCCTCACCTGAGGCAAGCCGAGAGTCCTGTGTCCCCCACCCCCTGACCGATCGGGGTGCTGTGCTGCTCCAGGGAGAAGTCGGTTTGGGGTTGGTCAGGCCGGGAGGTGGGCGGGGCAGCGGCGTAGTGTTCCTGGAGGAGACGTGGGTTTTCCACATCTTGTTGGAGAGATGAGTGGGGTTGTGTCCTATGGGATCTGGGGACCACGTGGATTTATAATCCGGGAACTTTGCTGTGAGGAGAGAAAATTCAGGAAGGAGGCATGTTAGACAGGGCACCTCTGTCCACAAATACACTCAATTTTTGTTTAGACGCAGAGCCACACACACATCTGTTATAAAAATAGTAAGCATATATTTTAAGAGGAGCAGTACAAAGTTAACACTGTTCTTCAACTTAAAATTTTCAATGACTGCACGGTGAATCCACAAAATTATTACATGTCCTGAACATTTAAGAAGATAACTAATTTTCTACCTCTCTCTCTTAAATGCCGAGGATCAAGTCCAAGGCCCTTAGTAAGCCACACTTATACTTTGATTTTGAGACAGGGTATTGCTAAGTCACTAAGTTGCCCAGGTTATGTTCAAACTTCTAATCTTCCTGACTCAGACTCCCAGAGTGCTGGGATTATAGATCTGTGCCATGAGGCCCAATTTCTACTACTTTCTTAAATAAACATAACTTGAAAGGAAGACAAATTCAAGAAGAAAGTGTTTCTAAAACCAATAGGCTTACAGATACAGTTACTACATGAATACCAACCAGCAAAACTAAAAGTATTCTGTAAATACTGACTGCATGGAAAATACAATGAAAAACAACAATTTTCCTGTGCCTCTAACTGCTATGCTATCCCTCCATTCCCACTTAGGGGAGTCCTGAGCCACCTCTCTCAAATCAATGACCAATTTCAGGAGAGAGACATGTAGCTCAAACTGAAATATGGGCATTTTTATGAGTAAAGGCTTCAATGGCCTCTAGACGTAGTGGTGCATGCCTGTAGTCCCACCTACTCAGGAAGCTGAGGCAGGATTACTTGACTTCACAGGTTTGAGGTGACACAGTGAGACCTCATCTCATAAATAAATAACCTATGGTGTCACAGGCCTGTAATCCCAGCACCTGGTGGCCGAGGCAGGAGAATCTGGAGTTTGAACTCAGCTCAGATAACAAATCAAGTTTCAGGGGCTGAAAAAATTGCTGAGTGGTGAAAGCGCTTGCCTAGCAAGCTCAAGGGTCTGAGTTCAATTACCCAGCATCACATAAACTGGGTGCAGTGGTGTATGCCTGTAATCCAGCACTTGGAAGACCGGATTGCCGTGAGTTCTAGGTCATTCTGGGTTACACTGTGAGTTCAGGACCAGCCTAGACTACAGAGTGAACCTGTCTCAAACAAAACAAAACAAATCACAAACAAAGTCGAAAGAAAGTTCCAGCAAGATTGGACACAGTGAGACCCTGTATTATTTGAAAAGGGGGTGGCAGGGAGAGAGGGTGGCGAGAGAGCGTTGAGTGTCATGTATACAGGAGGCTGAGAAGCCTGAGGGCAGCCTGAACTATATTGTGAGATCCTATTTCAGAAAGGCAAAAATAAAACAGACAAAAAAATCCACATATTAAAACAGTTGGATAAAATTAAGTCTTTAAATATAAATGAAGTCTTACAAAAGTATAACACAGGATGGTGGATATATACATAAAATGTGAGGCTGAGGTATGTTCTTCATAATCCAGACTCAGATCTGGAGCAAAAATGCAACAGCTCTGTTTCACTTTGCTCTTTATTTTTGGTGTTGAGACTGAATTCGGCACCTCACTCGTGCTGGGTAGGCACTCCTCACTGAGCTATTTCTTCAGCCTTTGGTCAGCTCTTTGAATCTGTTTCTCCATCTACAAAATGTGGAGAACAGTAGGGTCTCTGTGTGGCATTAGGTGAAGATCAAAAGAAATTCATGCTGAAGGTGTAAGATGATGCCTGCCTGGCAGGGGCATCGACAGGTGGCCGGTTGCTGTTATACCCCTGACATGACAGAGGTAGAGACCAGCAGACAGTGAGCATGCCACGACCTAACAGGAAGGATTTCCTTTAATTGTTTTTATTTTTAAGACAAGGCAAACAGAACAAAACTTTTTTTTTTTTCCTAAGACCGGGTTTCACTCTGTCGTCCACGTTGGTTCTGAATTCACTATGGAGCCCAAGCCGGCCTCGAACTCACAGTAATCCTCCTGCCTCAGCCTACCAAGGGCAAGGCACAGAAATCTTAACTTTGAACACCATAATGTCCAACATTTGCAAAACTAAGGTATAACTAATGAGTTTTCTACAATCTGTAAGGTACTATCCCGAACAACCCTTAATATATCTACCAACTTTTCCATTCTATATTGTCTCTCAAAAAGCCACAAGGAACTAAAAAATTATTGGTAAAATTAAACGACGTTTCTTTTTTACTTTGGTATTTACCCTTGTCTGAGCATTATAAAAGGATTCTTAAGAAAAAACAAGCTATCATTGGCTGCCACAGGAACAACCTGGATCTAACTGGTTGCTTCCTACGGCTCTTTCATTTCTTGGCAGGCTGGGAGAAAGCAGCTGTGAGTCATTAGGTGGTAACCTGCACTCAAAGAGCACACCTGGCTCCCTGAGATTCTGTCAACACTGGCCTTGCCCCAAAGTTGTATCTGTGTCAGTCTGTCTCTGTGGGGCCACGAGCTCCAGAAGGTGGCCAATGTTAACACAAAAGGGTGCTTCCACCCGCGCCACGCAGCACACATGAAAAAAAAAATCCCTTAGGAAAGAAATGCCAGCTCCCTTTGTAAAGAGGAACCTGATGGTAAATGCTACAAAGAAGGAGGCAGGTCCCTGTCGTACCTGAAGTGCTATGAGCGTTGGTAAAGGAGCTGTCAGAGGCACTGTAGGGCCAGGCACCAGGTGAAGGCAGCGAGGTGTTGAGGGAAGCATTAGACCCTTGAGGACACAAACGAGGAACATAAGAAACCAATACAATGCAGATCAGTGTGATCAGTGAAACCTTCAGAATATTTTATTTAAACTTCAACACAAGGGAAAACAAAATGTATCTTAAAGACAAAAATGTGAAAAGCAATCAATATATTTTCTGGTTAAATTATAAGGTGCAGACAAGTACAAATGAAGCCCCAGGGTGACGATTGGCCGCACAGAAGGAACATTGCACTGTGTACCTGTGGTGTTATCCCGCAGCAGTTGGTGGTCAGTATCTACAATGGGAGATGTGGCTGTCCCCCCCAGTACACTTCCTGGGGTGACATAGGGGTCAGATTCAGGGTCAATGTTTTGGATACCTTTCCATGGCACTCCTGGTTGGAATTCTGAGACAAAGAGAACAGATGTTAGTGGGAGGCAGTTGTTCACAAATGATCATTTTTTAAAAGCAGAAATGGAGCTGTGAAAAGCCTCAATATTTAATCTATTGTCTTTCAGTTTTCTTTTTTCTTTTTTTTTCCTGGACAGGGTCTCGCTCTGTTGCCAGGCTGGTCCTGACCTCACTATGGAGCCAGGCTGGCCTTGGACTCACAGCAATCCTCCTGCCTCAGCCTCCCAAGTGCTGGGATTTATAGGCATGTGTCACCACACTAGGTTTATATGGTGCTAGGAAATTGGAACTCAAGACACTTAGCACTTGTTTAAGTGCTTGCTAGCACTTTAACCACTGAGCCATTCCTCCAGCCACTCAGATTTTTTTAATCATGAAATTACAAACAAAAAAACTAGGCTGAACATACATTCCTGCCAACTGGCCTTTGTATTATGAATGTGACAGTGAGCCCAGTGCTGTGGTTCATCAAGCCTTGATACCGGGGTACCGCATCCTCCTGCTCCCAGGACAACGCAGCCCTCGTGGCAAGGAGAGCAGGAAAATATCCTAACTGTCTGGCATGCAGGCCAAGAACTGGGAGAAAACCGTGGTCTGGAGACCAGTAACTGCCTCCTTTTTCGTTACTAGATATTGGCCAAAATGTACAAAAGGAAATGCAATCCAAGTAACTACTGCTAATCAGACCAGGCAGGGATACGCGGCAGGAGTCATTTAGCTTACCACGAGAAGGCCTAGAATAGAACACACAGGAAAGCTTTGCTTGAACTGGTCAAACGAGATTATATTTCAAGCTATGTGATATAGTACTTTTATTTTCCTAATTACATTGGGGAAGAACAGTATATACAATATATGAACAATATGCATTATTCATTCTACCATAATAAAATGATACTTATTCACACCATAACATATGTGCAAAAAGATGCCTATAAGGACTTATATGTATTACTAATTTCTATTTTTGCTTTCCTAAAGTCTCTAATTTTTCTAAGAGAATTAACAATTTTTTTTTTCTTTTTTAAGATAGGGTATTGCTCTGCAGTCTGGCCTGTCCTGAACTCAGTATAGAGCTCAGGCTGGCCCTGAACTCACAGCAATCCTCCTGCCTTAGCCTCCCGAGTGCTGGAATTACAAGCATACACCACCCACCATGCCTGGGAACTGAGCCCAGGGCCTTGCTCAGCCTTCTAGCCTCTGTGCTATTCCTCTAGCCTGAGAATTAACAATCTTAGTGTATTCACTATGACACGCTTAGACCCAACTGATAATAAATATCTGCTTAATAAGTAAATTAATCAATTCAACAGATACTTAGAAAGAACTCATGTTATAAGGCATCCTATACATGAGATGGATGCCAAGTTACTTTCCTTCATTTCAGACTTATCTAATGAAGATTTTTCTTTTTTCTTTTTCCTTTGAGACATGATCTTGCTCTGTAGCTCAGGCTGGACCTGAACTCACTATGTAGCCCAGGCTGGCCTTGGACTTCCAGCAATCCTCCTGCCTCAGCCTCCCAAGTACTAGGATTATAGGTGTGTGGCACCATGCCCGGCTTTATGTGGTGCTGGGGAACCAAATTCAGGGCTTTATGCTTGCTAGGCAAGTGCATTAACTGCTGTGTCATTCCTAAAGCCCCTAATGAAGATTTTTCTATCTTCCCGTAGTAAACATCTTAGAGCATATGCCTTGATTTTATCAGGTGATAATGACCAAATGAAAAACGAAAGCAAGTGTCTCAGTAAAGCAATATATTCAGAACTTGAACCTAACAATTAAAAAGCAAACGCTATCTTAGAAAAAGCATTTCCTGGACAATACCTGGAGGCCAACTGGCATTGCTGGATTTACTTCCGATTTTATTTGTTGGTGGAGATTTGGCAGGTAACCAGCTATCACCAGCAGGACCCGTATGGCCACCCAGCGTGTCACCAGGGATGATATCAAACTGGTTATATGGTGACCCTCCTCGAGTCTTACCAGGGGCCACTATAGCGCCTGAGAAAAGAAAGAGGTAATCAATCCAATCAGAAAGAGCTCTGGGGAAAAAAAAAACCAAACTTTTTTTTTTTTTTAAAGAGAACCCACACAAACACCGTATTCTGAAACTCACAAAGTAAGGAGTGTGCGGGAGTAAGGGGCTATAAGAGGAACTCAGAGTATAGTTAACAATCAGCGGGACCATAAAAACCCACCTCACTTCTACGCCTTTCAGCTAGCTTCCAACTCAGACCCACAGACTGTTTGCATCCCTGAATGTCTCTTTCAGTCCTGGAATCCTACAGCTTACAAAGTCAATGAAACCTTTCCAGCTACCAACCACACCATTATCCCTGTGGTTTCTGTGCTCACTACTCAAGAATGGGAAACGAAAAACACTGAACACAGTACAATATATTCAGCACACTGAAACACCTTTCTATTCTTTTTTTTCCCCCTCTTTCCTTTTTGTAGTACAAGGGATCCAACCCAGACCTTGTTACTAAGCTGAATTCCTACTCCTGTATGTATGTATGTATGTATGCATGTATGTATGTATGTATGTGGTACTGGGGATGGAACCCAGACCCTTCTGAGTTCCATCGCCAGCCCCTGTTTATTTGAGACAGGGTCTTGCTAAGTTGTTAAGCTGCTAAACTGTCTAGGCTGGGCTGGAACTTGTGATCCTCCTACCTCAATTTCCAAAACAATTTTTTTTTTTTTTTAATTTTGAGACAGGGTCGCATTAAGTTGCCCAGGGTGAGTTCAAACTTGTGATCCTCTGGCCTCAACCTTCCAGACTGCCGAGATTCCAGGTGTATACAGCAATGCCTAGCTACACTAGACAGTTTATTGGAACAAGGTCTCACTCTGTAGTATAGGATGGTCCTGAACTCACTATGTAGCCCAGGCTGGCCTCAAATTCATGGCAATCCTTCTGCCTCCGCCCCTGAGTGCTGGGATTACAGGCGTGTGCCACCACACTGACTATTTTTTGGAAGGAGGGGGAGACATGGTCTCACTCTGTAGTTTAGGCTGGTTCTAAATTCACTATGTAGCCCAACTTGGCCTTAAACTCAAGGTAACCCTCCTGCCTCAATCTCCCTAGTGCTGGGATTACAGGCATGTGCCATTACGTCCAACTTCTGTGGTGCTGGGGAATCAAACTCAGGGCCTTATGTTTGCTAGATAAGCACTCTAATTGCTGTGCTATTCCTCCGGCATATACTGGCTAATTTTTATGTGGTGCATGGGGATTGAACTCACTTGCCTAAGCATGTGCTCTAACCACTTGGCTATGCACCTAGTTCCATGCTGGAAAAGTCAGTCCCCTTTTCCCTTTCCCCTTCTTCCCCTTCCGAGACAAGATCTCGCTCTGTAGTCCAGGCTGGTTCTGAATTTACTATGTAGCCCAGGCTGGCCTCGGACTCATGGCAATCCTCCTGCCTCAGCCTCCCAAGTGCTGGGATTACAGGTGTGCACCACCACGCCAGCTTATGTGGTGCTGGAGAATTGAACTCAGGGCCTCAAGTGCTTTAATTGCTGTGCCATTCCCTCAGCCTTGTAGAGTTTTAAATGATATTTCTACTGATGCTACAGACCCAAGTTCTTAAGTGCTTGCTAGGCTTAGATAAGCTGGAGGCACTGCTGAGAAAGGCATCTGTATTTGTTTTAAATTCCAAGGCAATGAGCTGGAATTCCCACTCAGGGTCTTTGCCAGCACAAGACCAGCCGTGAACTCTGTAGCTCCAAGCCTCATGGGCTCACACACTGAAACAGCAAATCCTCTGTCACTATCTTCCCAGGGCACTCCAGTGGCTTTGCTGGTGCCCTCGGTACATTTTACGCACTACAGAGCAGGAAAAAAGTTAGCAGCTTAACATTCTCTTAAATAAACAAATAAAAATGTGAGGCTGGGAGCATTGCTCAGTGGTTAAAGTGTTTGCCTAGCATGCACAGGGCTCTGGGTTTAAATCCCCTGCACCACATAAAGATTAGCTGGGTGTGGTGGTACACACCTGTAATCCCAGCCCATGAGAAGAAAACTTCAGTGAGTCTGAAGCCAGCCTGGAATACACAATTAATCCAGGACCAATGTGGACTGCAGAATGAGATTCTACCTCAAAAATAAAATAAAATAAAAGAACAAAAAAACTCCCCAAAACCAAAAACAAACAAAAAAGAGTTTTACTTAGAATAAAATTGGGCATTAAGTACCATTTTACTTATTTTCCAAAAGAATCTCAGGAATTACATTGTGTCACTCACTTGATATATTAGGATGTCTCTTTAAACAGATAAAACTATTTTCAGAATGATACATTAAAATATTTCTATAAATATTGAATATAACAATCTGTCCAGGGGTTGGAGAAATGGCTCAGCAGTTAAAGCACTTGCCTGGCAAGTGCTATGTCAAGCACTAAGCACCGGTGTTCAATTCCCTAGCACCACATAAGCCAGGCTTGGTGGCGTATGCCTGTAATTGCAGTACTCAGGAGGCTGAGGCAGGAGGATTGCCCTGAGTCCAAGGCCAGCCTGGGCTCCATAGTGAGACCTTGTCTCAAAAAACAAAACAAAACCAACCAACCAACCAACCAACCAAACAACCAAACAAACAAACAAACAAAAAGGATCTGTCCGGTTTGGCTGAACAAGAATATTATCAAAACCATCTTCACAGTTGGCTAAAAGAATGTCTGCCTGTCTACAGCCAACAAAAGAAATTTGGCTCTGGGGCACTTCCCAGGGACGTAGCAGAACATGGACAGCTCGGCTGCCTTGGGGATCACTAGGGAAACGGGGAAAACATGATGGACTTGAAGGAGATCTTCAAGGTGTCCTCTCACACATCACAAGGCATGTTATCATGCACCTTTCACGTGCTTGGGAACAAAGGGCCCTGGCGCACCATAAGTCTACGGAAGCACTGACAGGGCCTGAAGTTCCACGGTGCTTGGGTGGCATTCGATCTGTAAGCCGATTCTGAAACTTCAGTACATCACCCTTGACTCTGCACCACAAAATTGAACAGCCATGTTTAGGAATGGCAGGCAGAGCTCCCTGTGGCTCCTTTCCCACATGGAGTCTGGAGGGCCCATTAAAGAATCTTATAAAATAGGTAACCTCAAAAGCTGCAGACTCAGTGACGCCGCCAGGCTGAACACAAATGCTACAAAAGGGACAGGCAGACCCCCGTTTATTCTGGGTTCTCATGGATACAGGGAATCCATGAAATAAAGGTGAGGGAAAGCCTGCAGATCTTGTACCTGCTTTACAGGGAAATGAAACCCTCAGAGGAGTCACAAAGAAAAGGGACAGACCCACGTTCACAACTGAAGCTCGCAATGCCCTCAAATGCCCTCCTGTGAGACACTGCAACTCATAAACAGGAAAGCTCGGTGAAAAAACCCAAACCCCATGACTTGGATCTATTAGTCATCTTTTGGACCTTAAAGAACAGGAATTTTTCAAATGATGAACACGGTTCCAATAATCAACAAGACAGGGACGTCATTATTTGTCACAATCCTCTGTCTTTCAAAACACAAAAACTCAAACCAGAAAAAAAAAAAAAAAGCCCTTGAATGAAGCTGACCTTGTTCCGTCAGCCACTTTCTCAGGGTTTTACTCTAATGGGCACCCAAGTTCATTGCTACCACCCCCAATCCCACAGCATATGGGAAACTCTACTCTATAATTAGAGCCAGCAATTTAAATTCCTTATTATTTAAGATACATACAAGCCCAGCTTTCCTCTATAGGTGAGCATAAAATTTGGAGGAAAAAAATATCGAGACACTAAGAACAGATCTGTGATTCATGCTTGATATCTAGGCCTGCTAAGCATCAGGAGGGGTCGCTGCTTTGGCGTGTGGCCTGCTCTTACCATTTTTGTGCACACTGGCCTCCTGGGTGGCCACGGAGGGCAGTCCTTCCATCATGGAGGTCCACTGCTTGAAGCGAGACTCAGTCCCGGCCTCCTTCCCACCAACCACACCATAGTCCATGCCACCAGAACCGAAGCCTGAAACGGAGAACCATAGATTTCTCTTTTCAGTAAACAGGAGTTCTCAGGAACCCATGAATGCCTTTGCTGATTACTCAGAGGCTAACTCAGTTTTTCCCCCCCCATAGAAACAGATACTCTGGTTGAAAACTCGGACGCTGGCTCCTGTTTCCTAAACAAGTTGCTGCCTCTTTGTTAGGCTATGGAGAAACAAGTCATTGCTATCTGATAGCTCTATCTCAGTGCCTGTGTTCGTCACCTTTTTGTGATCAAATGTTTGTGCCAGAAAGTATGCCAGGGTGGACCTTTCTCCAACGGAGGTGGAGAAGACCACAAAGGGAAGCAATATCAGAGAACGGTAGTGGCAAGGTACCTGGAGGAAAAAGGCTTTGCAGAAGGCCTGTGCACTAGGGCTTGGGAAACTAAGCACAAAACTCTAACAATTGTGATTAGGGAATGGGGGGAGCTCAGGGGGACTCCAAGAGTCACCTGACAATGGGAATGAACTGAAACAGAATGGCAGGAGATGGAGAAAAGTGGAAAGCCACGCTACGGTCAAGAGCAGTGGCCAATGTTTCTAATTCTGGCCAAGGCAGGAGGATCACGAATTTGAGTCCAATCTGGAGAAACTGGTGACTTCATGAGGTACTGTCTCAAAACAAAAAATCTTACGGGGCTGAGGCATAGCTTAACAATTAAAGTGTTTATGAGAGACCACTGGTTTAATACCTCAATACCACATAAGCTGAGCATGATAGCACATGCCTGTTATCCTAGCACACAGGAGGCCGAAGCAGGACTATAGTTATTTATGAGAGTACCCTGTCTCATAGATAGATAGATAGATAGATAGATAGAATTTAAAAAGTGGATATACTGAAAGACGAAGGATATAGTGAAAGCCTTGGTTCAATTCCCAGTATGGCAGGCAGGCAGGCAGAGAGACAGACAGGCTGGGGGGTGGCGTAAGGAGGAAGAGAAGAGGGAAGGAAGAAAAGCCATGTCATGGAGGGACTTTATGAATCAGGCCAACAGGGAGTTGGACTTTTTTCCCTTTAAGATGGGAAGAAAGAATTTTTTAAAAAAAGAAGAAGAAAAAAGAGAGGTTAACTAGACTTGTGGTTTAGAAAGAGAAGTGGCAGTGTAAGAACGCGGAGAACATACAGATGGATGTGGGGATAGAATGAGAGGCTAATTTGAAAGTCCACATCACACAAGGCGTAAGACCCCAAATTCAGTGTTGGCTGCCAGCAGAGGTTCCAGGTCCACATTCCGGTGAGCCCAGGTGAGCCCTGGTGCCAGGCTCTCAGCCACCGCCGTGGCAAGTAATGAATGCGTTCTTACTACACAGCGCCAAAGAACTGAAAGTCACATGCATGTGGGGGCCCGTCGGGTTTCACGGAGCCCATAAACCACTTTCCACGTGGTCCAGAATAAATACACACATATACATATATCAAAAGAAAATAAAGTAAGGACTGAAATGAAACAGGCAAGACAAACCAGAAGGCACAGTGGGAAGGCCAACAGCCACAGTGCGATGGGAGCGTCGGGGCGGGCGGGCGGATCTGACCACCTAGAGGGAACAGGTCCGCAGGGCCACGAGCCAGCCCCCCTTAGCCACGAAGTTGTGCAGACGCGGCCAGTCCAACCCCAGCAGTCCCACCTTGCCCTGCTGCCACCCGGAGGCCTTTGGGGTTTTCCTCAAGTTCCATTTATTAAGCCCACTGAGGTTCAGCTCAACATTTCTCTCCCCTGTGCTTATCCTAGTAGTCTGGGTATTTATAAACACATAAATCAAGAGGAAATTAACTCCTTCTTGACCTTTGTTTAAATGTTGCTACTCAGGGGAAGAACAATGTTCCTCCCAAGTTTATAACTGACTTTACTAGTCCCAGTGGTTGTTTGGAGGGTAGGAGTGGCGAACAAACGTTCTTGGAATGAGAGGGAAGTATTTCCAAATAAATGATCTTCAAAGAAAAGCAGAAGTGAAGACATTTTTTCATTTATCCTAAGTAGCAGAAGTGAAGTGAGACTGGACCACAGAGAAGGTAAAAGGAATGAGGGCTTTCTCGGACATAAGCCTTCAAGGACTAAGCAGGCTGCTGCTCAGACAAATTACATTTCTGCCTTTGAGCTAGAAAACCAGGCCAACGTACTCAGTTGCAGGCTGCCTGAAATCATGCTCTAATAATTGAGAAGGAGTTTTTGAAAATAACCTAGGATTCTGGTAAAGATTAAAAACAATGCAGTAACTGGTAAGAAGACAAGAAAGCATTCCTTACGCATTAATTTTCTTTCAAGTTACTCTAAAATGTCTTTAAAACTCAAAGTGAATTAAGGTTATTTAATTTTGGTTGTTTAATAGTCCATAAAAGGTAGAAAGTTAAGAGATGTAAATCTCAGAAAAGGAAGAACTGCACATATCTTGCTGAAGTTTCACTGAATTGGGCACCTGTGTCACTGGAACCTTGGGGACCAGGTGCCACTGTGACATGGAAGCACCACAAACTAACAGGGGTAGTGGGGAACAGGCAGAAGAGGAGAGAAACCTGCTTTGGAAGGTGAAAAGTATAAACCCCAAATTGCGCCAGTGTAAAGAAAGTATTAGTGGCAGAGGACGCAGCTCAGTCGCACAGTGCTTGCCGAGCATGCACAGGCTCTGGGCTCCAGCCCCAGCACCACACACACACAGGACGTGTGTGGCTTTCTTTGATGTCATAGTGGTAAGTGTGACACTAGCATACGAAATGTGTCCAATGAATCTTGATAGAAATTTGAGCAACTGCGTTCCAAGACCTGCATAAACAAAGAGGAAAGGGCCACTTTCCTGGTGACCGCTGGTCACTTATGAGCTCTCACACCTCTAACCCAGGAAAATATGAACTTCATTGTACTTCTCACTTCATTAAAACCAAACTTCCTGATTTCCACCATAAATTCTCTGTAACTCTCCATCTTACAAATACAGCGTACCTGAATTAACATCTAACAAACCGAATTCGTTCAGCTCAATATACATTTACAGGAAGCCTCATCTGTGCCGACGTCAGCATCCGAAGCTGATCCACTGCCTTCCCTGGGATTCATTTCATTAGAAGAAGCTTTCTACTTCTCTTACCATTCTGCATATACAACCTTTACCTACCACATATATACAGTCTTACCAAATTGACTTTGTCCTACCTCCACATATACTAATTCACTGTCTATTAATCACTACTATCTGGCTCTTCCATCCTTGAAGACACCCTCTCAAAATATCTTCTTAAATTGATCATGTCGTTCCTCCCTTTTTCTAGAATTCTACTACGCTTTTTGGGTTGCAGATGTAAAAAAACAAACCCTACTGGCCTGGGTAAAGAGTTTGTTGGTAGAGTGCTTACCTAGCATATATGCAAGTCCCTGAATTTGAACCCTAGTACTGTGTGAAAGAACAAAACAAAACAAACAAAAACAAAGAAAAAACAGAACTACTATTTTTTCTTTCTTTTTTCCCCTGTGCACTGTGGACCGAACCAAACTTAGACTCTGAACTGAGCCACATCCTCAGCAATTTTTTTTTTTTAAATCTTGTGACAGAGTCCAGCTAAGTCACTAAATTGCCCAGGCTGGGCTTGAACTTGTAATCCGGCTGCCTCATCCTTCTACAGTGCTGGGATTACAGTAGTATACTACCACATATACCAACTATTACTTTTATAGTAGCTATAATAAAAGATGAAATATGTAATACACAAATCATTCATGATCATTTATTCAAATATAACGGTGTATGTTTACACGAATACCTGGTATCTGACACAATCATCTTAGTATAGACACAAAGTTTTTTGGGGGTAGGGAGTGGAAATCAGAGGTACAGTACTTACCTGGCATGTATAGGTCCTGGGTTAGATCCCCAGCACCACACACACACATACACATGAAGACCTAATAAAATTTATCTATTATTTAATGTAAGTTATCAAATATAAAAATAAAGTAGTAAGTACTTATGCTTTTTTCCCTAAAATAATGTATAGCTAACCACATAATGTATAGCTGTAACTAATGTATAGCTAACCATATACTGTACAGCTAAGTCCAGACTGGTCCTGAGCTCCTTATGTATTCCAGGTTGACCTCAAACTTACAGCAATCCTCTTGCCTCAACATTCTGAGTGGTGGGATTATAGGTGTGCACCACCATGCCTGGCTTATGTGGTGCTGGGAAATCAATCCCAGGGCTTGCTAGACAAACGCTTTAACTGCTAAGCTACGACCCCAGCCCTTAATTATTTATAGAAGAGGAATGACAAAATCTCCCAAAATTCCTTCAGTAAATATATATGCATATACATGTAACTGGATTCTGGTCCTTCAGTCACTATAAAGAATTAGAAATCAAGCAAAATCATCACAAAAGACACCATTTCCTAACAAGACACAGGGACGAAATGTTTTGCGTTTAATAAATAAGAAAGTTATGCGCTGCAAAAAATTCACAGATTCACAACCAACATATAATTTTACTTTTTAGTAAAGGCAGAAAATACTAAAGATGATATAACAACTGACTGCCACTCAAACAAATACACTGCATGATTTCAGGTTTTAAAAATGAAGGCACTGGCCCGGGGGCTCATCAAAGTAGTTAGAGCACCGGCTTACCAACTCCGAGGCCCTGGGGTTATTCCCCACCATTCTATAAATCAGACGTGGTGGCACGCGCCTGCAACTCCAGCACTCAAGAAGCTGAGGCAGAGGGTGCCATGAGTTTGAGTCCAGCCTAGACTACAGAAGGCAAAAAGGACCAAGTTATACCCAGTGTAAAGGAAATGACAAAAATTTCTCCATGGGCTTTTTCCTGATGTATTCTGAGCACGTGTATTAAAAGGTACCAGTGTCACTAAGCTATCTCACTGGAGCTGTGGAAGGGAATTTTCTTTGCATCCAGTCACATGCTCTTGGGATCAACATAAGGGGTACTAAGAGGAAAAACGCCACCTTTGACCTTCAGATGCTCTTTCCTTGCACTGTCTGGACTCCACCTTGAGACTCTGCACAGGGTGGGGGTGGGAGGTTGGGCGGCACTGGGATTGAATCCAGGACTTTGCAAATGCTAACACTAATGCTCTACCCCTGAGCCACAACCTCAGCCTACTGCATCTGACAAAGAGGGATGAAGAGGAAAGCTGCTCTGCTCCATTACCAATCCCATATCTAAATCCAGAATTCATACATGCCACAGTTCCTAGGTTCCTCCATCAGGGTTCTTCCTTACAAGAAAGATGGTAAAGGCTGAAGCTAGGTGCAGTGGTACATGCCTCTAATCTCAGCACGGGGAGAGGCTGAACAGGAGGCCTGCAGGTTCAAGTCCCACCTGGGTAAGTGACAAGACTCTCTAGACAAAAATTTTAAATGGGGATATAGCTGCTGGTAGAGTGCCCTTAGGTTCACCCCCCCAGTGTTCCTCATCCCAGAAGAAGGCGAAGGCTGGAATCCAGGGGCCACCATACTTTCCTAAGTCATTATGGGAGGTTTCTCTCTACCTGGTATTCTGGCTTTCTATAAACCAAAGGGCATTTGGCAGAAAGTGGTGATGTGGGCAAAACCCTGTCTTCTTTCATGTCAGAGGAAGAAAGGTTCCCTTGCCCCCCACTTTACTGTAGTGCCGGGGACAGAACCCAGGGCTTTGTGAATTTTAGGTAAGCAAGCTACCACTGTGTTATACACCCAATCTCAAAAAAGTTATTCTGAATTTAAGTCATAGCAAGGCAAAATTTTTTTCTTGTTGGAGATCAAACCTAGGCCTTTATACTAAACTACTTCTCCATCCTTTTTTTTTTTTACTTCACTAAGTTACTAAGCTGCCCAGGCTGAGTTCCAATCACAGTCCTCTGGCTTAGGCCTCGCCAACTATTGGATCAAAGACATATGCCTTCACACCAGGCTCACTGGCAGACCATCACTAAGAGGACAGTTAGTGAAACTGAGGATCTGGAAATCCCCTTTATCTGCTTAGAATCAGGAACACCCCAAAGTTTTCACTCATCCATATGCACAGGCATAAAAATAGGAGGATCACAGGATCAAACCAGGGACAGCTGCTTGTCTAATCAGTTTTTCAGGGATTTCAGGTCTTCTTAATTCCAGTTTTTTGTATTTGCATAGAATAACTTCATTATCAAAATAAATCCTAAATATCAGTTTGCAGAGCAACTTCTGTGATGTGTGGTACTTTTTTAATTACTAAATTTTATTTTTAAATCACTATTGCTTCACGAATGGGATTCTTTTCACAGCACGTTCCCTGGTTTTGAAAGAGCGATGATCTGCCTGCCAAAAAAATTCTTAATGAATGCCAAAGGTATAGACTTACTTGTATAAATTCTATTTAAAACACATGAAATTCTAGTATCAGAAGAATTTTTATCAATCTGTCTTATAACTTTAGTTTCTCATTTCTTGAGAAAGTAATCTTATCAGTCAAATGAAACAATTCAACTTGTTACTTTAATAGATGATAACATCAGCCATGTGTAGCACGCATAGCACACACAAACATTTAACTCCCTTTAAAAACGGTACTCTTAGAGTGGCTGAAGGTTCAATCACCAACATCCCTGCCTCCCAAGAAATCTTAGCAGGAAGGAGCAGCTTAACCCTCCTACACAAGCTGTCTAGCCTGCATGGCTCCTCTTATAATACAGAATAACAGCAGTCTAACTCCTGCTATAGGCTCAGGCAGGCAGATTTTTGAGATGGTATTTCACTATGAAGGCTGTACATACCGGAGCCATATCCTGGGACTGGCCCTTTGGTCTGAAGGTCCGGGAGCCCCACAGTCAGTGTGCTGGGTACCATGCTGTCCAGATGTGGCTTGGGCCCAACAGGGTGAGATGGCGAATGCTTCATGCCTGGCTGCCGCTGCTGCTGCTGCTGCTGCTGCTGCTGCTGCTGTTGCTGCTGCTGCTGCTGCTGGAGTGCACTCACCATTCGAGCCAACTGCAGGAGCAGCACCCACACCAAGGAGACCAGCGAGAAGGACACAATGGTAAGCCAACATCCTGAACCTCATCAGAGAATACTGCATATGGCTGCTTTTTGCCACCAGAAGTTAAATCAGAACATGCGTTCTGCCACTGAGCCGAACATACTCACGAGAGCACTGGGCATGAACGGAGGGGGCCACACACCTGCTGTTCCTGCTGCTGGCGTACTGCTTGAGAAATCTTCCTCTGGTTCTGGAGCAACTGCTGCTGCTGCTGCTGCTGCAGAAGCAGCTGACAGGCCTACAAAGGGCAGAGGGACGAGAATGGACGGAGGCCTCCTGAGAGCCCTGAGGCAGCTGTGGCTCAGACGGCCATCACTGGCTCAGAGGCATCAGCGAGCGGTGCTCCCGAACCAGTGACGGTTTACTGGGCGTATGTACCTCCAAATGAACAGGAGTGTCAACTTTAAGCATCCTCAAAAATCTGAACTGATGCCCTTCAAACTTAAAAAGCAACAAAGGTACCAGAAGGAAATCAAAGCTAAAGGAAAAAAAAAAAAAAAAAAGGAACAAATATAACTTTTTCAGCCACAGGAGGAAAACTGCTACTTACCAACTGAAACTGGGGGATCTGCGGGAGCTGGCTCAGCATGGCAATCTGTTGAGGAGATAACTGGGGCCCCACATTGAAAAGACCTGGATTCAGGCCACTGTTGGGGAACTGCTTGAGCATTGAGGCAGAAACCTAGCCAAAAGAAGAGGGGAATTCTCAGAACTCATCACAATAAACTGTTTCTGTGAAAAGAATCTAAAGCAAGAATTGCCAATATTGTCCTGGAAATATATTGGAGGGAAACACATCAAAGTATTAACAGTAATTAACTCTGAGTAATCAGATAAGACCTTTGCAAGTTTCTCCTGAGACTTTTCAATTGCCTATAACAGAAAATGGTAAGTCTTATAATCAGAAAGACATTTCAAGAAACAAAGATCTGATGACAATAGAGCTTATAAATAATTAAGAAATTACTACTGAAAAAGTGCCATAAAACAAAACATACCAAGCGGCACAGAATAACCACAGAAACGCTCACAAAAAGGTTCTTCTGTTATCATGAATAAAAACACTCACTCCTGAAGGAGAGATTGCAGTTTCGACTGCTGACTACTGACTGACAGAAAACACTGAGCCACAAGAAAACCTGTGGAGAACCTGGAGACCAAAGGCGTGTGCCTTCACACCAGGCTCACCAGCAGACCATCACTAAGAGGACAGTTAGCGGAAGCTGAAGATCGGGACTCTTCCGGAGTTTTAGAGGTGAGCGCGGCTCGGCTCGGCTGCTGGAAGCTCCGGCAGCACAAGAAGGACTCGCTCCTGTCTCTGGACAGCTCAGACGTGGCATCTTACATGACCTGAAATAAGTCTCCTACATTTTTACTTACAAAAGTCACTCTAATGGTCATTTGGGCCATGGACAACAAATGTAACACTTTTCCCAGGACGGTAAGCAGCACACAGATTAAGATCTAGCACTGGCCAGGCCCTGTTGTCATAAGCATGTAGTCCCAGCTACTTGGGAGAGTGAGTTGAGAATCACTTGAGCCCAGGAATTGAGGTCAGCCTGGACAACACGGCAGGCAGACCCTGACTCAAAAAACAAAACAAATAAACATCCCTCAAGCAGCAAACAAATGACTGTGGTGCTTAAGGCAGTCTGCCTAGTCCCACCGCCCAGCTCTGCTGCTTCTGAGCTGTGGGACTCAGGACACAGGACTTACTCCACTTTTCTCATCTCAAGTGTCTTCTCCAATACAGGAATAGGAAAATGCTTACAGATATACTCCACCCATGTTCCTACTATGCCATGTGACAGTTCTTGGAATGTTCAGAGACACAATGATTTCAGGTCCCTTGTCTTTCATGTCATGGTTTGGATCTGGTGTCCCCCAGAAGACTCCAAGTATCTACGGATACTGTGTAGCCTTGGGGGGTGGGGACTGGCTAGAAGGGGCAGATGCTTGGGGGTTGATCCAAAGAAGCGTGTGCTGGTTCCACCCTTCCTCCCAGACTGGTATCTGTTCTGCCACGCTGATGTGAAGATCTGTCTCTGGAGCACTGGCTCCGGCTCTGGTTCTAGGTGCAGCTCCACCAAGTGATTCCACCATTTTCCAGCTGCCCACCTGTGAATGGACTGTGATTTTCTGAAACTAGGTAAGCCAAAATAAATCTTTCCTCCCTAATTTGTGCAAGTCAGGTATTCTATCCCAGCAAAAAAAGAGTAACTAAGACAAGGGTCAACATGACCAGTTCTTTAACGTGTAGCTTCCTGTGTTTCTCAATGCAGAAAGCTAGATTCTAGGGGAGCTTCACATCAAGGAGACCTGTTCATTCCTAACCAATGAGTGCTTTTGTTAACAATGCCTAAGATTCCGTGTTTTTTGAATGATCACATCTTAACTCCCAATTCAAACACCAAGGTAAATGTCAACTAAGATCTATAGTATTTTAAGTGTTTTGCTCCTCTCAAATAATACTGACTATTTCACCCGCATGGTTGGGTTTTTAATTTTTATTATTTTATTTTTTGATTCATGCTTAGAACCTTGTATTTGTTTTTATGTGCATAGCACGTAGTACATGCTCTTTAAGCACTTATTACATGAATGAACCTCTATTACATTTTAAGAGACCTTCTGTGACCGTTGAGATTATATCAATTCGAGACAATTAGGAAGCACACCCAGATTAGAGCTTATAGTTGTGAGTGAGTGATTTGTGGGCCAGTGAGGGAGGAAAGAACACCTACCCCGGATGTGGCGGTCCAAATGGGACCTGAACTATGTAAAAGGAAGGAAGGAAGGAAGGAAGGAAGGAAGGAAGGAAGGAAGGAAGGAAGGAAGGAAGACGGCTACAGATTTTTCTTTTGGGAAAGCCCTGGCCTTCCCAATTATCTACAGACGCCGGCTTGCTACACTGAGATCCTCACGGATTCACTCCGTCCCGACTTGTGCCTGTCCACCCTTCACCAGTTCTCAGTCTCCGGTCTTCGCCACTGTTCTGCAAGCAACTGAGATCTGCAGCGCTCTCACTGGCTGTCCTCACAGTACTGGACAGGTGTTCTACCTTAGGACTCAGCCGCCATCAGATGTCCAAGCTCTCGCATGTGCAAGCAGCCATCTTGGACTTTCTCTGTTTTTAGAGTTGTAAGCCTTCCAAATAGACCCCTTTTTTCCTTACATAATTCCTGTCAATTCTGCCTTTTGTAGAGCTCTAACTAATACACTTTCCAATAAGCTCTTTTCTACATTATCATTCCATTTCTTCCTGGCCCGCGCTCCTCTACCGGCTCATTCCTGATAATGCAGAAACAGACAGAACGGCGGACATTTTGGTAGGCACAAGACCTCAGTTCCACCCCAACCCTCGTCGGCCTTTGATGGTCAATCATTGACCTATTAGTCGATGTCAGACCTATTTTAGCACTTAGCCTATATTGTTCCATCTCATCCAAGAAAAAAAGACAAAAAACAGTATGTCACATGGCCAACTGAAGTGTAACCGCTGTTTCATTTTCATGATCGAACCTTTTTACCAATCAATGAAGGGACTGAGTTAAAACCGGACATCAAACTACAATTACGGATCTCTGTCGTAAGCAGACACAAGCCATCTTTTTAAAAATCTTGTTTAGATTCATGGCCAGAGCTAATTAGCATTAAGCTCATCAGTCTCCTTTATTTCTCCTTTTGGAAATAGTGTAAAAAATTCCCTCTTTACCTTGTTTCCTTGTGGGGGAGCAGGGCTACTTTCCTGTTAGTGTTTAGCAAATCTCCCTTTTGTGAACACTCTGAGCTTCCTGCCCTTCCTCCTGGCAGTAGGAAGGACTGTCCCATTCTACTCTGGGGGGTGTTAAACTTAGAATGTAGGATTAGGAAACTTATATACTCTAGTATTTGCTGGTAGTACAGTGGATATTTCTGGCCCTAAAATGACTTCCTCTTTTGCCTTAAGAATTCAGAATTTAGGCAGGAAAATAAAGTTATCATTATTATTGTTTTTGAGGCATGGTCTCACTCTAGAGACCAGGCTGATTCTGAGCTCATTATGTAGCCCAGGCTGGCCTCAAACTCATGCAATCTTCTTCCTGCCTTAGGTTCCAGTTACAGCACAACCAGGTAACTTTTAAGTGGTGCTGGGGAATCAAGCCCAGGGCTTTGAGCATGCAAGACAAGCACTCTAGCTACTGAGCTACACCTGCTAGTCCAAAACTGTCATTATTAAATTCCTCTTAAGGACCTCAGCATCCTTCACTTAAGTTACTTCTCTGCTCTAAGGATAAAATTTGCCTTAACCTTTTGCAGTGTTAGGGATCAAACTCAGGGATACACACTAGGCAAGTGCTCTACCACTGAGCTACATCCCTAGATCTAAACGTCACCTTCTTACTAGAAAACAGAAAAGTAATGAAAAATACTACTTTTACTTTATAATCTGTAGGCATTCTGTAATTAGTCCAAGCAAGAATTCCTTTCCCAGTCACTTAAGTGAATTAAACCAAACTTTAAATGTTCTTTTAATCTGCATTCTCCCCTGCCAGCTCCACCGCCAAAAGCTTTGGATTACTTGTGCCGTAACCCCCAGCGCAACTTTTACGCATTTCCACCCTTTCTTTTATCCTTTCCATCTTCGAAAAGGCATCTTTACATGTTAAGCTTACCAGACATCTTTCCCACTGGGTCTTCCCATCTCTCTTTAGCATCACTGTAAAAGTTACACAGCTTAGTCCCCTACTACTTTGAGACAGGGCCTTGCTCTATAGCCCAGGCTGGCCTGGAACTCACAACAAATCCTCTTGCCTCAGCCTCCCAAGTGCTAGGATTGGTGTGTGACACCGTATCTAGTTTATGTGGTGCTGGGAACTGAACTTAGGGCTCTGACCACTGTGCTGTTTCTCCAACCCCTCCCCTATTACTTTTGAGACATCATCTCTGCTACCTTCTTAGGAATGCATGCCCATCCTTTTTTACATTTTCTAATCTAGAAACATCTGATTAAACTCTGGTTTCCAGTATCTGGCTCATCAACTCATTACGTTCTAAGATGCCAGTCGGATCTACTCACCCCACCAATTCTATGACTTTGGAAAGCCTTCTGGTCTACAGTACTAGTACTAGTCTGGAGTATTCCAAGGTCTAATATAGTTGCTTTCTCTCTAACCTCTAAGACGGGTGGAGAACTCTTTTCTGCCAAGTGCCGTGTTGATACTTATGCCATCATTCTGAGCCATACACAACTTAAAAACTAGCCTGCTGTATTTGTTAAAACAGCTAACTCACCCCTAACATGACTACTGCCTTGGCCAGGTGCTCTCCACCCTTGCTAAGAGATACAGATAAAGCCGAGTGTTTCCAGCCAATCGAAAACCTCTTGGTTTCTTCTTTTACTACTGGACGCCTATCAGGTAGCACAATGCGAGCACACACTACTGCGCATTTGGTCTCTACATCACTTTTATAGCTAGTGAGTAAAACATACCCTCCACAATTTCCCCCGAATAGTATGTCTTCATTCCTTCTTTGGATTTACCCAGATGGCCACTAGTGTGACTCAGTTTTCTGACATAGTAAGCACTACGTAATAACATAGGTATGGTGGCACATACCTTTAATCCTAGCACTTGGGAGAGTGAGGCAAGAAGACGGCCATGAGTCTGAGGCCAGCCTGGGCTCCACAGTGAGCTCAGGACCAGCCTGGACTACACAGCAAGAACCTGTCTCAACAAAACAGAACAAAACAACACAATGCAATACGGTATCAAATCTCAAGACAGGCATGGTGCCACAATCAGCTTCTTAGGAGGCTAAGGCACAAAGATTGCAAGTCCAACATCAGCTTAAACACTGTCTCAGAGTGAGACTCAGTCTTAAAAAAAAAAAAAAAAAGACTGTAACCCATCACTCCAGAGGCTGAGGCAGGCGGGCTGCTGTATGTTCAAGGCCAGCCTGGGCTACAGTGAGTTCAAAACTAGCCTGGACTATACAGCAAGACTCTGACTAAATAAATAAATAAATAAGAAAAATACCTGAGGAAAAATATTGTTTCCATTTTCTAAAATACAAATTTTGGGCTAAAAAAAAGAAAAATTCCATTAGTCCACATCCTGCTTTCCTTGAGCCTTACATCAACGTTAACTACATTTGGCTAAATAAACAGATTTTTAAAAAATATGTATGAGCATAAGTAGTTTTCGTTAAGCACGGCTAACGGTCCTAAACAAGGCTGACTGTGCTGTCCTAGTAATTTCATTTTGGAAGTCATTCTGAAACACCGTGTCCCATAACCTAAAGTGTCTTTACCAAGCTCGAAGTGCCTGCCAAGCAGAGCCAGAGATGCTCAGGCTCCAGGGGGAGCAAAGCAGACCAACCCTTTCACGGAGAAGCTTGGGACGGCTCCTGAGCAAAAACGCATAGGTGCAAAGGAGAAGGCAGGCTGACGGTATCTAACCTGGCCTGGGAAATCTTCTCTGAGACAGTGGTGCTAAGCAGAGATCAAAAGGAATTCTGAAGCTGAATGGTAATCTGGGAAAAGAGCATTATAGCAGTATGTCTCGTGCGCTGAGGTGTAAGTACACAGTACGGCCGGGGGAGGGGGTTGCCAAGAACCACAAAGACCCCAGGAAAGATACTGCATTCTAAGCGAGAACAAGCCACAAGCGGATTCTCATAAAGGAGAAATATAATCTGCCCTATGCTTCAGAGCACACCTCTACAGAGCTTTTTGTAATGCTGAAATGGCCACTAAATAGGTAAATTAAAATGGAATTTTAAAAAGCTCAGTTCTTCCAGCCTACCAGCCACATTACAAGGCTTACAGGACTAACGGCTACCACAGAGGACAGTCAGGCTTCAGAGGAGCAGCCTAACTCAGACTAGACACAGCAAGCATTCAATGAAGCAGGATGGGGAAAGCAGGAGGCCCCTGCAATAATCCAGGAGAAATGGTGGTGGTCGGGTGAGGAGCTGTGGCACAGGAGGTAGTAAAAAAACAGTCAGAGTCAGGATAAAGTTCTAACGGGAGGATGTTGATGGGCTAAATAGAAATGATAAGGTCATGACTAGCTCTGAGGTCTCTGGCCTGAACACTTGCAGATTGGGAGCCCATTTATAGAGGATGATGACTTTTTTGGGTGTGTTTGGGGGAGGGGGTGCGGATATCAGAAGTTCTGTTTTGGACATACTAACCTGAGCTGCCTATAAGGTATCTACCTTACTAGAGATGTCCAGCAATATATGAAAACGAGAAAAAAAGATGTGGGCTGCAGACACAATTTTGGAACGAGTCTTAAAAGTACTTCTACTGGGTGAAATCGTCTAGTGGTAGCTACAGGTGATTTACAGAGAAGTTTGAGAACTGAAATCAGGTACTCCAGTGATTAAATGCTGGGAAGGTTAGGAGGCATTTATGAAGGAGATGGAGAAAGAGAGACAGAATCAACGTAAAAGTGTTTGGAAGCCAAACGATGCAAGCGCTTCAGGAGGAGAGAGAGAGAAGCTCCGTCCACGCTGCTGACATGTTGAACAACGAGAAACTGAACAAAGAAGAAACATAACCTGTGATACAAAGACTGGAGACCACTGTCCTCAGAGCCTGTGCCCTGCTGCCGCTGCCTGGTACTACACGTGAGCTCACGTGGCACTGCTCTTCTTCGTTCGGGAAACTATCATTCAAAGACATCTCTCTCGCTTACTGCCTGTGTCATCTTTCTAATCAAAACCATATGGTTTCACACATCACTACTAAGCTTTATTGAACATATGATTAAGCTATGCTGACATGATGCCCTACCGGATAAGACAGAAATTCCTAGGCAAAAGATCTGCAAAATTTAGTCCCAATCTCCCTATGGCTTCTTCCCATCCCATTGAGATCATGCATGCATACATACACCATGTGTATGTGTGAGCTTCAATCAGCTCAAACTATTAAAATTAACTGCAGTTCTCCAAACATGTCACATTCTTTTGCACATTTTTATCTCTTGCGTATGAGTCTTGTTGCTTACAATGCCTCTTTAATCAATCAGTGCCCAGAAAACTGACTTGTTTTCCATAATTCAGTTTGTTTGAAACAAGGTCTTGCTCTGTAGTTCAGGCTGATCCTGAACTCACTATGTAGATGAGGCTGGCTTCAAACTCATAGCAGCTCCCTCATTTCAGCCTCTCGAGTACTGGGATTCCTGGTGAGTGCTACCACACTTGGCTTATGTGGTCCTGGGGAGTCAAACGCAGGGCCTTGGGCTAGCTAGGTACACACTCGAATCACTATACTATTCCTCCAGCCCATGCTTCAGTTTAAGCATCACTGCTAACACAGAGCCTCCTCTAACTTCCCAAACTCTATTAAACGTTTATATATGACATTTATCACATCTACTCTTTGCTGTGTTTCAGTACTAGAACAGCAAGTGGGAGATGGATATGAGTCTCTCACCACCCACAACTAAGAAAACCAAAAGGCATACCACCTCCTAGTAAGAAACAGAACGGGACTGAGGATGTGGCCCAGTGAGTGGGACACTTGCCTAGCAAACATAAGGCCCTGGGTTCTATTCCCCAGCATCAAATAACCTGGGTGCAATGGCGCACACCGATAATCCCAAGTACTTGCCAGGCTGAGGAAGGAGGCTGCAGTGAGTTCAGGACCGGCCTGGACTACAGGGCAAGACTCTGACTTGAGGGGAAAAAACGGAAAAGAAAGAGAAAGAAGAAACAGAATGAATGGGCTCCATAATATCCAAAGGACTGTGTACTATATAAACTTCAGCTCAGAAGCCTTTTCTTCTTCATTAGTTCTAGAACTACTCCCAGAGCATTTAGTCAGTATTTGAACAAATAATGCCTTAAGTTTTTTCAATAATCCAGAATTTAGCAATATTTTATTTATCTGCAGGTGGGTCCTCAGGAGTAACCTATTTTGGAGTGTTGTCAGAATTTATAAAGCAGTTTTAATTATACACAATTTTAAAAATTAACATTAGATTAGAAATAGAATTTGGAGGCCTAAAACAAATATAATCATAGTGCTTTTCATGTAAAAACATTTATTAAATGCATGCTGAAAAAAATTGATATTTTGTTCCTGCAATCTTCAACCTGGCACTTGATTTTCCCTATTTTCAATTCACTCTTTGTGTGCCACAAAACCTGTTGTCCATGAACAACCGGTAACCACCTAAATGGTCTTTGATTATGAATCGTGGAAACATAAAACTGCTTACCTGGGGGGAGATAAACTGGGGAGGCACTTGCGCCCGGAGACTAGGAGAAGAACTCAGTGGCTGCACTGGGGTGTGCAGGCCTCTCGATTGTGCTGTGCTGTTTCCAAACAAACCGTGATTGCCACCCTGTAGATGTAACAGCACCAATGAGGGTCTCAATACCAAAAGTAAATGCATGTAAGAAGCAGCTCTGGTTTCTATCCCTCAGAAGAATCATGACCTGTATCCCAAGGAATCACAGCATTTTATAACCGAGAAGCTCCTCATCCTGGAATGCCGGGGGCAGTTACTCAAATCGAGTCATGAGCATACCACTCGCCATCTGTGCCGCACGATGACTTCTACAAACTGAACGGGTTAAATTCAGCCAACTAGAAGCAGAGCTGCACTCTTCCTTTGTGACTGAGTTACTGCAATGTAAGATCTATTTCGAGTACTTTCATTTTTAAGACTAGCTTAATTTTCTACTCAAACCTTATAGTTGGAGATCCATCTTAAAAGGCACCTAACTAGGAGTGTATGCTCATGAATAGAGTACGTATAAAATAATATTACAATACCACGTCTCTGAATCAAACAGTTTAGCCATATAACTGCTCATTAGTAAGCCTAGCACCACAAGGACCCTACTTCATCTCAATACTTTTCCCTGTGCTAGATATGCTCAGCCCCTTATCTGGTAGACAAAATGTCCACCAGTCAGAGAAAGGAAGGAAGGAAGGAAGGAAGGAAGGAAGGAAGGAAGGAAGAAAGAGAGAGAGGGGGGTGGGGAGAGAGGAGAGGGATGGGGAGGGAGGGGAGGGGAGGGGAAAAGTATTCCATGGATACTGCAACAAATATTACTCACCTGTATGACTATCAGTCTAGTTAAAGTAAGCTCATTTCCCTGATTTCTGGAGGACCATCTCCCTGAGCCCATCTCCACGGTTTCAAGAGAGCTACAGGAAGCTGAGCCACAGAGCAGCCCTGCCTGAGGCAGGGTCTCACTATGTACTCCAACAAGCGGATTCTAACTCACCATGAAGCCCAGACTGGCCTAAGACTCTCAACAATCTTCCTGTCCCAGCCTCCCAAGTGTTGAGATTATAGGGATGTGCCACCACCCCCAGCTTGGCCCTGCTCTTCTGGCTTGTTTCTAGTCAAGAAAAGTTTGACTCCAGACTTTAACTGGACATTGTATCCTCTGCTTAAAGATATACTCTACTGCACCACATTTCCTTGGCCTCTTCAAGACCCATTCAAAGATGTCTCCCCCAAAATCTTTTTCATTCTTCATACAAAGTAACCGAGCTTACCTCTTGTTACCCAAGCACTGAAGCCCCCTTTTGAACACCCATCAACTGTATTACAATTATTTTTCATTCTGTCTTTTTACCACCAGCTTGATCCTTCCCTCTCTGCATTCCCAGAGTCAAAAAAGCCCTGGTCTGTAGGATGTATACATCATTTGCAAACATCCATAAACCACCAATTTATACATGTGAAGACATCCAGTCGAGCATCTTCAGCAACAAAAGCTGCACTGTTGCTTATTCTGGGTATGTAAAGTCCAAACTAAAGTCAATACCAGTTTATTGTAGGGCTAAGCAATTTTAAAGAATTTTGTAATGGTATCATTAAGTTGTAGAACATTAAAGACACTAGGATGGCTAATCAAAAATAGATTAAGGGACTACTACAGGCAAATTAATGAACTCAAAAGCACTGAAAATAAAAATGATTATAAACATAAAGCAGAAATGGCGATTAAAATCTGTGTACCTCACAAAATAAAAAATCAAAGATTCACCATGAGTTGTATGTCTCCCAAAGGGTTATTCAAGTATGAGAAGATCTTCAATTCAATCAACTCTAATGTCTTCATTTCTCCTATTCATCAAACTGTTAATATGAGGTGAAAATGGCTCAGTCTTAACTTAAAACTGAGATGGTTGACAGCTTTGCTACTTATCATCATCAAGAAAAAAGGAAGTATTTATTTCACCAACACAGTCTACTACGCTTGTTCTCACTACCAAAGTAATGACCTTGCTTCTGAGTATCATTTATTCTCAACTGGTCCTTGGATGGTAGAGCAGCTAGTAGTAACAATCTTTGCCAGAATCCTCGTTTCAGCAAAAGTGAAACCACTCTAAAGTACACGGGTGCACGTGCAGGTAATGGAGGCTGAGCCTGGCACCTTGGGCCTTTCGGGCAGCATTCTACCGCTGAGCTACACTCATCCTCTGTGGGTGGGAGTCCGTTATTCACCGCCATGGTGCTCATCATCACGGACAGGGTTTTGCTGCAGTACCCAAGCTGGGCTTGAACTCCCAGACTCAGATATTCTTCCTGCCTCTGTATTCCAACTAGCTGGGACTACAGGTGTATACCATTGCATTCCACTTAGAGTCTCTGTAAAATCAAGGTATATGGGTTGGTGGTACAGCTCAGTATTTAAAGCATTTGCCTAGAAAATGCAAGGCCTTGTTCAATTCCCTCGCACCACAAACTGAGCATGGTGATATATGCCTGTAATTCCAGCAGCCAGGAGGCTGAGGCAGGAGGATTGCCATGAGACTGAGGCTAGTCCAGGGTACACAATGAGTTGAGGACCAGCCTGGACTCCAGAGCAAAATTCTGTCTCTAAGGCAATATACAGCACACTGACATATGTGAAATGCTTAACAATAACTGATAAGTCAGTAGCAGTCTTTCAGAAAATGTCTTTCTGGTATCTTAATATGGAACCTTGCATCACCAGCTGCTCATTTTCTTTGCTTAGATTTTGCTGTTTTGTCCAATGATACATCAGGAGCTATTATAATATCTAGCTTTATTAATTTATTTGTGTTACTGGGGATAATGCCCATGGCCTTCATACTGAGTTACAATCTTATCCTTTTTTTTTTTTTAATTTCTGATCTTGAGACAGTCTTGCTAAGTTGCTAAGTCACCCAGGAGGACTGCACTTACAATCCTGCTTCGGTCGCTGAGAGTCCTGGGACTACACTACTATATCCTCAGGCCTGGCTTATTGGGGTTTTTTTTTTTTTTTTGTACTTAAATTTAGAAAATAGGAAAAATTATAATCTCAAGTGTCTATGTATGAACCATATGTCTTATACTAACTCTGGTTTATCTGGCTCCCATCAAAGCTTTACTGTACGTGAAGTTTTTAAAATGATCTGACTTCTTGTAGTTATTGATAACATTTGTCTCAACCCCAGTATTTATCTCAGGAAAGTATATAAATTTAAGGCACAATTAAGAAGCAGATTGAAATCTTCTGTGACTTGGAAATAAATGTCTTAAAGGGGCATTTTAAAATTATTAAGCACATTCAATTAACTATGAAAAGACTGAAAAAAGCCCAAACCACATATGGATATAATACATGTAACACCATGGCAACAATGGATTCCGCAGCAACCTACAAATCACAACAAGAAGGAATGACCCTTCCTTAAAGGCCAATGCCAAGCTAGTCTGGCTAGCCTATTACACCTGCTTATGTATTGATAGCATTTGATACATGTGCACAATCCTGAAACTGCACCTATCATGATCACTAACCAACCCTAAGCAATCCTTAGAAGATTGACAGTACTTGTTTCTTCCCTGTCTATATAAGCAATATGTATCTATATCCTCTGTGGAATGTAATATGAAAAAGACAAAATATGAAGGAAGAAAACAAATATTTACATACAACACCCAGTTCAGATACAAGCAATCTGAACACACGGACATAGCATAATCCGCTTTTTACAAATGTGGTAAGGCAACAAGTGGAAAGCACGAGTGGCCACATTCAACCTGACTATGGCGTAAGAGGTGCTGCTTCACTTCATCCTGCAACATGCATGTGTTTCAGTCATCATGAGACAGAATGGACACAACTGACAATAACACACTGTATAATTGTAAACATTCTCTCATGACACCCTGGGGTGAAGGGCAAGCTGACAAGCAGGGAGTCAGAGAACTATGGCTCAGGAAATACTAACTGCTTGAATTACTGTTGCAAAGGCACTGTGATTCCACATTCCTAATTTTCTCTCCCAGAGCTAAAAGACTGTGGAGTCACAGAGCCGTGCTGTGTTTCCTCGGGCTCATAGGAGCGAGCAGACATCATCCAACCAGCCCTGCCAGCCTGTCTCTATTGCATGGCTCTTTCTTGGAGGACTGCCAGGTGCAAGCCTAGCACAGGGCCGCTCCAGGTTCAGTCGGCTACATCTAAGCCAGATCTCTTCTTTACATAGCTTTATTATATACTAAAGCTATTCTTCACTGGTTAATTTTCTTCTTTCTTTCCTTTTTTTTTTTTTCTTTGAGACAGGGTCTTGCTATGAAGTCCAGGCTGGTTCTAATCTCACTATGCAGCCTCAGCTTCTTGAGTGTTGAGAGTACAGGCCTGTGCCACCATACCCAGTCTACTTGGTGCTGGGGAAGTAAACTCAGTGTTTGTCACGCAAACTCTCTAACCAATGTACTGTTCCTCTAGCCTCTTCTCTGGTAATCATTGTATTTTGAACTTAAAGAGCCTGGAATCTTTCAGCTAAAGATGTTTAAAGATTTTAAAATGTTTTAACCCTCATACTTAATTGTACTAAGTTCCCCCCAATCCCCGCCATGTACTAAACACCGAACCCTGGGAATTACTAGCCACCTTTTTGTCCCTTCTTAAAAAAAATTTTATTCTGAAATAAAACCTCACTAAGTTGCCCAGACTGGCCTCAAGTTTGCAACCCTCCTGTGTGAGCCTCCAAAACAGCTGAGATTACAGCTTGGGCCATCAGCTATTAGCAGGTATATTAAGTTGAAAAGACACCAAAATATCATTAGTATCTAATCCCAAGTTAAAAACACCAAATGTATTGCTAAATTAGTGTATATAAGGTATCTATGTGAACTCATTAATATTTTAAGTCACTTGTTAACTTATTAAATGTGAACTCAAGAACAAAAATGAGAAGACAAAAGAAACGAGTTTAAAATAAAATCCATGTTAAAAAACATGAAGAGAGATGGTTCTATGGGCTGCAAAAATCTAAAACCTACATTTAGTTATCATTCTGTGCATTCAGTAATCAACAAATTTCCCAAGACAGACAAATGATGCAATAAACTGCAGACCAGAGCCAAGGCGAGGCCACAGCCAAGCAGTTACAAATCTGAGAGGCCTCCTTACTTGTCTAGCAGCGAAGTTTTGGGGGTTGAGCCCTGTGCCGATTGCTCCAAGGCTGACGTTGGGTAGTGTGGAACCCGAGGGAGACAGCTTGTAGCTGGGAGAAGGGGAGAAGGGAGAGCAGGGAGCCTCATCCCCAAGGCACCCATCTTGATTGGAGAAAGGCAAAGTCAGCTGAAAGGTAGTAGGAGTTAGCCAATCACAATGAGTGTTGGTTAGTGAAGCAACAGAATGCAAGAAGGGAAAGAGAGAGACACTAGGAATAAACAAAGTGAAAGCGTATTAGCAATCATTGAGGATGGAATCTGGATCTGATAATCATTATATTTTGCCCAACAGATACCATCTGCAGATTTTCTTTCTTCTCAGTAATACATATACTTTATTTTTATGCATCTAATATTGACTACTCTAATTCTAGCTCTTGAGTCAGAAGCCAGGACAATCTTATGAATACACTGCTGCCTGAACCAGCATCAATTACGTTAAAAAGGTGCCAGATCTAAAAATGTTAGTTTTAACTGTTTTGTGGATACCAGTAACACTGTAAACTGGTATTCTGAATCAAGGAATAATGTTCTCCATTAGAAATGTTAAAAATCAAAACCGACAGGTTTTAAGTAACCTGTTTCAATCAGTGGCTGAAAATTTGAAAAGTATACAACTATAGCCAAACTCAAACCACTAGGGACAGAAAAGACAGTTCCTTCAAAGGTAGAAAGCAAGGACTTAAAAGACACAAATGTTTACACAAAAGCCAAAATTTAATTTCTAAGTGCAGAGCAGCTGAAAGAAGAATTAAAAAGTAAGTCTATCTCTAAATTTTCTTCTACTGTTTTAAAGGCATATTACCCTCCCCAAACTTCTAAAATATTTTAAAACTAAGACCTTCATTACAACAGTCATTTACTAACGATAGATGGTTCTAGGCCCTGTCCAATCACCTGCTGACATCACTGTTTTCAAGTCATCACTTTAATGCAGGTGATACTTGTGTTCTGCTAACGGAGTTCAGTAATTCTACACTTTTTCTAGAATCAGTTCTCAAAAGACAAATGAAAACCAAAGTATCTCTCACATATTATCTTAACTGCTTCAACTCACCTTCTCAAAATAAGGCCCACTATCTGTGGTTCCCATGTCTTTGGAATTAGGTGGACGGAACCCAGATCGATCCTTCCTCATGATATCATTAAAATCCCCGAGATTCATTGCTCGCTTGTCCACATCAAATTTCTTATCTGAAAGGACATAAACCAAGTGGAAATGTTAAAGAGTCAATGTCTTCCTCAAGAACTAAGAGTGACCGGCTACACTAGCCTTCTTGGGGTCCGGGCATAAGCTCACTTTAATCTTTGGAGATAAGACCAGGACAACTCTCACTGGTTGAGGCTGCAGCATCACCAGCATGGAACACAAGGGGGTTCTTTTAAAAACAAACAAAACAAAACAAAACAGAAACAGTAACTGTTGGAGCTTGGCTTCCATGGGAGACTGAGAGAGCCTAAGGGCCAACCTGGTAAAAATCTGGCAAAGGAAATATTTCAAGTGGTTACTGATGTGTTTGATGAGCACATCTTGCTAATAAACTCAAGTATTCTTAGTGAGAGAAGTTGTTTTTCCTATTTTAGCATCTATCTGCTAGATAAGTGGGGTTATGAAATACAGTTTGGGAAGTAAAAGCGTCAGAGAGGCACAGGTGTTGACCAAAAATCTTAAACTTAGGAGCCGAACACAGCTGAATGTGTCTACCCCGAGTGCACAATGTAATCGCCCAGGTGCAATGATTACTCCCACTCTCAGAGCTCTACACTTGTGTGATTATACGCTGAGGTGACCAGAACCCCAGGAAGCGTCCAGATCAGACTACCGATTTCCCTTATTAGTACCCAAGATATTTTCTCTTCTTTTTAGTTTGATTTTCCTAAGTCCCTCAGGGTGAGTAACAATAAAACTGAGAAAATTCTACAGACTAAGAGCTGACGATGCACCCACTTCAGTTGTGCTGGAACTTTACACTGAGACACGTAGTGTGGACAGAACCAGCAAGCCCACAGCTGAGCCCGGCAGCAGCACAAACATTAAAACAATCTCAAAGATATTCTAGGACCAAAAAATCAGGAAATCAATATATATCTGGATATCCAACCTCTCTTGAAAACAAACAGGACAGAAAGAATCCACGGCATAATTAAGCTCACATTTCCCCACAGCAACAACTGCTAGGAGTCCAACAAGGTTACAGGAGGATAAACATTCTCCACAGTTTATCCGTGATCTCCCTGCCCCACTGGCTACTCCTGGTGTGCACAACTCCTTGATGTTCTTCCCTAGGTCTTGTACTCAGTCTTTCGAATTTTCAACTCTTTTAGTATCTTGCACAGAACTCTGGATTGGTGGGTTTTTTTTGTTTGTTTGTTTGTTTGTTTTGTTTTTAAATTGGGGATTGACCTGTCCTGAGTTACATCCTCCGCCCATTTTTTATTTTTGAGACAGGGTCTCACTAAGTCATTAAGTTGCCCAGGCTGGGCTTGAAATTGCGATCTTCCTGTCTCAGCCCCACCGTGCCGGGATTACAGGCCTGAGCCACCATGCCCAGCTCAATAAACATCTTATGAACTGTATCGTCCAAACTCAAACTGGGCACAAGGCATATCACTGATACCAATATATTCCATATCTACGGTGGGCAGATAGATACACACCTACAGACAAATCCATTTTGTTGCTTGGATTATCTTCAGTTTGACTCTGGAAAAAGAAAAAAAAAGAGAGACAATTAAGTATTTTTATTTATTTATTTTGAGACAGGGTCTCACTCTATAGTCCAGGCCAGTCTAGATGCATTAGGTACAGCCCGGGCTGTTCCCAAACTCACAGCAATCCTCCTGCTTCAGCCTCCCGAGTGTTGCTTTACCGGAGTACATCACCATGCCCAACTCTGAATGAACTTTAAATTGAAATAAAAATCTCAACATTTGTAAAGTACTAGTCTGACTGCTGCTGGTGCCTAGAGTTCTAAATTTCGGTCTTCATGTACAATCAGCCTCAGTACATCTACAGACATAGCAATAGTTAAACAACGGCCTGGAGAAGCCCTGTCCTCAAATTCCAGTTGGCCTAAGATCAAATTTCATGAGTGGCAGCCAAATGATGACAACTTCTTCTCGTGACTTGTCAAGTCATCAAATCTTAAACTGTGCAGCCACATCTCTTGGCAATCAGGACAGGGTGTCCCCACAATGTTCCCAAGAGATAAGAAAATTACAAATTCTGTGAGGATTCTCTGTATATTAATCTAGTATATTGTTAAAAAGTTATTTTCTTGCTCTTTTAAAAATTATAATATGAAAACTGGTACAGCAGTGTCAAGGAACACGATACATTTTAAGTAGTCAACTCTTTCTTCCCTATTATCCTCAAGAAATGGACATAATGACACAAATTTAAAAATCCCAACCTTTAAATATCAAGAGTATATCTCTAAGAGTATAAGCAAAGACAGTAAATATTACTTGATTTAAAAGATCAAGGATACTGCTTAACTAGTTTCTAAATATGTAATTCTATATTATGTGTGGCAATAGTCTTAAAATTTGCACTAAACCTTGAATTTGGGATACTTATGAGAAAAGTAAAACTTACCAGCAATCCCATATTTGAAAACTGTTTGGCAAGAGGATTCATCCATGAATCACTATTTCCTCCTTTTAGTGAGCACTACAGAAATAAAACATACAAGCTCAGAGACACAGTTTACCTCAGCCTTCTCAGCTACAAAAGTACACATTGAAAATGAGGAACCAGGTATCTTTATGAATGATATTATTTTGTTATTCTCTTAGTTTAAATGCTTAATAATCCCTATTATGTTTAAGTTTTCATTCTTTTAGTCACCCTTTTTTTCTTTTTTATGAGATGGGGTCTCAGTCTGTGTCCCAGGCTGGCCTTGAACTCGGACAATCTGCCTGCCTCAGCCTCCTGCATGCTGGGATTACAGGCCTGCAACACCATGTCCAGCTTTATTTGGTGCTGGGGAACCGAACCCAGGGCCTTGCACTTGCTGTGTCATTCCTCCAGCCCCTATGTTTTCATTCTTTTCTCATCTAAATGAACTAGAAAAATAAACAGTGCTCACTTTTTTAATATGGAAATAAGTCACTGTCAAATTTCAAAAAATTCATTCTGCACGCTACCACTTCCACTTTGCAGGCTGCTCTCTCGTGACTCAAACTGCTTTCAATGAGAAGAGCTCACGCCGATGCACGTCACTGGGTCTTTGAACTGACTTTACCCCCCGAGTGGACGCACGGAGAGATGCACCTTGGTGGCACTTCACCTGTTTTTTCACAGGATGAAGGACACTGGTTCCAGTGGGGAAAGAGCCCTGGTGGAGAACAAGATCGCCCATCTCAAAGACCGAGGAAGGCAGCGGGGGGCCTTTGCTGAAATAAGTTTCTCCCCTGAACGGAGCACGGACCATCAGATCCACCTACACTTCTGAGAGGACAGCAGGTGGGACTGATGGCGATCTGAGGGGCGGGCTGCTGATGACGGAGCCTGCACACGCACACACTCTCACAGCCGAAAGCTCTTGTTGCCATTTTATTAACTTTAATATTCTTCGAAGTAAGAGTGCTTGTGTTTAGTTATAAGTTTAAATGTAAAAAAATTGCTCAGTGGAGAGGGAGATAAGAAGTTACTACTTAATAAAATAATTTTATTTTTACAAGATGAAATCTTATGGTGATTATAGCTTTACAGCATGTACATCTTTAATGCCATTAAAGTTTGTGTTTAAAAATGGTTAGGACGCTAAATGTGTATGTGTGTTTTATCCCTTCATACAGTCCTCAGTATGAAGATCAGAACAACGGGCACTGGAGCGAAAGCATACAACTCTCAATGCACTGAATTAGGTAAATCTTCATTTTCACCTGAGTGGGGATTCACTGCTACTTCCACTCAGTTAATCTAAACTCACTTTCACTTGTAAATAACCAAAAGACTGTCAAAACTAAATTAAACAACCTAAGAGTACAAAGATGCTGAGAAGTTTAAGAACATAACTCCTTTTGTGAATGTAAAAATTAAGTCCTTAAAAAGGGGGAAACTAAGAAAATAAAATGTCTCTTGTAGAACAAGTTATATTTTTATGCTGTAGGAAAAATAGAGTATTTGTATCACTATCCCACAGGCAAAGAAGCTTCCAGCCACTGGAAGGCTAACAGCGTCAGGTATTTGAACCCCAAGAGAATAGCTGTGAAGCACTTCACAGAGCAGCAGAGCTCTCAGCCTGAAACTAAGAAGCACCTGGGTTCCCACTTATTTCTACCATTATGTGTGAATGGAATGAAAACCTAGAATTTAAAAAGCAACAAAAAAAAGAATGCTTCTGCAAGACAATAGCTCAGGAGTGAAGGGTTGTTCTAGATTAAAAACCAAAGCCTTGGGCTTTGGGATATGGCTCCATGATAGACAGCTTACTTGGCATGAAAAAACATAAAAAGCCCTCATCAAATCACACAAACCCGAGTCAAAACTGAGTTGTTATACGGAAAAGTGAAAAGCTGAGAATGCAATTTGGTACGGGACGTAACCATCATCGAGCTGTCCTAGCAGGGATACACAATGACACTTGATTTTGCGGGAGGGCGGCTCTGAGCCTCCTTCCCCAGTCAGTAAAATCAAGGCATGGTGGCTGGTCACCACTGGCTTCCTTTGGTTTGCCTTCTACATATTCACAGATTTACTCTGAGTACTTCTTTGGCTCCAGAATGCAAAATCACAAAGCATTTTTAAAGTATGCATCAAGAGTTTCCAATGAATATGGGAACCAAAAACGGTTATTTGTATTTTTGAAAAATTCATTTTCCCCACAGCAACAATTGCATAAGGTTTCAAGGCCATGGGGAAGGAAGACAGTGGTAAAAGAGAAGAACGTTTTGGTCTGTAGAGAAATCTTTTCTCTCTTACTTAGGATCTCACCGACCCCAGCTCTCTCACTCCTCCCGTTAACACACCCTCAGTTCTGCCTTCTAAGAACGAGGGGGCAAGCTCAAGCACTTCAGAAGCAGGCTACCTTCACTTGTTTCTTTCCTCCCTGTCCCCAGCTTGCTGAGCTGTGGGACGCGGCGCTTCCCTGAGAGCCGGCGGCGCTCCAGCCTCCTCCATCGTCCTCCTCCTCCCAGCTGGGGTGGCGCGTTCCTGCGACTGGCCCGTCACTCTCCCCCCAGCCGTCTTGCATAGATTTGGAATCTTTAAGAGAAGAATGAATCAACTCTCTGTGACAACTACGCGTAACAGTAACCAAAAGAACAGTTCCTCGAAGATGCAGCATTTTAAAATCTTTGTAATTTTATCCATCCAGTCTATAGGGCAAGGCAAATACTGTTATAATTCAGAGTTAGGAAATGGACTGTACAGTCGATATCTTCTTATTTCTGGTTCAATCCACCAATGACAGAAATTGCAAAATGAAAAAAAATATCACAAATGCAAGAAATCTCGTATTTCAATAGAAAGAAATGGGCTCTTCTTAATGAGTGTGCTCTACTGCAGTCCCAGTTTTACCTTCCTAAATGTACATAGTGTACTTTTTACAGAATGGACATTGTAAACAGGTATGCTGAAGGACAACTGCCTAGCCTGTTTAGGTTGAGGTACAGAAGAAAAGCACATGGGAAGCAAAGCAAACTAAGATCTTGAATATAAAAATTATGGTTAAGTGAAGAGAAATTCACATATTGCCAAAAAACTCCCATGAAATCCGTTAGACCTATGTACTGGAAATACATTAGAATACTACAGAGACACTAGGGACAATGTATAAGCAGCGGTTTTGAAAAGACAAGAAGGGTAAGTATGGACGATAAAAGTAGAGGGAAAAAGTGAAAAAGGACTCTAATGTTCAAGGACCCAGGACACAGGTATCCACAGTCTATTCTACTAGCATCCTCTTTCTTCATTAAAAAAAAAAAAATTAGAGACAAGGTCTGAATTACCCAGTGAGGCCTCCAAATGGTAACTGCCAACATCCCCATCAAAGATCTTCAAGTTAACTTGAAGGTTGGGAGAATACTATATTAGAATACTACTCATTCTCCTCGCCCCCAAATATTTATGAAATTGGATTCACCTGCTCAGAAGCTTATATCTATACCCTTCCTTTGTCTACATGGCAGGATTCAGCTTCATGTGAAGTGAAAAGCCAGAAAAGTGGCTCTTTTAGGCCCCCTTGGATACTTCATGGAATGACTGCTATCCCCGTCTAGGAGCAGAACACGTGCCTTTCCCCAACTACACGCAGCACAGAGGCCGATTTCCTCTATGACATCTGACCCCCAGCAGGCCTGGGAGGACGAGAAAGCCCCCACGCAGTGTCCACTGTAGCCACACGGGGGCTTCCTCATGCACAGAAGAGACAGGGCTGGGATGCTACCCTCTCTGCTGTTTAAGCATTTCTGATAACCAGGAATGTTCTCTCTGCACACAGGTTACAAATTTAGGTAACTCTGTATATTTATATTATGTAAGCATAGGTTTTAAACCATCAAGTGAAAAAAAAATTTAAAAATCAAACTTACAAACAACCCCTTTATAAAATGTCCCTCTATAAAAATGAAGATATGCAGGTAAAGCCTTCTTTTAGAACAAACAGCTAACTTCTAACAAAAACAGCAACAACAAAATTTAAATAAAAAGCAAGGTTGAGGATGCACATCAGTAGCAAAGCGCTTGTTCAGCTTGTGCAAGGCCACTGGTCTGATTCCCTTTGTGGGAAAAAATAAAACATGTAAAGTCCGAGCGTTTTCTTGACTGCTTTGTTTCAGTGATGGAGACAAAGCCCAGGGCGGGCATATGCCGGGCAAATGCTGTACACTAAGCTACACACACCTCAACCCTGGCAGCTCTGATCCTTCTTTCTTTCCCTTCCTCCCTCCCTCCCTCCCTCCCTTTTTCTTTTTTCTGAGGCTGGTCCTGAAGCCCAGGCTGCCTTCAAACTCACAGCAATGCTCAGCCTCCCAAGTGCTAGAGTTACAGGTGTGTGCCACCACATCCAGGGGAATGAACCCAAGGCCTTTGTGCTTGCTAGGCAAGTGCTCTAACTGCTGTGCTATTCTTCCAGTCCCCTGATTTTTAATCTTAGGACTCATAACATGAAATTTAAGGCATCTGGAGGCTAGAGGAGATCAGAGATTAACTGCCAGCATCAATTCAATTATGTAATCCTTTCTCTGTGCATTACTCATTCAAATCACCCAGAGAGAAGACATGACCTGTTACTACCAATGATCTTGAAAAGAAGACACAGAATGTGGAAAAAGTGAGTATTCTGTGGAGAAAAGAGGTGATTCTGAGGTTGAGAAAGAAATACAAAAATTCTGAAAGTATTGCTAAAAAGTCTGCTTGTGCCAAGGAGGCAGGTAAGCAAGTGGATTTATTTTAAGCCTATGCGACAGTACTTTCCATCAGGACACAGTGATTTCACAACGAAAATCATGAAGAGAACAAAGACCTCACAAAGCTCATGATTTCTATGAAGCAAAAGAGATGCATGACTTTTTGAAGGTAATAAAGTCACAAGGGTACAAGTATGAATTTTTAGAATAAAGCCAATTATCATATTCTCCATGGGGCACTGTAAGTGTTCCAAATATCATAGTTTAAATTTGACCACTACATCTATTTCTTGTTCAGTTTTGAGCATTCCAAAAACCTTCATCATTTCATCAAAAGATAATTCCTTAAGTTTGCTATATGGTTTTAAAAAAACAAAGAGATGCTGAATTATGCTTCAGAAAGTTAAGGAAATTGAAATTGGCTCCTGAAAATTAATTTAATTTAGGAACATGCAACAAGACATTCCACTGAATCTACCAAGTTTTGCAAATTATACTGACTACAAACTGCCAGTTGGATCAAGTATAGTTTAGATGTTTAATGATTAAGAATAAGTGTAACGTTTTTCACTAAAAAAAAAAAAAAAATAGAATGGACAAATCTGTGTCATGTTCAAGAAACCTAAAAGTTATTGTGTTGACAGATGAATAAAAAAATGGTGAAACACAAAAAGAGGGTACAGAAGGATGAAGACCCCAAGGTGAGAGAGACCATGTTCTACCTTAAAAGCAAGAAAAATCTTATTTTTGAAACATATTAAAGAAAGAGTAGAAGTGCAAAGTAGATATAGTAAGCAGATTTAAGTTACTGGGTAAAAATGCACCATGTCAAAATTTTGGTTCTGGCCAGATGCTAAATAGTTTTTTTTTTTTAAAATTAACAGTATAAATTTGTGACTTTTAGTTCATTATAAACATTTTAATATATGCCAAGAGAAGTCGGTGATATTGGATACTTAATGTTCTAGCTCTTGACTCTCACTGAATCAACAATTTTAAACAGTAAACAGCCCTCATCAAAACGTCTGACTTTCAAATTAAGAAAGACTCCCTCAGAATTAAAGATGTGGTCTACTTACTGGGCTTCATGGCATTGGGAGCGTTGGCGGGTATGTTTCCCCAGCCCGTGGCCGATGCTCCTGCATCATCCATTTCGCCCCACCCAGGACTGCTTTCATTCGGTTCACCCCAAGCTGAAGTCCCATTATCTGGAGCAGGTGGTGTGTTTTTGCTCCAGACTGCGAAAAGAAATGCGTCTCTAAGAATGATCTATTAAACACCTAATATCCCACGGGGTAAAAGTGGTGGGAGTAGACACACCTATTCTCTCTTGGCAGAAACGTTTGCAGGCTCAACTTTCATGGAGGGCATCTGGCAACGTCACTTTTAAAAAGCTCAATGCACATCACTTTTGACCCAGTAACTCTATTGTCAGAAAATTTAATCATAGATACATGTGTCAAAGGAAGCGAAATTACATGCACAACAATGTTCACTGCATCACTATTAGAAAATATTTGGAAGCAACTGAAAGCTCTATTAGAAGTAGAGAGGTCAGATTAATTCTGGTTCCCCCCTAAAGTGAATATTATACATAAAGGAATTAAAAGAGAGAACTGAATAATACGCTAAGATGGAAAGCTTAAAAGTAGATGAAACATAAGCAAGCTGAGTAACACTGCAGAAAGTATAATCTTTTCTCTTAAAAATTATAAAGGATAGGTATATTTTGCTGTAGATAAGAACAAGATTTATAAATGAAACACAACCAACTTCTAAGAGATAGCCTATGGGAGAGCCCCAAAGAGCTAAGACTCTTCAGTTTTATTTTAGGTAGGGAACTGGCGAGCAATCTTTATTTCCTTTCTCATTCTTTTCAATACTTAAAAAAAAAAAAACTAAAAGTAATAAATTCCTAACTGCCCATAAATGGATTCACTGAGCATCAGGTTTGAGTGGAAAATTGACTGATAATGATTGATTATTATTAGTTACGGAGGCAGAGAAATACTAGGGATTGCACCCAGGAAATTCTGAGCTATATCCTTAACCCTTCTTATGTTTTTTTTAAATTTTAAGACAGGGTTTCGTTAAGTTGCTAAGCTACCTGGGCTGAGCTCAAATTTTCAATCTTACTGCCTTAGCCTCTTAAGTTGCTGGAAATACAGGTGTGCACCACCATAATACTATAATACTATGATTAATTTTGACTAAAAAGACTTGAAATGCACATCTCCTTTATATGTGGAACTATGTAACTTACAAGAACATTCAAGTCAAATGACATGCATGCCAAAGAAGGAAGATGCCTGTTACTTGAACTTCCTGGTGTGCCGTTTCCGAATCAAGAGTGAGGAAATGCGAGTTTAATTCTGCATGACCGATTATCTTAAGGTAACAATGCCTTAAACAAAGTATGTTCCCCTCCAGAAGTAATTATTACAATCACCTGGGAAGAGACTGCAACTGTCTAGATACCAACTTTGCTACAGCAATGCAACAGTCTCTGGAAAAACAACACAGAGTATTTCCCTTTGTTAGAGAAAGAAAAGTACCCAAAATGAGTTCACGGATAGAATCAGAATGGAAATTAGGTCTCCTTGTGTGTTACTCCTTTAGTTCTTTAAAATCTAGAGCAAGGCCTGTATGGCAAGATATAAATTCTTTGGATTCTATAGTCCACAGCAATTATGGAAAAACAATTCGGGGGACTGATACAAGGTTGTTATCTTTTTCCTTCTGCCCAAAACACTATACCATACTACCGACAGCTGTCAACACCAACATCTTAAACAGATTCTGTTTGCAACAGAGTAGAAGCTGTAGAAAAGATTCTCATAACAAAGCTACATTGAATAGATACATCTTAATAAAAAAATGCTTTGGTCTAGAGTTTCTTTTTAACAAAGTCTGTGAGAAAAAGCCACTGCTTACCTGATGCCGATTTTCCGGTCATTGGGGTAGGCAGGTTTGGTTCTCGAGGTGCTGCGCCCCCCTGGGAATTCTTATCCCACAGGTTCACATTCTTGTAGTTGTAACTGTTAGGGTCTCCCCATGCTGAAGTGCCGTCATCAATGTCCATTTTCCGACTAATTGACTGTGGGGATGGTTCCTCCCAGCCACTGGGCTCCTCATCCTTAGGGGTTGCAGGCTGGGGCCCGCTGCTCCAGTTGGAATTGGAAGGCCGAACACTGCCTGGAGGTGGTGGGGGTGGGCCTCCCCATGAACCAGAAGTCTCTGGCTGTGGTGGTGGTGGCTGTTGTGGTGGCTGCTGCTGTTGGTGCTGTTTATTCCAGGAACTGGGCTGTCTGCCCTGCTCATTCCAGGCGGGGGATCTTTTGCAGTCTTCCCACCCGCCTTTGGAAGCCAGGCTGGCACCACCACCACCCCAAGTCCCAATGTCACCCTGCCCTCCCTCACCCCAACCGGACGCAGGCTTACTTGCACAACTTTCCCAGCTGCTGCTCTTTGCTTGATCAACTTCCTCTCCCCAGCCGTTTTTCCCGGAAGTCCATCCTTGGTTGGGCTGGCGGCCACCACCCCAACCCTGATCCTTCCCAGGATTCTCATTCCAAGAGGAAGGTGTCTTGTCATCTGCTCGGCCTCCTCCCCAGCTGGAAGGGTTGTTCTTATAGTCGTTCCAGCCTCCTGTGTTCTTGGGGTCTTTCCACTCGGCAGAGGCTGAGAGCTCCCCCCATCCAGACTTCATTTGATTGCTTTGGCTGGGTGCATCTCCCCAGCCCCCTGAGTTCTTGGTCTGTGTGGCAGCGCTCTCCCACCCCTCAGTTCCTTTGTCAGATTTCCCCTCAGGCCTTGGCACCTCTTCAATATCCCACACCGTGTCCTGCTTAATTTGAGTTTGGCCCCAGCCAGTGTTTGAGAGCACCCTGGGATCCAAATCAGTTCGGCTCAAGAGAGTCTGCAAGACAGCCTGGCAATCAGGGTGTGTGGGCCTGTATGACCGACGGCCAGAATTATGACTGTCGCTACTTCCTGCTTTGTGGTTGCTTCCAGTGCTCTGACCTCCAACTTCACTTCCTGTGGAGCTGGAAGATCTTCCCCAACAGGGAGCCTGGGCATTGCCTTGACTTTCAGGGAGGGGGTGGCCCTTTTGATTGTCCCATGCTCCAGTGCTAGAATTTGGTTGGTTTGGACCACTCCATTCTCCAATTTTCAACTCATCAGACCCAGTAGGCTGTTTCCATTCTCCCTGAGAGACCCCAGATGTCATTTTGTTCCCTTCACCCCATTTGCTGTCATTAGAGTCCTGAGGGCCAAAGTTCCAGGACCCACCCGTAGACCTGTTATTGTTGTCCCAAGAGTCACTTTTTGACCCTGTTGATTTCTGAACAGAAGCTCCTTTCCAGGAGTCCTCTCTATCTTTTCCATTGTTCCCATTGTTTCCAGAATTGCTTTGTCCAGAGACTGTGTCAGTTCCAGAAGGCCCCCTAGCTGCACCCCAAGATCCAACACTCCCAGTCTTTCGATCTCCAGTGCTTTGTGAAGGGGCATCAGTGCTCCTGGAGGTGTTCCCCAAGCCCATTCCAAAGGGCATTCCCTTATTCTCCATGGGGTTTGGTGAACTTAAGTTCAAGGAGTTAGTGTTTCCATTTTTTGGTCCATCAGTGTTATGAATCTGAGCCTGTTCTCTGCCAGAGACAACAAAATTAACACCCGCATTTTCCATCTTTGACTGTTGTTCCCTGGATGCCTGACCTGCTGTGCTAACCTGTGCACTGGAATTACTATTATCTGTTTCCAAAGCCCCTTTCCTAGAAGTTCCTTCTTGGACCAGCGCTGGCCAGGCAGATGGGTTGCTATTTGGGTTAAAGTTGCTAAAGCCAGAGCCAGGTCCAATTCTTTCCTGACCACTCACATTCCTCCAATTTCCTAGTCCATTGTTGCTCTCTGTAGTAGAGTTGGAAGATTGAACAGATTTAGCCTTAGGGTCAGATTTCCAAACCCCAAGATTACATTCGTTCCCAGAACTTGCAGACTGGCACTGGCTCCCTTTGCCTTTGTTGCTAGTGGTGCTTCCTGGCAGAGTGCTCTTCTCAGAGCCAGGGTTCGAGGCACTGTTGTTATCGGTGGTGTTTTCGGAAGAAGATTCAGTGTCTTTGCTGGCAATACAAGGCCACTCTTCCATGTCAGACCCGTCTACAATCACCTTGTCCCAGATGTGAATTGGGTTGGGGGAGGCGCTGTTGTTGGAGGAGGCTCCCAGACCCCAAGTGGAATTTGCATAATTTGAAGCAGCAGCACCTCCAAGGGTTGACTCTGGAAAAGAGGTCATCTTGTCAGTCACAGATACATGTGCACTACCATCAATGCCTGGAGCTCTGGTGGCCTCTATGAGAGCTCACCATGTTTCCCAGACTTGCCAGTTGCCCGTCTCAGCTGACTGAAACAACTGAGTCATCTCTTCCCGTTCATTTGCCTATTGTAGTTGAAATTTTCCTTAATCTAACCCCACATGCTTTCTCAAAGCTACCTCCTCGCCACTCTTACTGACAAAGGCATCCTGTATCTTGAGACAAATGCGACAGCACCAAAACTGCTCCGTACTTGCTATCTACTCTAACATTCCTGGCGACAGTCTTTTCTCCAGAACATATCTTTAATTCGGTCCCAGGTGTACTAGACCCTTCAACAGTTTCTTAATGCACATGAACAAAGCTCAATTCTTTGGCCTAGAGTTTGGTCAACATGCTCTACGACCTGGGCCCAACCCTTCTAGTCTTGCCGTGTGTAACTTTCTACAGAGACGTGCCATCTCACCCAGGCACCAGTCCGTAACGGCAGCTACTACCCTCTCTCTCCTGAATTCCCAGTGACATTTACTCATTTTTCTGAGCCTGATTTAAGAGACACTTCTTTTACAAAGCTGCTTTGAGCGCGCCACCTACAAATAATCTTTGCTTGTCTACAGCCACTTTTCCCCGCGAGGGAGCACTGTGTTCGCACCCTTCCTTGTCTGTGTAGTACCTCTGCACTGGAGACCCTATCTTGCTAATGTGTGAATTCCACCAGTGGCCAGTGTAGCAGTGCCCAGTAAGCGTCTGCTGAGTGGCAAGTAGACACTGAGCTGGACACCGAGGCATACGCGCAGGAATCAGACAGAGATTGTATCCCAAGGAGCTAAATGTGATGAATCAAGCCCATCTCGGCATATATTTTGGTGGAATTTTACTATATTTGGTGGTGGGGGTGGGAAATATATATTTTAATGGGATAATTTCTTTTGAATTTGTTTCAGGTCTTTTAACCAAGAAGTTGAGAAAAGTATCCCATAGGGCCGTATAAAAAATGAGGAGATGCAAAAATTCAAAACTTTTGAGGTTTAAGAGCCTTTTTGGTTTTAACAAGACGACTGAAACCAGAGACTGACTTCCACTGGACCCACATCTGTCTGTGCCCAGCTACAGCGGGCTGCAGAAATCAGCAGGCTGGCTTCCTCACACACTTTCTTTCCCAGCTAGCTTTCTAGGGCCCGGGAAGGAAGGGCCATGAGGCCGGGCCTGACAGCTCCCACAGGGAAGCCTCGTGGGTGACGACTACCTCTGCATGAAGCCGGTGTCCCCTCTAGGTTTTCATCCAACCTTGCTTGGCACATAATGAGGTAAGAACAGAATTTTCTAGGCAATTCTTTGTTCAAACTCAGAAACGAAATAAAGCATCCTATTGGTGATACCATCAATAGAGTGATCTTGCCAATGCACTGATGTGTTCTATTTCTGAGTCTTAGTATAATTTCAAAAGACATATTAAGAGATACAATGAAATTTTTTAATAAGCTTCTTAGTTACTGGGTTTTTTTTTGAGACAGTCTTGCACTGTAGTCCAGGCTGGTCATGAACTCACTATGTAACCCAGGCTGGCCTCAAACTCAGACAATCTTCCTGCCTCAGCCTCCCAAGTTCCCAAGTGCTGGTATTAAAAGCTTACACCACCATGTCCCGCTTATGTGGTGCTGAGCTATTCCGCTAGGCCCATAAACTTCTTTTAAAAGAGAGTAATCTGGAAGTTCTTTACTATTGGGTGACCTGGTACTAACCTACTGAAAATTCTCAGGACTGTCTGCTATGGTTTAGATCTGGAGCGATCCCAAAAGTCTCACATATTTGGATGCAGTGGGATCAGTGTAGAACCATGTACTACGATTGGGAGGCGGGGCCTGGCTGGAAGGCGCACATCTTTGGGGTTTAACCTGGAGAGACAGTGTCAATGTGCTGAGACTGGGGGTTGCCCAGGACAGCTTTCAGGGGTGCGCTGTTGACCTGTGGGCCAGAAAGTGAGGGAAGGGAACATACCCTGGGTGTGGGGAGCAAAACTGGCAGCTTAAAGGAAGGAAGAAGAAACGTTGTTATAGCTTCCTGGGGTTGGGGGTAGGGAGGGGGTGGTTCCAGCCTTGCTCGAGTCCCCAGAGATCTACCACCTCCTATAACTTGGCTCCCTATTCACTTGGTTTCTCTCTGTAATGCCTTGAGCAGCTCTCCAGCCTCTGCTTTCACTATCGCCAGCTGCTCCATGAATAGACTGGGTGAGACTTTCTGAAACTGTAAACTAAATATATCTTTCCTCCCTTAAGTTGTAGAGGCTGGGTATTCTGTCCCAGCAATGAGTAAGTCACTAAGACGCTGCTAGAACAATGAAGGATTCTTTATATAGATACTACAGTGCCTAACAAAACTCAAATTCCAGGGCCCTCAAAGAAAACACTGGTTCTTTAAAAAAAAAAAAAATCTATTAAACCACTACAGAATGGTTATTGGTTTGCATCCTCTTAAGATTCTCTATTGTAACCTAGGAATTCATTCTTTCTAGTCCTAGGCTCTGTACGTGACACCTGAAGACGCAGAGGAAGCCTCCATTCGAGCCCCACTCTGGTCATTCCCTGAGTACATGCTGTGGAACTACAGAAGCAAAGGGTGTACCACCCTTTTTTTAAAAAAAGGCCCAAGGAGTGATGACCACCAGCAGGCAGGATCACGCTCTGCTAGGCCACAGCCCAGCTTCAGAGAACTGTCCGTGCGTCTTCCATCTTAGGAGTCTTTCCCATCTCCTGAACAATCCTACATCTAGGTAACTAACAGCCTTCGCAGACCTGACACAGGCAAGGCCCTGCAAAGGAAACACGCTCTGCCTTCAAAGATGGCCCACGTTCAGTCCACGACAGCAGCTCCTCACCTGGTGCAGTCCCACTCTCGCTCTGCAGCAGCGTTCCTGTCACTTGTGCGCTGTTTGGGTTTGCTCCAGGCGCTGTGCAGGGAGGAGGCCCTGTCCCGCCCCCGAGGAGCATGCAGGATGGCGGAGGGGGCTGCCCGCGTTTTAGTAACACTTTGTGGTCCTGCTGGCAACGGAATCGCGGCGGCACCTCCCGAGGCATGTAGCGGGCGGCGCTTGGCGGTTGTCCGTTCGGCACTGCCACCCTTTTGGCATTGTTGCCACCATTGACTGGTGGCGATGGAGAGCTGCCAATTGGGCTGGCGGCCGTTGGTTGGCTTAAACTTGGTTTCGTCACTTCGGGCACTGAAAGAGAAGAATGAGAAAGTTTTTGAAATCAAATACGTTTTTTCTAAAGATTGTTTGTAAGAAAGCTTACAAGAAACCAATTAGAACAATTTCTTTTACTCCCAAGGGACTCAGTCTTTCCAACTACCTCCCAACCTCTTCAATTTACTTTAGGGCAGGAGTGGTAGGCAGTGGTGACAAGGAGTCAAAGATAGCAAGATCATGGAATCACATCCTGTTAATCAAGGGGACACGGAAGGAACCACCGTCATTTACTCCAGTAAATCAACAATGGAGTTAAGTACCAGAGGGTTTGGCTAGCAGATATAGATGTCCATGGCAAAGTCTTGGCAAAGCATCAAGCCTCTGGCCCACGGGCCCTCGCACTGCATCTGATCTTTGTGCTCCTTTTCTGAAGCTTCTGGACTGGGTGAGCTAACAAGCACCTTCATTTGTGCCTCTGGAACATGCTGTCCATCTTTCTGTGCTACTGAATTTACCAGATTACAAAGAAAAAAAACATCTGTTGACACGGCCCCTCTCTCCATCATGCATCTTCTTTCTTAGTGTCTGGCATACGACAGACCCCTGCGAGGAACTTGAGGCCTAGAGAACCACAAAGCTCAACTTGGTTTTAGTTCCCACAGCTGCCTGAGTTAAAAGACTTGCTTAGACTTCTGTAGATTAGAACTTTATAAATCTTCTAGCTTTTGTCCAAAAAATTTTGTTTTTCCAGTGAATATAAAATTTTCAAAATGTAGAGATGATTACTATTTACTTTAAATAATTTAGCTTTCACCATATACAACACTCTGCTAGATCTTTCAACTCTCCCCTATCCCCAATTCCCAGCGCTACACAGTCTCTCGTACATCTGTGCCTCCCTTCTTTAGCCTAGAAAACTATCATCTTTTCCAAGAAAATCTTCCTGGCAAACAGCGGCTGGCCGTATTACAGAAATAATCATCAGCATTAACCTGAGGCCCAAATCCCTGCCACCCAGAGTAAAGCTGGGGCCAGCTCTGGTGACAGTACTGCTTTGACTGCTGAAATGATGCTGGGCCAGCATGTTGCCATTTAACAAGCTCCTTTATGAGCAGAGAGATACGTCATCAGAAATCGGGGGCCCAATCTATTCCACCACTGAACATCAGTGAATACTGTATGACAGGAGAAAAGAACAGATGCCTAAAGTAAGTTCCATGCCATCCCTATGTCTACTCTCAGCCAAACACAAGACAGTAGTGGTGGTAAGAGAAGGGGAGTAGGCAGAATAAGAATACAGCTTAAGGAGATAATCACTTTCTAAAATATACGGTTGCCACTGTAGAATCTACTGCAGCCAGTGGGCAAATAGCTGGTACATGAACGAAGATTATCTCCCTACATGCTTCTAGAATATTCCATGCTGCACTGCCACTGCCCTTTTCTCTTACGAGACTAAGACACGGGCAAAGGCTGGGTGGACGCTTCCCACCTATCTGTAGAATGGAAGGAGCTATGCTTCTGTGCGTCTGATCTTCTATAAAAGGTTTAAACGTTCTTCACGTGAAGTTAACCAAATTGGCTATAGGCCTTACCGTATTTAAAAAAAAAATACGGAGCAATTTAAAATTCACTGGCGGCTGAACACCCGTTTGACTAACTATACAACATCGATAGCACTGCTTCAAACAATTAGTATGGCAGGCAACATACACCGTATAGAACTCCTTGTACAAGCTCCTTGGGGCACTTTCCCTCCTTCCTATTACAGACAGAATGAACTGCTAATTATGAAGTCATTTCAAAATGGGAACACACCTTAATCACTTTCCCTCTAAGACAGTACTGTTCTAGGAGATCAGTCATTCAAAAAACCTCTAGGACACAATCAGAGAAAGTCTACAAGAGTCTGTGAGTCATAGGCGAATGTGTCTCAGGACCTTGATAGATTCTGGACTGTGGTTCTATTACTTTTACTACACTTCTCTGTGATTTCAAGAACATTTAAAGGTCAATCAAAATTCTCAACATTATATGGGCGTGGAAGCACATGCCTGTAAATCCTAACACTGGGAAGCTGAGGCAGGACAAGTCCAACGTGGACTGCAGCACGAGACTCTGCCTCAAAACAAAACAAAACAAACAAACAAATAAAAAACAACTCAACACTTACAGAATAACAATGCAGCTGTCAGGGAGGAGGCCTGATCCAACCTTACTCTAAAATTTAGACATTAAAATCCGTGTGTGTACCTCAACAGGCTCTAGAATGTCAGATAAAACGGGACAGAGAGAAAAATACCATTAAGCACAAAATTATTACTCTGGAGGCCTCTGTTTTGTGCACCTTAACCATCTGTAGCTGGCAGTGCAAACTCAAAGGTAAGATGCTCAAAAGAAGATCACAGTGTGTTATGCTGTATAGGAAATCTGTGGCCTTAAACATGGTCTCAGTATCACAGGGAAATTCAAAATCTGAAAGGAGAGCGAGGAATGTGCGGTACCTTATTTTTAAATTTCTGTTCAACTTAGTTCTAAAAAGTCGTTTATATCTGTTCATAGTGGCCCCTGTCAGCAAGCCTAGCACTCTGAGAGGTTTGAGGCAAGAAGACCTCAAGTTTGAGCCTAGCCTGGGCTAACTTAATAACTTGGCAAGACCCTATTTCAAAATAAAAAATAAAAGGGCTAGATACACAGATCAGTGCAAAGGTCCTGGGTTCAACCCTCAGTCCTGTGAACAAATAAATAACATACATACATACATACATACATACTAATTACATATGTCAACAATTCCAACTTTTCCCTTCTTCATTCCCTTTATTTCACATTATTCTATTTTACAGTCTGAACTTCTAAATGTCCCATTTCTCATAAAAAATCAATGAGATGTTACTTCCAGGTATTTGATTTTTTTTTTTTTTTTTTTTTTGGCAGTGCTGGAGACTGGATTCAGGACCGCCTCGCTGAGCTACATCATGCTCACTTCCTCCCTTTGGCCCTCCTACCTACAACCTTTACGGCTTGCCCAGTCCCCAGGCTGCCCAGGGTGGGCTTTATTTACACCGCCAGCCCCTGGCCTCAGCCTCCCGTGATGCTGGTATTACAGGCCTGTGCCAACACACTCAGTCTGGAAAAAAGTATTCTTCAAGACACTTCTGAAAAAGGCAGGTTTTTTTATTTTTTCTTTTTTAGTACAAATATACAATGAATCCAATAATTACATAGGACCAATACAAACTACTATTTCCTTTAACTATCTTGATGGAACAAAAAACAAAATCACCTAGAGATGTTTTTAAAGTAATAGAAACAAAGCCTAGAAAAGATAAAATTATTTTGAGCTGACAGCTTTAACATCTCAAAACCTAAAAACGCCCAGTAACTGATCAGTGAGGGCTTAACAATATCCCACGACCCCTACGTGCTGTCTCCGCCTCGCTATCTTCCATGCCCTCTCCAGCCCCAAGGCACCCTGGCTTTTGTCCTCAACATTTCCCTCTCACTAAGTTTTCACTGCCAGGCTAATGGCCACTCGCTGGACTTCCCCATCTTTCAACCTGTCTGAGGCTGCTGCCAGTACTGGTCATTCGCTCCCTCTCTGTCTCTGTGAGCCCGCTCCAGCTACCTCTTCAGCTCTTCCTCTCTCTTCCTCTGTGGGTGTCTCATACTCTGCATCAAGGGTCAGCCAGCTTTCTGTAAAGGGCCAGATAATAAATATTTAGGCTTCACTGGCCATAAGGACTTTGCTGCAACAACTCAACTCTGCATTTGTAGGGTTTAAGTAGCTACAGACAATGTATAACAGAGTGAAACTGTATTCCAATAAAACTTTATGTATTGACAGTGAAATATAAACATTAGCTCACTTTTCTATCCTGAGACACTGTGATTCCCGTTCCCCCCCCCCCCCCCCCAAATCTGAAGCATTAAGGACATTCTTTGCTCACTGGCAGCACAAAAACAGGTGGTAAATCAAACCTGGCCCATTGACTGTAACCAGCAACTTCTGCTTTTGACTGTGTTCTTAATCACAACTGCAAACTGGCAGCAGAAACTAGCTGTGAGGTCTTGTCTTAAAAAAATAATTCAGTCCATGCATGGTAGCAAATGCCTGTAATGTCAGCTACTCAGGAGACTGAGGAAGGCAGACTGCAAGTTTGAGGCTGGCTGGGGCAGCAGAGCAACTCTATAAAATAAATAAATAAATAAATAAATAAATAAGGGAGCCTAGTGGTAGAGCACATGTCTTGGGGTCAATCTCTCCCACAAAAAGGACAAGACAAACAGAGTACAAAGGTGGAACCTACCCCCTGTTTACAATTAACTTACTACAGCACAAACACACATGCTGAGGTCTTAGCAGTTAAAGTAAATCACTATATCTAACTCAGATCTCTTTTCCCCTTTCCTTTCCCCTGAAACTTACTCCAAATCCCGTTACCTCTAAGTGCATGAATTCATTACTAACCTGGTGCTCATGTTAGCACCCCAACCTGTATCAAAGACTTCTCAACCTGCTTCTGTCCCAACACACCCAAGTACCCCCCTCTCCAGGCAGTCTTCATCACCTACCGTCTGCGCTGTTTTCTGCCTACTGATCTGAGCTACATGCCATAATACCTGACACTCATTCATTCCCTTAGAGGCAGCTAGTTCCATCTCTGACCAAGTAGTACCCATCACCTTCTCAGAGCTTACAGGGAGCTTACAAGGCACGAAGGGGTGTAACCAGTTTAACAATTATTTAACTGGGGGAAAACACTTTTAGTATTAATAAATCAGAGCAGGCTCAAAGTTATCCCAACAACCACCACATTCATTGTAACAGACATCTGGAATAAGCTCAGAAGACAAACTGAACTGTAGTCAATGTACTGCAAATGGTTCACAACCTGTGGTGTGCTGATGGGTCGTGCTGTCCTTTAGACAAGTGCCCTGGGACAAAGGAACAAGACTGAATTACTGCTCTGATCTACAATATCTAAAATTTTTAGCTTACACTGAGCTGGAAACTTTTCCTTATTGCCTTGACTCATCATTGGTACTTTTGGGGTCAGAATAAGACTCACTAAACAAAATATATGACAGACATTTATTAAGGAACCATGGCACGGTCAGGCATCAGAATCCCACAAATTTTTGAAGAGAGTTACCTCACATTCCCTAGGTAGCAAGCATTCTTAGGTGTTTAAACCTTCCCGAGGTGACAAATTCCATGACCAACCTAGCCCTAAGTGCACATGGTCCAGGAGGTTGACCTTTGCTCCTTTCCACAGAGTGTTGCCCACTACAGGACCTGCAGTATCCTTCCTGGATACTATATGTCTTCTAAAGCAGCATTTACAAGCCCAGGTCAGTTGTTATAAACCAGCCATTTCACACTGTTACCTCCCATTACACCAGTCATCATCCCAACTAACAGCTCTTGACAAGGCTAAACTGCTTCATTCAAATTCCTCCCTTACATACTCTTCGCAATTGAGCTTTTAAATTCTAATCTTATTTTCATCCCTAAATTTCAATTTGCTAAATCTGATCCGTTGCATCAATTCCTTAAACTTTTTTTTTTTTTTCTTTTTGAGACAGGGTCTCACCGTACAGTCCAGGCTGGTTCTGAACTCACTATGGAGCCCGTGCTGGACTCGAACTCACAGCAATCTTCCTGCCTCAGCCTCCTGAGTGCTGGGATTACAGGTGTGCGCCACCACGCCCAGCTTATGTGGTGCTGAGGAATCGAACTAGGGTACTTAGAGCTTGCTAGGCAAGCGCTTTAATTGCTGAGCCATTCCTCCAGCCCCCTTAAACGTTTTAGATTCTAATAGAGAACGGAGGAAGATCTGAGCTTTTCCCCAGATGTTTCCTTCTTTCTGATGACCTGAAAGGCCCAAGCTCCAGCCCATGCTGTCACAGAACCACCAGTGGAAATTCTGTCCTAGTCTCTCCATCAATCTTACTGCACTCCCCCTTTTAAAATAAATGATGGAAGATAAAGGTGAAAACATATGATGAATCTACTTTCTCTTACTCCAATCTTCGGTGTAACCCAAAACTCGGCATCAACACCGTCTTTCGTACAGGGGAAAGAGCAGCAGGAGTGTGTTAAGAGGAGGAAGCCCAAGGAAGAAACTCCTTTGAGAAGAGGAACAGCTTCCACATAAATCAGTGGAGGGAAGGAAAAAAGAACGAGACACAGAGTACCTAGCCAAGACGGAGAAGTGGCTACACAACTGGGTAGTGAAACCCTGGAAAAGTCAGGGCCTCCTCCTCCTTCTAGGCTAACATAACCTCAGAGGTAACTTTCATTTTTACTGCTTCTACTCTTTGATTCTAACAATTCCTTAGGAAACCTGGAACAGGTTCTTATCTCGCTTTACAATTACCTAACTTTATGATTAAGGCAGTGGGAGGTAAGGAGAAGTAGAGACTACAAAGTTGTGTTCCACGTACGGTAAGCACGGAAAACAAGCAAAGCAAAACAAAGCCAAAGAGGGAGAGAAATTCAGCAGTGAGCAGAAAGTTTGGACGCCTGCTAGATTCTCAGTTTTCCAAAAGAAACAGCACTGATCATAAAGAATAACCTGGTTCTACAGTACAACTAGAACCTGCAAGTGTAGGTACCGAACTACCACATTCCAGCAGCCACAGCACTGGGCTGCCAAGGAAAATGCAAACTTTCTTATCCACTGACCTGAAACATCTTCAAAAAGACCTACAAACACAAACACTTAAGCATCCAAGTCATTTCCAGGTTTTCGGGATGGTATGTTGGTTTAGACAACATTGATACTGTATCACTGTAAATAACAGCATTCCCACAGTGAAAGTGTAATTTATATTAAGCAATTTACAAAGGTAGTTCCAAAAGGAAGTGTAACTCTTGGCTGAGAAATAGCTTAATATACAAGGAAATATATACTCTATTCTCTAACTAATTAGGGTAACTATAACTAAAATGGTTTCTCTGTTTATTTTCTAAATCATCACAAAGTACTGGGCTATCTTCTTTTTACCTCTCCCCCCTACCCCCGTTGTGGTACTAAGGGTTGAATCCAGAGGCTACACTGAGCTACACCCCCCCACCCCCCGCCCCAAGCTCTTTTTTTGAGACATGGCATTAAGTTACCCACGCTGGGCTTTAAATGGAGATCCTCCTGCTTCAGCCTCCCAAGGAGCTAGGATTATAGGGGTGTGCCACCAAGTCTGGCTTGAACTTTTTTTTTTTGGTGGTACTGGGGATCAAATCCTAGGGACCTACCACTGAGCTACAATCTCCAGATACCCCATTTAAAACATTTATCTATACTTCTCTTTATATTTTTAAAATATTTATTGGTACTAGAGACTGAATCTGACCCGGTGGACTTCAACTTGCCATCATCCTCTGCCTTGCCCTCCCCTAGTACTAGGATTAGAGGCATGTGCCACTGTACCTGGATTTAAAATGTCTTCTGATTAGAAATGTTACAGGGCTAGAGGAATAGCACAGTGGTTAGAGTGCTTGCCTAGCAAGCACAAGGCCCTGATTCCATTTCTCAGCACCACAGGAAGGAGGGGAGGTAAGGAAAAGGGACTAGACTGTAAAGCTGTGTTCTATCACCTTTGATAAGCACGGGGAAACAGACAAAGCAAAGCCCAAATGGGAACGAAATTCACAGTGCGTAGAAAGTTTGGACACCTAGTGGATTTTCAGTTTCTAATACCTGGTACAACTCTGTAATTCCAACACTGCAGAGGCTGAGGCAGGAGAATTGCTGTGAATTCGAGGGCAGCCTGGACTACATAGTGAGTTCAGGACCAGCCTGGTCTACAGAGAAAGAATCTGTCTCAAAAAACTATTAGAGTAACAGGTAGGTATGTGAAGATCTGTTTCTATAACTAAGTTGCCTATAAACTAGCACTATCTAGTTCTCCCATCATCCTGCAACATGTTTTCACTTGTCAGTGCAACAAAATAAAACAAGAAAGAAACCAATCACTAAAGGATTTCCCATCTAGTTCTGAGGTCTCTATCACCCTATCCTTCCACAACTTAAGTTATATTTGATTGCTATGATTCTCATGTATTTTGTCATTAATAGAGCTTTGTAAAATTTATGTGCTAGGACCACATCCTGGCACCCTGAAGGTCTGGCATTAGCTGGTATTCTGCATTTTGACAAGTGTACGCAAGTATCCCTAATGCATATCTAACGGACAACATTATTTTCCAGAGGGTAGTTAACAATAGGAGCTAGCTCAAAGAATTAAGTCCAACTTTTTAAAAGGAAATGGTCAAACAGGTGGCCATTACCAGATGGAAACGCATAATCAAAACTAATAGGAAAAAATAAAGCCTAACCACCCACCGTTGGATTGAGAAGAAGCTCAGGGCCACCTGCTTCTGTTTGCAACGTGTCACATAATGTTTCTGAGCAGAGTTCATGAATTCAAAATGTATTATCTTTCAAAAAAAAACCCACAGCATATCCTAGCTCTACCTCAGGAGACAGTGGGAACATCTACATGTGACAGTCCAGTGTCAGACTCAACACATTCGTGCTCAACGCATATCTGGGTATGTAACCAGGCTCTACGGCTCCGTCCGAGAAGAGGAGCTGATGGTTTGTGTTATTGTTCTACAAAACTTCTGAAGAGGTTCAGTGCAAAATCATGACTCACAGATTTTTAAAACAAAGTATTTACTCTTGCCTTTTGAAAAATTTAAGGCCAGCTAGAAACACTAGCAAGTACTTTTAATTCGTCATTATTGCTCTTCAGTGACAGCAAACAACCCACCTTCATTACACCCACTCTCTTTTAAAAGTGAATTGGAGGCTGAGCCAGCAACAGTGAAAAAAACTAAACATAAAATGTTCTTATGAGTTAAAAAGGGGAATAAAAGTCTTACCTTTGGTTTTTTGTTCCGTGACCTGTAAAACAAACACAAGTAAATAAAATTTGCCTTTTAATTTCATACCATTTTACAGTAGCATTAATTCTGATACCCCAAGTAATTCAAACTGACAGACACTCAGTGCACAGGCATAGTTAAAATTCAGGGGGAAAAAAAAAACAACAAGCTAGGAGTCACCCCAAACATCCTTTTAATGGCAAGAGTCCTACAGTTTAAATGACCACCACTGGGAAGAACTCTAAAAACAAAAACTTTTTAAAGCAATTCAGTAATATGATCTCTGCACTGGAAATGTTGTTGGTCATTTTAATAGCTATGCCTACAGAAAATTAAATAGATATGGCCCAGAAACTAAATTAGTTATAGAGACCAAAAGATTCCCCTATGAGTATAGACTCAAGTGCTTTTTTTACCTCCAAATATTTTTGATCTCAAACCTTAAGAGCTCAGGAACCCAACACGGAAGGCACCAGAGATCACGACAGGAAAGCTGGATTCAAAACCAAGCCTTTCTACTTCCTGGTTGTGTGATCTCAGTTTTCCATTTATCTGCTGAGTGGAGATAATAACAGTTATCTCCCTGCAAAGGACTGTTACAAGGATTATAACAGATATCTTATGGCAATGCTCAACAAATGTTCATTGTTTTTTGAAAATTTATATAAAAATAGCATGAAACATAGTAAAAAGATTAAAATTTGTACAAATGGAACAAATATGGAGTCCTTTGTTAAAAGTTTTTTTAAAAATTATAGTAACTAAGACATCTGTGGAAGTGATTAACAGAAAATGTTAAGTGGCTGAATATAGAGGTTTTGGGCAGTCTGGAAGTAATGCTTGGGAGCCACACGGAAAACTGCTCTGATGTCAAGAAGGGAAAATAAAGAATGGCACCTAATTACACACACCCAGTAAGATAAAAACGAAACCACAAAAGATCGTAAGAAAAATATCCAATAGGAAACATGCCAGATTTCCAGCAGTGGTTGCATTATACTTCCAAGATCATGAGTGAGTTTGACTATTTTTCTCCACTCTTAATCTTCTGAAGTATTTTTATACTGGTTATCTGGCTTTCGTAATAAAACATACTAGAAAATGAACATTGCAATCTGCTTATAAAACGTGTTTACTTGTGCCTGGTAATCAAACTGGGTTACTGCTATGAGGGTTCATGAAAATCTGGTCACCTCTGGAAGGGATATCCTGACCAGTCCACCTTGAATCCCAGTACACTCCTGTCAGACTCCGATTCTGAGTTTGACAACCTGCCCCTCAGACTTTCTGCGGTGTTACATTCCTGCACTGAAGGGCACCCTAACTCTACTGTCCTAATTTGTAGAACATAATGTCTTACAAATGAATGTGTTCTCCAGTGCTTATTACTACAGAGCTCAACTCTACTGCAAATTCCCTTGGATAATTTTTCTATAACCCTCACTTATCTAAGAATTTGTATCCATACATCAATTCCTCAAGGCACTCTAAATTTTATTCCACTGAAAATATTTCTTAGAATGCCATTCTGAAAATCACTTATACCGATGTCAACGCCTTCCCCAGTTGTAAGCAATAAACCCAAGTAACATTAAATATGCCTTATAACGTGGATTCTGTTAAAGGAGTCAACCTCTATAGACAGCGAAAAGCCAGACGGCCAAGGCATGTGTTCTCCCAGTACTACACAATGCTCCTTCAGTGGCCTCAGCCTAATGAATGAACGGAGGCCTTCTTTGACACCTCTCTTATGAATGGAAATCTAACATGGTTTACTCAGGGATGGCTCTGAAAAAAGCACATTGATACAACCAATGAACACAGAGGGAAAAGCTCATGTTCAATTTCTGCATAAAAGCAATTTTGGCATTAAATAAAATTAAATGTTTTTTAAAAATCACATTGCTATTATTTATTTGTGTGTGCGTACATACTGGTAGGGACTGAACCCAGGGCCTTGTGCATGCTAGACAAGTGCCTCAGTCCACAAATAATCCATTCTTGATTGTTTATGTTTATTAAATAAACATTTTTGAGTAATCTCTGGGCACTGACTACTGCCAACAGAAATATGAATACAACTTCAAGAAGCACGTAGCCAGTTTAAAGCAGACGACAGACACAGAGACAGAATGCAGTGGAGGACGCGGCACAACAGATGCGGAAGCACTAAGACGACACCGGGCCGATGTCTGCTGACTGACTGAACGACCGCACAACACTGCACAATGGGGCCTCTGGTGCCTTCTCTGCACTTCTCTGCGTTTTATGCCTATTGTCTTATGGGAATAAGGTTGAAAATCATTAGCAAAATCACGTGGTAAGCTTTGTGTGGTCTCCTTAAAACTGCTAAACTGAAATTTGCTGCTGAGATCATGCAATGACTCAGCATAATAACAATGCCACCAAGGGCTACACGTTAGCCTGCACCAGCATAGATCCTGTGTCAGTTGATCTAGAATAATTATGAACAAAAATAACTAAGTTTTTATTGGTAACAATTAGTCATAAGAAGATTCTGTGGTGGGGCTAGGGTATAGCTCAGCAGTTACAAGTACTCACCCCGCGAGAAGGCCCTGAGTTCGATTACCCAGCACCCCATAAAACAGGCATGGTGGCAAACGCCTGTCATCCCAGCACTGAGGAGGCTGAGGCAGGAGAACTCTTCTGTGTTTGAGGCCAGCCTGGGCTACGCAATGAGTTCAGGACCAGTTTGGACTATGGAGCGAGGCCTTGTCTCAAAGAAAACCAAAAATCCAAAACCAAAAAGAAAACAACCACCTCAAAATTTTATGGTGATACTGCCTCTTTGCTATCACTCTTTAATCAGTTTTCAACTTCAGTGCTAGTACACAAGGGACTACGCAGTTGCATAAACTACACCCTCTGCATAAACAATCCCAATTCAATCTCTAGTACATCCACTTTCACTGTAAATCACTTACCTACTAATGGAATTCCTAAAAAAGTTTACAAATGGAAACTTTACTAATCATTTCCAACTACTGATATTCTCAGTTTAAGAAAGCAGTTATCGGGGCTGGAGGAATGGTTTGGTGGTTAAAGCGCTTGCCTAGCAAGCCCTTAGTCAAGTGCTAAGTACCCAAGTGTGATTCCCCAGCACCACATAAGCTGGGTGTGGCGGTGCACGCCTGTAATCCCAGCCCTCAGGAGGCTGAGAGAGGGAGGACTGTTGTGAGTCCGAGTCCAGCCTGGCCTCCACAGTGAGTTCACGACCAGCCTGGGCTACAGAGTTAGA
>PVKB01002555.1:0-270290 GCA_004027205.1 Ctenodactylus gundi
TAAAGCTATTAATATATTTAAAGCAAAACTCATAAGCAAACAGAAAGGAAAAATATACACCGAGATGTGCTTCAAAGCACTACAGACCAATTACCTAGCAAGCCGATAAACCAGTGTACTCAGTGTAAACCTAAAAACTTAGTTATATTTGATGGGTAGAATACGGAAAAAGTACACCTGGTTCACAGCCCAGTAATTAAGCAGTTCTGCCAGAGGAAGTCAGTATTTTAAAAAAAGAAACAAAACCAGAGAATAGAAAAGAAAAATAAATGCAGAACTCTAACCTTGAACACTTTTATAATTATGTTTAATATAATGCTGTACACATGCCAGTAAAAACAAAAGACTGGCACAGTGGACTTAAAGAACATAATTCTATCTAAAGAAACTCATTTCCAATATAACAATATGGGTAGTCTGGAAGCAACATAATAAAATATTCCATGCAAATATCAAAAGGAAGTTGGAGAGGCTGTATTAAGCATGCAAAGGAGATTTTAGAGGGAGATAAATTTTCTGATTCATAAAGCAACATTACATATCAACAGAGGATGCAATAAAAAAAGACAGCAATTCTAAACCCCAACTCCCCACCAAAAAAGAAAGAAAAAAAAAGAACAGAAAAGACAACAAATATGATGTTAAAATCAATAGAACAAAAAGGAAAGTAAAGAAATCCACAATTATAGCTGAAAACATTTAAGCCCCACTTGGAATAATTAGCCATCAGTCTGCAAAGATACTAAAGAACTTGATCAGACAGTCAGAAGAAAATGGCTTTCACAGAACATTCTTTCTGCCCAACAGTGGCAGAGTGTAGAATCTTTCTGAGTGCCCATGACACATTCTGGCTTATAACTCAAAATATGCGAAGGAGTAGAAATAATACAGAATGAGTACCCCAACCGTAACAGAATTACCCAGAAACCAGGTAAGGAAAGATAACGGGGAAGTCTGTAAAGTCTTAGAAATGGAGCAAGACTCGTCTAAATGATGTATAAGTTAAAGAATTTCAAAAGAACATAAAAAATAACTATACTGAACTTAAAGTGAAAAAGAAAGCATCCAGATTTAAAAGGAAAAGCTGAAGAAGTACCCAGAGGTAAATTAATTAGTACTTCAAGTTCAATGATACAGGAAGAAGAAAATAATCAATGGAGAGCTCATGATGACAGAAAACACATTTTAAAAACCTAGAAAAGTTGAAGGAAAAAGTTTAGAAGTTAGTCCAGGAAAATGAATGACCTCTCGCAGTAGTAATTTAAAACAAAACAAAACAAAACAAAAAGATACTCATGACCAACATCATGGTTCCATTAAGTACTAAAGTGGTAGCAAAGTGGAACTACCTCATACCTGTTCAAAAGAAAAGACCACCAATATGTGTATCCCTTCCCAGCTGTTAACTTTGAAAACTGAGCACATTACAGAATATGGTAAATTGTCCTTTTTTTTATTCTCATAAAGTTAATTTATCATCACACTGTAGACAAAAACCCTTTAATTATGATGACTTTACAATCACATATTTGATAAATCACATTTAGATACCTAGAAAACAAGTTCAAAATGGCAAAAGTGATATATTAATAGCCTTATACTGATTAAAAAATTAAAACTGCAACTAAAAATCTTTGTATAGGCAATCTATAAGGCTGGATGGCATCCCCCGAGAATTCTTTAAAACGTTTAGAGAAAGGTGACACCTATTTTATACAAACTTCAAAGTAGCAGAGAAAAATGTATCTAAAATTAGTTGCCATTAATTACATTTTCAGGTATGAAATGTAATTTATATAATATTTAAATGCACAGCTTGCTCAGTTTTAACTAATGCATATGACTGTGAATAAGGACTTTGAAATGGTAAGTTTTTTCCTCATCAGACACTAATACTTTGTTGATCTTAACTGATACATTTTGGCGCAGACAGATTTGAAAAACTCCACACTCGTGAAAGACAGATTAGTGTTACTTTTATATGATATATTTGAATTACTCCTTCATGTATAATTTTCAGAAAAATATTTTTGTTGTGACAGTAATGAAGAAAACGAATAAAACAAGATTAGAGAAAGTGAAGGAAAGGGGGAGAATAACGAAGTAATTACTTGTAATCTAAAGAGTAAGAGAGAAATGAAATGATTCTTTGTAAACTAAATTAGCTAATCATCTGAGGACATCTAGGAGGGCTACAATTTAAGAATCCTACTTGATGCATTCTAAATCTACTGAAGCATTTATAATAAGCAGGGATAGTGGAATAACATTTGAGAATTCAAGAGAAAATATAGACAAACACGGCTAATCCAAAATTTGGCACGTTGCTAACACAATTCAAAACTGCAGATGAAATTTTGTGCAATTGAAAACTTGCGAAAATAAACTTAAAGAATTACTATAAAATCATAAAAGATTACAGAAATCGCTTTGTTTCTGAAAGTATACCAGTGTAAAAGATACACACTCAACACAGGTTTTTCTTTAGAGATCTAGCAATAGTTTCTAGTATTGTGTACAGAAGAAGATGGTGTTTGTTGGAAAGCTCGTTAGTGCTACCATGGGCCAAATGAAAAGACCGCCACATTTCAAATCCCAGCACAAGGGCCTCTTCCTCGTGAAATTCTCCCTAAGATCCACATTCAGAATTGCTCCTCTCTCCGAGTTTCCATTTGCACACTGTCCGTGTGTGTACTCTAGTTACTTTCCTCGTCCTGGTTCTGCACTTAGGAGGCTGCTTGGCATCTTGCTCTCTGTAACGATGGGAGCTCCCATCTGTCCTTCTTAACAACTAGGAGCAGAAAGTTTCTAGGTACTTGTTAAAAACAACCCTTGCACATATCCTCATTACATGGCACATTCTTTTCAAAAGAGAACTTCATCTGAAAATTAATTTTTAACATTTCAATAAACAAGAAACCGTAAAGCCATGTGTTTTCATACACCAGTCAAGGTGAGTTTGTAAGCAACAGAAGAGAATTCAGTCCAGAAATACTTCAAAAATGTCATGGGTCGAGAGACACTGGGCAACTGACACTGATGGTGTGAGTAAATGTATCTTATATTTTATGTTACTCTTAGAATTTATATATTATTATACATTAATATTTTAGTAACAAAAGCAAAGACGTATTTATAGATCCAGATTTGTGTGCTAATTTACCACAAAGACATGACCAGATCACAGATACGTAACCTTATACCTTCTGCTATAGATTGCTTAACACATAAACTAAATGTGATAAATTTTGGGAGTCTTAGAAATAACTGCCTGCCCCAATGAAAATACTGAATTGAATTTTCATGTGACTATTCACTGTCTCAACACCATTTTGAAACTGTAGATTGTCCCAAAATACCTACAAAATGCTTTCAACAATTAAGAAATGTATGTGTAGTATTAAGATTATTTCCTAGATGCTAAGAGGAATTGTCTTTTACACACTTCTATAAATTTGGCATGCTTTCTCTTTGCTACAGTAACTATAGCAAGACAGATTACAACATAAAGCAGAACAAGTGAAGTCTTAATAATACAATAAATGTGTAATTAAATAATATATGGGTCATTACATCTAGGCAAAACCTGGAGTTCGTATTTTATCAAGTTCTTCATGTAGTTATTCATAAAAGATCAGTCAGATCTACTATTTTTTTAGAAAAGATAATTGAGCTATCCATATTCAGATGAGAACTACTGAATTTGCTAATTTTTAGATTTTGTATGGCCTTGATTAATTTTTAAAAGATAATAATGGAACCGTTTTGGAGCTACCTAACAATATAATAAAATTTCCTCTGCTGTTTTGAGGAGGTGTAATTACCACAGAATATTAAATTGGGAAAAGAGAAATAGAGTGATTAATCTGCATGAATAATCGAGACACCTGCACACAGCAGACAGTTCCTCTGTGGAGAATGTCAAAAGATTGGTTTTCTACCATTTTAGCTACTATTGTTACAGTTTTTATTAATGAAATCTGGTAGAACAAAGCTGCTGATGACTGAAAATTAAATGTGATGAGTCTAAATGCTTGGGAAAGAGTGCGCTGCCCCTATGATTTAAAATTTGCAAATATTTTCCATTCACAAATGCATTAGATGCAAAATTGGATCAATTCTTTCTGGTAAACTGCCAGTTAGCGTTGGCTGATTTTCTGATCAATAATGCGGAGACATGCACTTTTCAGTAAAAAATAAGGCATGTATATTTACAGCCGTAAGTTAGTTGTTTTTAATCTGTTTATACTGAAAAGTTTAATTGTACAAATATTTTATATCTTTGCCCTTACTGTCTATTTATGTCTTCTAATTTGTAGAAAACCATGAAGATATTTCTAAAACAATCTGTAGGACAGCCAGCAAAAGGGTCACGCAAAATCCTTCACAACATATTTATCAAATCCTCTGCTGTATATGCCATCTTGGTTGGGAAGTAAAGTGAACACACGTCCTCCATTATTGGAGAAAGTGATGAACAAAAGCACAAAATCTCCTTAAATTAAAATAAGCTATATATTAGAAAAGGAAATAGCATTATCAAGAAAAATACATTTGGACTCTCTATGGTAGAGATTTCTTTCATACATGAGTTCTGTAGCAATACAAAGAAAGCAGAAATATTTTCATAAAACTAGATAAGTCATTTCTTGATTATTTGCCTACGAACAGAACTCGCAAAATTCCACAGTGAGTGCAAAACAAACATCTTCCTACACAGAAATGTCAGAGGAAAAGAAAGAAATCTCATTTCTAGACTCTTAAACTTTATAGAAAATTAGGAATAAGAGAAAGGTTACAGAGCAAATTTGATTATAAGGATATCTCTCGAGAAAACTGCAGCTTCTTTCAATTTCAAGGCAGAAAAGGACAGTTTATCTATTTCTTCTTAGTCTGTTGAGAAAATTTCCGGAAGAGTCAGGACAACTCTGAACTACTTCCCCTGCAATGGTACATGATTCAGATATGAAGACAGCAAAACTTAGTTGGCTACAGATTAGAGCTGGTACATCAAGACTCATGCACTGTCAGAGAATTCATAGGTAAATATTTTCCATAGACAGACACGAATCTCACAATAAGAGAACAGAAGCTTATATTGGGCTCTGTTTAATTTGCTTCCTAATAAGAAATAAAGAACCACAGAGAAGGCATTGGAGGTAAAAGATAGTAAGGGCACAAGGCGTACGACTAGACCCTGCGGAGCTCCCATCACTGCACACTGCTTCACACATATGTACGTAATCACTAGGAAGAACCTCAATGGATTCCATGAATGTGCCATACAGAAGGAAGAATGATCGTGTAAATAGACACGGATCCATAATGCACCCCCACTTCCTGAGGCAGCCTGTGCAGATCCTGGCTACACAGCCAAGGGCAGAGAAGGCAGGGAAGAATGAGGAGCACATAGTTGAAGGACAGAAAGGCAACCCTATTCTTTTCTCTTTATTACTGCAGGATCCCAGCCAAAAGTAGAATCCAACTGGGGAGAAAATTATTTTCACCAAATGAATTTTAGAGTTATGGTTTCCTATTCTGGATGCTGCTAACAGAACATGGATCTAAATGTAACAAAACACAGTCATGTCTTGATCATGGTGTTAGCTATGCTTGTTCAACCCAGTGGTTTAATTCACGGGAGAAGAAAAACGGGAGATTTTCTAAATACAATCAGTCACAACAACACAGAACTTCTGGTGGGAATGATATAATTAATAGAAGTGCAGAAGGGGGCTGGAGGCATAGCTCAGTGATTAGAGTGCTTGCTCAGGGAGCGTGAGACCCACAGGTTAATTCCCTAGTCCGCATACTATCAAAGTGCTGCACTTCCGCCATCTCAGCAGTCAGAACACTGAAGCAGGAGGATTGCCATGGATTTCTGACCAGTCTGAGCTGTCTAGTGAGTTCAGGACCAGCTTGGACTATAGCGTGAGACCCTATCTCAATACAAACAAACAAACAAAAAAAAATGGTAGAAGGAATCAAGCTTATGTCATGAAACATATGACACAGAAATCAATGGAATTTTACTTTTTAGATATCTTAGGCAACTGTCTCACTTCTGACCTAGGAGAAACACGGCTGTCTTGGCTACTTTTTCTTTGCTAGGACAGAATACCCAACACCTACAACTTACAGGGGAAGACATTTACAGTTTTATCTCACAGTTTCACAAGATTTCAGTCATGGGCAACTGGCAATGGGGAAAAACACATAGCTGAGGATGGAAAGCTGCTCACAGGATGATGGATGGACAGGAAGCCAAGGGAGAAAGAGAGTCTTAACCTTCCAATTCATATCCCATTGACTCATTTCTTCCAGGTCGAACCTCATAGTTCTACCATTTCTAAGTCACATAATCTACCACAAATCCATAATCCACCACATGCCCATAATCCACGGCTTCTCCCAAGGCCTTTCCTCTTAATAACACATGATTCTCTAGGCATTATACAACACCAAAATACATGAAGCTACAGGGGTACATTACAGATCCAAACCATAACAGTGGCTCAATTTCTTAGGAAATCACATTAAATGGCATTTATGCTATAAAAATGTTTTACAAAAGCAGTAAATCATATGATACTCATATTCAGTTTGAACTTGTTACCTACATGGCCTATGCATGTTCATATATCTATATATCTATATCTATATCTATATATCTATATACATATACATACACACACTTACATATAATAATATATACTTTAAATGTTTTGAATTTTCAGAAAAAAGTCAAATGAAAAGTTCGGGAATTTTTTAGAGTTTCCTTCCCATCTTTAACCTACAATTTTATTCTGTGTATGAAAATTTATAAATAAATTTTTTTCAAATTCTACACACAGAATAACCATGTGTTTGCTTATTAATCTGGTGTATGAAGCCTGATTTAATTACAGGAAAGAATGGAGGAAACAAGGCTGGTGTTCTCCTTCTACTGTATACATGACACAGTTAATCTAAGAGACCGCAGAGGTCTACATATATAAAATACCTGAAAGTATCTTCCTTGCAACAGTAAGAAGAAAACCATTCCTCTGACCTGAATTCTGTACCCTTCGTGAACAGAAATAAGATGCCTCACATTATTGTCATAACTTTGCTCCCCCCAGTTTAATCGAGGAACCTTCCACCAAGACTATTTCTACAATCAGTATGACTACACACAAACTTGATGTGATAAATTATATGAGTGCCACTGCTGAGAAGTCCCACTGATAAAATAATATGATTATGCAAATATACACTTCAGAAAAATTAAAGGCATAAAAACAAATTATACATCCTAGAAATAAATTTTAAGGCTTTATTTATTTGAGGTAATTTGTGTAAAAGCTAAAAATTTTCCTTTTTAAGTACACAGACGAAGAATGTAAGTAGGGTAGTATCTCAGTTACTTTTTGATCACTGTGCCTCAATACCTGACATGCACGTCTTAGAGAAGCAATATGCTATTGTATCTCACAATTTCAGAAGGTCACAGTTTGTGGGTGGCTGGCATCAATGGAAGGACACGGCGGAGACGGATGTTGGGGCAATTCCTCCCAGCACTGCAAACAGGAAGCCAAGTCAAACCATGCCCCCCAACCCCCCAAAAGAAGGCAGGAAGCAGTATATATCCTTCCAGGTCTCACTCCAGTCATCAGCTCCCGATAGGTCCAGCCTCAGTGTTCAACCCCCTCCACATACCTGCAATCTAATCCACACGCCTGTCTTCCACCACATGCCCATAACCCACCCTCCAGACAAGGCCACAAACTCCTAGCGGCACATGGTTCTACAGATAACCCATAATATCCAACTACATGAGAATCTGAGGGACAATCCAGATTCAAACCACAACAGATAGGGAGCAGACAGACTCATCTCCGAGGGCGCAGTTGCCGTGCCCCGGGCTTCCTCTACACGGAGAATATGTGAGCAACACAAACATTCTCGATCTGCCAGCTGTACACAGATTCAATACTGCAAATGAGTCTATTGTGTAAACTAGAATCAATGCATTATTATTCTCTAGTGCTTTCTTTTCTTCGACAAAATAATGGAATAAAAAATCCAATTGCATCGGAGATGCTTCAGGATAGCTATTACAGTGCTTTAACTAATCTCACCATCATTATAGAAAGAGCTGGTAGGCGACACCATGGCTCTTCGGGAAAGCAAGTGTATTTTCTTTTTAAAGAGAGAAAACAAACATTGATGAATATACAGTTTTTTGTTTGTTTTCTTTTGATAATTTGGGGTAGAAGGAGGACAGATTCTGCTCCTGCTCGCTGAGTCAAAACTTTCAGTGGAGTCTCATTTCTTGAACATCCTTATTTAAATAGGAGGGGTGTGTGCTTCCATTCCCACATTTCTTTGTCTTTGTTTTCCCACTGTAGTTCTGTCTTTGTTACGGGGTCCTAAGCAAATAACAGCGCAAGCATTGAGTCTTTGGTCTTGCAGTTAACTCCATACATCCCTCCATTCACTGATTGCTGGGCATGCTGTAGGGGTCTAGCACATGTTCATAAAGCAATTGATGTATACATCACATTTCCCTGATGGTAAGACCTTTGAAAAATCTATTCTCCCATTTCAACATTTCTGAAATCAGAATACTCCGTGTATCCAATAGACCCTCACAAGTACCAACAGAGTAGCAGTGAGAAAAAAATCTCAGAGGGAATAATTTCCTATAGCTTTCAATTATAAATGTTTCTCATGTCAAAAATGACACTAATGAACAGAAAAGCAGGGTTGTCAGAGACTGGTTAAAATCCAGGTTCTAAGTATGAGTTGCTGTGAACAGTTCAATGAATTGACTGTTTTTATTCACTTTCTGACACACGCCAAAGGGGAAAATATAGTTTAAACAAAGCTTAAGCATTCAGTTTTAAAACATCTCTCTCCATAATATTCTACCTTGTAAGAAAGCTTCGTGGTAGTCTCATTAGCAGTGTGTTTCATTTCGGAGTGATAAATAAAATGACTTATCTCTTAATTACTGAATCTTGCATGACCTGAAATTTTGTGAGAGACAGGGCATTGATCACAGCATTTTGGTTGGCACTATATGTTTTCACTAGGGTATTTTTATGAAGTACCGTTATTCTAATGATCCCATGATAACAGGTAACTCTGGTCATTGAAACCACGATGATGTGAATTCACAGCATCAAGTACGTTGACCTCAACACACTGAAACGCGTTTCGTTTCCATTATAATCAATTATCAAAAGTAATTTTCATTTGCGTGCTGCTAATGGCATGTTCTGCAGGTGGAGGTCTCGCCCCCAGCAGCATTAGTGCCCACCTCTACCCTTTAACCCAGGACCCGTCCAGGTGAAAAGAGACAGGAAGACACACACGATTCTCTGCAGTTCCTCCTTGCATCCCCTTTACATCCTCCTGAAGGCAGGCTAAGTGTCTTCCCTTTGCACAGAACCACAGTGGCATCTGGTAGCCAGCACACTCCAGCATCAGTGTTTCTGAAAACCTAGTGTCCCCAGTTTTACTTCAGTTCCTCAAATAACCCTTTGCCTAGCCAGGCCTGGGGGTGGAGGCCGTCATCCCAGCACTCAGGCACACTGAGGCAGGGGGATTGCAAGCGAAGCTCAGCAAATTACCAATTTAGCAAGACTTTGTTTCTTAAAAAAAAAAAAAAAAATTAATAACCGGATGGGACAAAAACAAAACCGACAACAAGTTCTGCTTTTTCTATTTCTGATTTTCCTATGTCTGTCCCCAATTTTATTCTGCCAAAATCTTATTCAATCCAGTATAAATGTCAATAGATAACCTCTAATTACTCAGCCAGAAATGAGTAGGCGTACTAATTTAAATACTTCTACACCATTTGTCTATGTTTGCTAAACACCATGTGATCTAACTATCAATATATTTAAACCGAGAGCAGAATCCTTGAATAGGGGGTGTGTTTTTATAGATCTCTATATAATTTCATATTTTGAAGCTCTGTTTGTAATAAAGCCTCAACAAATATTTAATTAACAATTGAACTAATAAACTTACTAAATACTAAATTAAGATACAATCTGTGTAACGTCATCTTACGCTCTGTGATACATTTTCTTTTTATTCACGTATTTTTGACTAAGAACACTACAACAACTATTCAATGTATCATTAAGGATCTTATGAAAATCATTCAATGTAAATATAAAATACTGTCATCGTAAGTTTTTAGGTTTCTGCTATCACTGAGGTTATATGCAGTTTTCTCTGTATGTTACACATATGTATTTGAGATCGAGTTTCATAACAAACAGCCCAGTCATTGCTGCTTTCCATAGCTCAGCCTTGCTGGAAATCCATGTTCTCACACTCTTGGGGCAAGCTTACCTCTCACAATGATGCTGGTCGATTTTTTGGCAGGGTTTCCCACGTTATTATTGGCGAGGCAGCTGTAGGTACCGGCATCCTCTGAGGTGATGGCAGGTATGGTCAAAGTTCCTCCATTCAAAACAGTCTTTTCAGGCAGAGTCCCAAAGGACCTGACCCAGGTGAGAGAGGGCACAGGCTCTCCTCCTGTTGTAACACACACTAGCGTAATGGCCTCTCCGGGATTCACTACTATAGGATCATCCACCAAGAGTTTGATTGATGGAGATGCTAAAAGACAAACACAAGAACATGTACCTGTTTAGACAGGGCACCACTGGAGTTCAACAACATGCTTCAGAATTTGCTCGTTCATTTGAATAATTAAAATGGAATACTGATCTCTTGTACCCACAGCAGAATGTACTACTCAGATTCAAGCAGGATTTATGATTTTACATTTCAATGAGGTAGTATAAACACATTGAAATGTATGAAGAATTGTATACCTAGAGTGGGGAATTAAATTTATTTTACCCAGATTAATGTGGTGAAATTGGAATCACAAGAGAGATTAAAGGTTTAAGACAAACTGTTCCTTTTGTCTTTAAATAATGGTAAACTCCTTTTTGCTTTTGTCACTCATAGTAGAAACATTACCGTACTTTTAGTCTTTGCATTTTAATGATGAAGATGGTCTATTATTTAACTCGGATTATTTTAGCTAAAATGATTAATTCTTCCAAACTGAAAAGAATGAGGTAAGAGATAGGGCACAGATCATACCAGTATTTTACCAAGCTTGGGGTCTGAGCTTTGTTCTTGAGAGAAGTAAGAAAATGATCTAATTTCTCACTTAGCCCCAATACCATTTTTATAAACTCCACAATCACAAGGACCTAGACGGTGAGTTCTCAAACAACCAGCGTTAAAACTCAGAAAGAAATGAACATACGAGAGCTCAAACGCGGCCAACCAACCACATCTACCATTTCTCCAATGTTAGGGTTCTGAAAATTCTCCAATGAAAGTTATTTCTTGGTAATCTTTCAGGTTCAAATACAAAGATAAATATCCATCAAAAAACATGCTGCTTTCCAACCCCCTCATCCAACATTCAAAATAAAAGCTGCACAAAAGGTGCATTTTCACGGGCTCTCGGTTTTCATGCTTAAACTGGAGTGAGTCCAAATAAGATGCACATAAATATAGCAGGGGGAAGACATTACAATGACATGTAAGTTCATAAATACTTTATGTCAAAGCTGCAGAGCCCTATATTGTATGAAATCAGTCCATAATAGAAATATTAAAACTGTTGAATGGTATTGTGTAAGTTTTTAAGAAAGTATCTCCACTTAGTGTTGAAGCCCAAAATAGCTCAACTCTCCCGGGGGCTCAATTTAATCTATCTTGTTAAAAAAATAAAAAAAGATGATGAGAAAATAATTCCACTATTATAGTTTCAAGAAAAAGATGTGGAACAACTGGATGATCTTTTTCACTATTATTGTTCTATGCTGGGTCTTCTAACATCATTTTAAATAAAATGATTTTTTAAGTGTCAAACTATTAACTCTTCTGAGGTGTTGACATTAAATTATAAAAATTTATGATTAAAAGCCTCTTAGGAAATATACATAGTGATGACAATATACAAAAGTCACCAAGTGTTGTACAAAACATGCTGAAGAATTACTTAATGTTCTTAAACTGATACCAAGACAACATCACTAATTAAACAAAGGAAGATCCTGCCAATTACATATTCTAAAACAAATATTATACTATAAATATATCATTATGAGGACGCAGATTAAATCTCTCTTGAGGTGAACAGCATAATATTATTAAAATATTTAGTAAAATGTAATTACAGAGATTCTAAGGTGCTTGTCTTTTTAAAACACAATTTGTTTTATATCACATTTTCATCCAAAGGTAGTAGGTCTAATGGTCATGAATAGCATACTTTTGTACTATGGGAATGCATAAAAATGACAGTAAGTCAGGAAATATTTGCCCCCGAAATTAGCTTGTGTGAGTTGTAGTCTGCTAAAGTTGTTAAAAGAAAACAGCTCAAGTGACTCTAAAAGTCCAAATTATATTCTAAATAAAAGACAATCATTATTTTAACCATGAAACAATATGGACCTACAATCATAACTCTAACAACAGAGTCCAAAGTGCTACTCAACTTAGTTCCACTGAATTGACAGTAATTTTTAGATTGTTCTGGAAATTAAAATAGTCCAAGAAGATGATAAAATAACTAAGTTTCAAAATCTTATGACTATTTGTAGTTTTTCAGTATCAAAACTTTCGCGCTTTAATTTCAAGAAGAAAAGATGGAATCACTGACTTTTTTGTGGAAGTGCATTACTTCAAATTCCATAAAATCAAGTTTTTTTAAACTATAAAGGTTTGTTTAAGAACCACAAGGGATTTGCTAAGCATAAATATAATTCATGTCCTAGAGGAAAAAAAATTGGCATAAGAAAAATATGGGAAATATTTTACCTATTATTTATAATATTTTAAAGAAAATGTCTCAGATTGAACAGATCATTTGTTAATTGGAGGCAATGTATAAAGAGTCATGCAAATTGTTCTTGGTTACACTGTTTCTTCCCACGGGCTTTTGTAGTCCCTTCGTTTTCCCCTTTCATGGTACACAGATACCACCAGCAGCTCCCACTATAGCTGTTCAGCTGGAACAAGTGTTACAACTGCATTCTCTCAGGTGTGGTGGGAGTTAAAGAGAGTACTAATCCAGGGCTAAGACATTAGCATTCAGATCTTGACCTTGACACCTAACTGAACTCAGGCAAGTTGTTTTCCTCCTGGTGACTCCGTTTTACATTACTTTTTAAGCAGTGGGAAATCACAACTTTCTTATGGAAATTATTTGTGTGTTGCATGTACAGCGTTTATAAGTGACTATGATGCCAGCCAGAATTCAGAATTGGTCATCTGTCAGCAGGTGAAAAGCAGAGCCACACAGCAGTTGTCACAGAGATTTGACTTTTCAAGATCAGTGCTCCAGCATTCTAGCATGTTTGATGCACTTTTTGGTTGGAATACTAGATAGATAGATGACAGATAAATGCAGAGAAAAAATAGCGTTGGAACAAGACAAGGGAAGACAGTATACTGGCAATGAAAAAAGGGGGAGGAGGGAAGGAGCGAAAAGAGAAGGGAGAGAGGCAGAGAGAAAGAAAGAGAGAAAGGGAGATGGAAGGAGAAGGGAAGAAGAAGTCCATTTTACTATTTTCCAAAATCTTAAACTCAGAACTATAATGACTTCAACACTGAAATTCATTTCAGGAAATCTCCCTCAGAAAGATAATTATTTCCACGTGTTTTTCAAAAAGTTTCTTCTTTCTTGGCAAAAAAAAAAAAAAAAAAAAATACTTCTTGAACTGAGGGGAAGATATGCCACTGGATCCAAGAGGGTTCATGTGTCCTTTTGACTCTCACACAATACAAAAAGTCTGAATATTGAAGAGTACAGGAGACCTATGAGTCCCCTCATGGTTTGAGATCACTGAGTATGACTGGTTGGATAGAAAAGGAAATAAAATATTTTTATTGAAAAGAAAAAAGAAGAAGACTGCTTGGCCCTAAGAAACAGCTCTCAGCCCCACGGTGGGGAAATGGAACAGAATCAACCTGGAATAGAAAATGCCAAGACAGTAGGAATAGTAGTCTTAGGAAAAATGCCTGTCAAAAAACTCAGATGACTGCCAGAAGCCACGGGGCACCATAGCCTTCTCTACAGTTTTTTTTTTTTTTAAAAAAGAACTCTAAATAGATTGAGATTTATGAGCTTATGTGAGACAACACAATTGGGAGAAAAATATAGTTGAATTATGAATAATGGAAAAAGATATTTTTTCAAATTTGAATTTGTATACTGGGATTCATGCCCACTACAAATTTTAGTAATTTAGTCTTCCACAATTTCTCGGGATGTGTGATAACAAAGATTAAGCTTTGGCTTAATTAAAATACATCGAGTAGGTAGAGAAAATATTTCTGTAGAAGTCAGTAATTTCTTGGATGTTTGGTTTTGTTTTACTGTTACCTGACACCACAGGTTAACTTGAAGATAAATATGATTCGAAAAAATCTGACAGCAGGATACCGTGCTAATCATCTTTGTATTCTTGTAAAATTGTTTTTAATAGAAGCAATTACTGGGGTCTTTAACAAAAACGAAAAGAGAACCTGGATTTCCACTTGGATTCTGATTACATTTGTCTGTTGCAGTTAACGGCTCGAACTGTAAGCCTACCAGCTGCTTTGTGTGAAAGTAAGATGTGTGGGTCCAATCAAAGCAACGGGAGTGTTAGAAAGTAACCCAACTCACAGGGAAGACCACAAGGATGGAAAAACATAATAAATCAAAATGAATCTGAAAACATAGTGCTCAGGCAGGATGGTATGTGCTTTATGTGGATCCCTTCTAAGTAGGGCCAGACACTGTAGACCTTTTGGGGAGAGTCACAAGAGCCACAGCTGAAAGACATGTGAAGGTGCACCGTGAAAAGCCCCAAAAAACGGGCACTGAGGAGCAGGTGCTCTTGGGAAACGTGGCTCTCTGCCGCTCAGAATCCTCCCTCTGAGTATGGAGGAGGGGGCTGACTTGCTCACTCAACATCTCTCATTCCTCAGTGGGCCTCAACTTCCCACGCTCACGGTTTCTGGAAATATCCAGAGAATGACCCCAGAGGAAGATCTTGTGTATGAAATCTCTCCATACAAACAGCAGTGACTATCAGAAGAAGCTAAGAAAAAAAAAAAAAAAAAAAACAGAAAAGCAGGGCACCTGGGTTGTCTGCATGACATTGTTTCCTTGTAAAATGAAGAAGTAATAATTGGCTACATGGATATAAAATGTAAAAGGAAGATGTATGGAAAATGTACGGGAAGAGAAAAGGAAGGAGGCGACTTGATCCATCGAGATTTAGGTGTGAAAGGAGATGAGAGAGACAGCAAGCACGAGCCAAAGAGCAAGGAGATGGAGACAGGTGTTTCAGGTGACGCTTCTGGTCCAGGACCCTGTGCTTTTCAAATGGTAGAAGGGATGCTGCGGATTCAAGTCCAGGTTGTGTGTGGAGCGGTGGCCGGAAGCACTGATAACGGATGTAAAGGACAGACAACAAGCTTCTCTTGGAAAAACTAGTCATTTCACTGAATTAAAGACATCACTCTATTTTCATCAATCTCACTGAAACTCATTTTCAACGTGTATTCCATACTCTTTGTGCAGTGGTGAACATTTCATGAAATGAAAATGAGAGAACAGATTAAAAGTTGATTTACTAGCTCAAAATAATCTGCCCATTTTTGTGGCGTTATTATTCAAATAGTATCAGCCACATACTGACTCTCAAGAAGCCCAAGAAGGATATCATACTGGGAAATCCTGTTTACTGTGATGCGCTGGGATACAGCAATATTTGAAATTGTATTCATGAACACCTTTTAATGCAGGGGAGAATCTTGGCCACAAATATCAAAGCTAATATGCATTCTTCATTATTTTAATATTCACAGGACTGATTTTTCTGGAAAAAAATTAAGAAGACAGAACATGTCCCTTCGTAGAAAATTGCATAAAATTGTCCCAGATGAGACTGAGGTCAGATGACCATGGGTCTCAGAGCAAGAATTCCCTGGACAGGTTGCATTCAGTGTGTGGGGATGTGGCACTGTCTCTGTTGTTATTATTAATACTGTTATTGTCATCCGCGAAGGAAATGTCTTTAGGAATTGCTGTCTGCTCTAGTGAGACACAGGTCTTACTCATTTATTTAATGAGTATTTACAAAGCATCTATTGTGTATCAGGTCGTGTGGCAAGCACCCGTAATCTATCAGTGAAAAACTCGAGCAAATAATTCTGGCACTAGAATCTTACAAGCTACTAGAAAGAAAATCAACCCTTCTTATGACTGTCTTTGTCTTAGGGACTTCACTCTTAGTGACAGATTCACATCACTGTTTGCTGTCTGAAGCCATGTGTGTTTCTGACACAGAGAATGTTAAGTGTCAAATGTATTCTTCAGGGAAACTCAGCTTCATGAAATTTAACCAGCAACACATTGGAACCTGTCATTGAACATGATTAATGTAAAGAAGAACCAGAAAGGGACCTTGTGTTCTAAGTTCATAAAGTATCAACTGAAAAAGATCATTACAGCCAATAATCTATGAAAGGAATAACTTTTGAGAAAAATGTCACTGTTCACATAATTGGCATACTAATATCTAAGAGCCAGAAAGGTCTTCATAAACATTGGAAAGACGTAGTGAAGAGAAACTTTCACACTGCGAGCCCCTCTCCCCTTTGGTTAATAACTCCTTATTGTTTTTTGTAACAGGAAATCTTGGCAGACTTGGTCTCTTCCATGTTTGCAGAAAACTGAGCATTCATTTCCTGCCCTGGCATTGCAGGTGGCCACTGCTCACAAAGAGAAAGGAAAAGTATTTCCAACTATGAAATTTGTGGTCCATACATTTTTTGAAAGATATCAGAATTTTAAGAGTAGTACTACATTGCATAAATAATACACAAGATCAGCATAAACAGCATAAACTTTTATTTCTGCTTCCTGGAATCCTTTTCTAGTTATTATCCAGTAATGAAATCAGCCATTAGGTAGTTTATCAGGCTCAACTAGCAATATTATTAAGTTTTCACTTAAATTTCTAGCTTTTATCCCGATAGGCTAACTGATTTGTGTTCTCTTATTTGTAAGTATAGGTGATTATAATACCCTATCACTAAGATATTTATCTGCATCCTTTTTCTGTTAAGTATTAAAAAATATAAGACAACAGGAATAAAAGGGTGACTCATTGATTTTTTTTTTTTGTTCCAAAAGCACCCAAAAATAATCTGACAAACAATTAGGTGCTCAATTAAGATTTACTGAATATAAGAATACTGGGTTTTAAAAACAGAGAAACTCCACCTAAGTACCAGCTCTTCATCGTTAACTTAACAAACATAAAATCAAAACAAACATGGTGTAGAACAACGGTACCCTCATCTGACTCCATATTTCCCACACGGAGGATGTGTGCCCTTCCCTCACTTCCAGGACCCAGAGTCAACACAAACCTGAAAGCTCCACCATGAGCAGCCCCTTTGTCAATAAGTTGGCACAATCTTTCCAGGTCAAACCCCAAGCAAGTGACCATGCCGGTCAGCCCCACCTCTGAATAACATGCAGTTCCAAATACACGTGGCTTATGTGGGACACTCAAGACCCAAACCATAGCACATACTAGTCACAGACCAGGCTATATTCTAGGCACTGGGAATATTGGAACAAAACAAATAGAAATCCCGGCCTTGTGGATTTTGGAAATAGCTGGAGACAGCTATATCCTTTGATATATACAAGGAAATCTTCAAAATTTTTTTACATATATGAACTTAATTAAATGTAAAAGATGGGTACTATTATTTTCGATTTTATTACCAAGGTGTTATCTGTTTTCCAGGGACCCATACAATCTATACAAAGTCACACAGCTAGAGAATGGTGGAATTGGAATTCCAATTCAGACAGCAAGACAGATGGGTGTAAACTATGACAGAGAGAAATAAATAAAATTGATAATTTCCAAACTGGAGTAAATGTTTGATGATATTTATATCAGAAGAATTCTCTCCCTCTAAAAGACACATAATGACTTTAATGTCCTGTATTAATTATTAAAAATCACATGGCAGTTTTGAAAATGAGAATTACAGAAAGAGCTATTACCCAAACAGAAGCCGTAAAACAATTGTGATCTTAAATTCTCATTCTAAAGACTAAATTTTAAACCTAAATTCTTCTGCTTAAGAATCAACAAAACATATAAAACTGAAGAAAATATTAGAAAATCATACACCTGATGATTCATTAATATGCACAAAATACAGGGTAAGCACACATTTTAATAGAAAGGAAACATATTACTTCATTTAAAAACAGCATAGAAATTGAGTATTTTTCATAACAAGATATGCAACTGGCTATTAGGTATACGAAAAACTGCTCAATATTACTCAGTACCAGAACCTTGCCCCTACTGGAAAGGCTGTTAGAAAAAAAGACAAAAGTTAACAAGCTTTGGTGAGGACGTGGAGAAAGGAAACTCCGGCACAATCCTGGTGGTAAAGCACATTAGGGAAGCTATTATGGAAACAATATTAACAATAAACATATGGAAATAAAATCAGCATGTCAAAAGACATCTGCCTTCCCATTACCATGTTCGCTGTGGTATTATTTACATTTTCCAAGAAATGGGACCAAGCTGATTCAATGAACACATAAAGAAAATATACTATATCTAAATAATAAAATGGAATACTATTTGGTCAATAACCGACATACTTCATTTGTGACAATGGATGAGCTGGGGAACTGCAGGTTAAGTAACATAATCTACACAGAAAGATCAAACTGTATGACTTCTATCATATGTCAAATATAAAAGCAGAATAGTGGTTGCCAGGGGCTGGGTGTTTGAGGGTAATGGTTGAAAATAAATATGTTGGTAAGAGAATCCAAAATTTTATCTGGGAAGGAGGAACAAGCTGAAGGCAGCTATCTTACATCATGGTGACAACAAGTATGACGAAGCAGTCTTGAAAGATTCTTAGAGAGAGAATTCAAAGTATTCTCACTACAAAAATGAGAACTATGTGAAATAATGAATATGTTAATTATGTAATTTAGTTATTCCAAATGGCACTCCAAATCACCACAGTGTACATGATAAAGACATAAAATTTTAACTTTCAGTTTAACAGAAATTATTTTTTAAAGCACGAGCAACATACAGATAGTAGTGAGTAGCATTGCATCAAAAGAAATGCTCCTGTCTCAAAAGTTAAAAATAAAATAAAAATGGGTTGGGGACATAGCTCATTGCTAAAGCCCTGGGCTCAGTCCTCAGTACCAAAAACAAACAAACAAACAACTCACTGAGTAAAAAGGAAATGCACAGGCTGAGAAAACACACACCAACCCTTCTATTTCCAGTTAGGAGTTATTCTCCAAAACAAATCAACAGTAATAGGAAACAGAGGGTTCTTCAAAAAATTAAAAACATAGCTATCTGGTCATCAAGTGGTCATACTTCTAAAAATGATTATTTACTCAAAACAACTACAATCAGGATCTCAGAGGCATAAGAACTCTCATATTTTCTATAACACAATGACCAACAACTGGAAACAGCCCAAATATGCACTGATAGCTGCATGGAGACAGAACATGCTGTCTATACATACATATTCAGTCTTAAAACAGGAAGGAAAGTCTGCAATGTGAAACAACACGGATGGACTTGAACACTGTAAGTGAAATCAGCCAGTCACACAGAGATGACTGCATGATTCCATTCTACTCAGTATGTAAGATAGTTAAGTCCACTGAATCAGAGGTAGGAATGGTAGTGCAAGGGGTGGAGGGACAATAAAATAAGGAATTACTAGTCAGGAGTGTGAATTCCAGCGCAGAATGATGAATAATCTCTCCACACAGCTGCACGTTTACTTACTGGCAACAATAACGTGTCGCACACTTAACATGTTGGAAATTGTAAAGATCGCATATTAAGTTCTACATCATCAAAATAAAATAAAACACTTTACAAGTAACATTGTATTTTATATGTTTGTTTTGGGATTGAAGGAAGAACCTAGCAGCCTGACTACGAGTTACATCTCTAGTCTTCATTTATTATTATTATTTTTAAATTTCTGTTAAGGTCTTGTTAAGTTTCCTAGGTTGAGCTCAAACTCGGGATCTTCCTGCCTCTAACTCCCAGAGTACTGAGATTACAGGCATGCACACCCAGGCCCTGTAAAAAATATATATATTTAAATACATGTACCAAAGAGAAAGATTTAATTCCAAGTAGTGGGTCTGATTAGGGCCATTTTAATGAACTGAATTACAAAGCTATAAAACTACACATTTCAACTGAGAAAGTGATAAATTAAGCTATGATGCTTGTAGAACATGCCACGACTCCAACATGTTGCCTTAACGGAAATACTAATTGCTGCTTAATATTCTTAATACAGACTTAATTCAAACAAGAGGGTATTGAAGTCTATTCAGCCATTCTTGAAGCTATTCATTGAAGTCTATTTTTATCAGGAGATTTCAGACAAAGAATATTTAAACATATTATTGCCATATTCTAGGTCAGGACAATACTCTTACATGATAAACCGTTTTTTTTAATGAGATGATACTATAAATTCCGTATGCAGAGAAAGAAGCTGCCTAGAATCGAGAGTAACCTAAAGAAAAATTAGGTGGCAATAAAACCTGGTATCACGATTTTAAAATGAAAGATAAAACATCCAATTGCCTCTTAACTCCTTTGTGTGCACGTACACAATGTCTTATCCATATGGACTTCCTCAAAGCTACAGGAAACAGCATTCACGTTCTAATTCTTGCTTCTGTGATGTAGCATTTTGGTAAAATCACGTTTCCTCTTTCTGAAAATCTGATTAATGAGCTACTGAAATATCTTTAAAGAGTAAATATGATTTTTCAATATAAAATCACTCCATTTTTGTTATTCAATCCTTTTATTATTTCTTTGTGTTGGCTTGCCTGGTTAATTCTTCGGCTACATGGAAATCGGGTTCTTATGTCAGTCTTTTTTTTTTTTTTTTTGACAGGGTCTCACTCTCTAGTCCAGGCTGAACTCACTATGTAGCCCAGGCTGGCTTCAAACACACAGGAATTCCCCTGCCTCAGTCTCTAGAGTGCTGGCATTAGAGGCCTGTACCACTACACCCTGCTTATTTTTATGTGATACTGGAGAACTGAATTCACTGCTTTGAGCTTGTTAGGCCGGCACATTAGCCACTAAGCTACTTGTCAGGCCATATTACTTAGTCTTTAACTTTGCATCTCCATACACATAATAGTGCTTTCCTCAACCTGTAGTAATATTTAATGTTTTGCTTAAACAATGTTTAGGATGCAGACTGCTCATATTCAGGGAGTTCTCAGATTCTCTGGAATACAGTTTTTTTTCTCAGGGATACAATTGTCTTATTTTTGTAAAGTTCGTAATTCCTGATGAACAGCAAGTGTTTTTTTTTTTTTTTTTTTTTTTTTTTCTGAGAATTTCAAAATAAAAGAGAGTTGTCCCCAGACCGGGTTAAAATGAAAATCGAAAGACAATGTTCAAAAAAGGCACAGCACTGGTTATTAAGTACTCCTAACAAAGAGAATTAGAAAGACATAATACCACTAGAAAGACCCTCTTTTCTGCCATTTTCCCTCTGTCTCTAGGCAATTATCATAGTAGATCCCATCTCAGAGAAATTTAATAAGAGTCTAGACTGCACTGCTTGTTTTTCCAAAAGCTTATCTCATTTATTTTCTGTCGTGTCTAACTCCTTCCTTCACCCTGGAAATAACGTGTTTTAATTTGCACTGAATATTTAACAGGATTTTATAAGAATCTCTCACATACGAAGATCAACCATATAAAATTGCCTACCTCATTTATTTCAAGCCCACCTACTCTTTGCAGTAAAATAAGTTAGTTATCACTGAATTTGGCTAAAAGAGACCACCTACTTCAAAGTGATTTCCCTTAGTTGATAAAATTTTACATTTTATTGAAATGAGCAAAATGATGTTCCACTTGGCAAAAACACCATTTTGCTTAGGGTGTTTCTAACCTTGAAACATAAAAAGTAGCAAAAAAGCAAGTGAGACACCTATGTATACTAAAAACTCTACCCCAGCATCTTAATAACGTCCAGTCTCTTCAAATCGGGGCAACACACACCGTGGAAAGAGCAAGGAGGCAAACTTACAATCAACAGATTCCTACTTTCCCGCGCGTCTACTAGAAAAGCAACACTGATGTCACTCCTGCAGATTCACTGAATGCCATGGAATTTGATAATCTGGCCAATAAAACGCTCACGTTGTACAAGACAGAGGGGCTGGAAGGAGCAGGCAGAAAGAAATGCAATTCAAAACATCAACTAAAGCATAATTTTAAACAATTGGCCATGCCTGTTTTCCACAGCACGAGTGCCAGCCAGAAGAGCATGCTGTTATCCAGGAAAAATAAGAAAAACAAAAAAAATACGAAGTACCTCTTACGATCGCCATTATAGAAGCCAGAAATTCAGGGAACAGCTGAAATCATTCTGGGGCTCAGGAAAGAGTTGCCACAATATCAAACCGAAAAATACATGTTGCCCCTGGCCTTCTAATCAAAAGGTTAGGAGTAGTTTACCTCTGATGTTCCGTCCACCCAGTACTTCCAAGCCTACCAACCCTCCTCTCTATTCTCAGTTCCTGTAGCAATGAAGTGAAGTCACAAACTTTCAACATGGAATGTTTATCATGTTTAACTAAAAACACCCACAAACCAACGTGGCACACAATTATTTCGAGTAGTGGCACATACCTCAGGGACCACAAGGTATCTTATGCTTCAGGAATGATCTCTGTTTTGACTCTGTATTCAGAAGTGCTTTGAAAAGACAAATAACTTTGCATGAAGGCTTAATAAAAATATGTATAGTTCATCATACCAGACTACCAGGGAAGATAATAGACATAAAATACCCAAAGGAAAGCTTTTGTATTGCATTATTGCTCTAAAATGCAACATCTTTTAGAGTGCTTTGGTAAAATAATAATTAGCTTCGAACATACTATTAAAAATCTTAAAATGTGTATTTATCTGGCACTAATTAAGATGCTGGATTTTAAGAAATAACATGTTTATATGTACTGAATATGGAAATAAAGGAAGTATATTATAAAGAGACTGTAAAAGTCATCAGAATACACACATTCATAATATGATTTGCATTTAACGAATATTCAGTACTTAGTATTTACTTGTTCCTTTAACTCTTGACAACTGCTTCAAATTGATCTGTTATTTAAGTATTTCTGCTGAAAAGTACAGGTTAGGAGGCTCATTATTGATACTTTTTGGTAAATAAGAAATTGAAGTGAACGGACCAGACAAGATTGTTTTCTTCACAATATCTGCTAAACACAATAAATCATCTAGATATTTGCTAAATGCAGACTACCTGACTGGTTCAAAGTATTGTTAGGTAGCATCTCAATAGTTTACTCTTTTCAAAATTTTAATAATGATACCTTCAATTTGAACAAAAAAGTTTCTTTTGTTCTTTTGTGTTTTGAGCTATCTGCAGTTTCTGATTATGTTAGCTTCTGGGATAGTGACTAAGTTACAGGAAATATTTTATTAAGAACTCACAGTCTCAAAATAAATTTGAAAGCCAAGAACCTGAAAAATTCATTCACAGGACAACAGAATGTGAGGTACAGGGAGAACTCAGCAACACGCGAAATTCTTGTTACTATGGTAATAGAATTTTGGAAAACCTCGGTCACCCTGTTGCTCTGGAAACTGTCTCAGGAAGACCCAATATGAAACACAAAAACGGCCTCTGCTTTGGGTCCCAATTTACTAGTCCTAATCACCTTCCTTATTTTGACAGTTCAGAGGTGACATTAGCAGGACAGGACACATACAAGTTAGATTAGGAAATGACAAAGCATTGAAATGAAGAATCTTTTGTGAACAGCCTTGAATGTTTAATATTCTTGACAAGAGTTATCCACTCCAAAATAATATTTATATTAAACTTGGCAATGGATAACTAAAATATGCATTCATTCCATAGATTTTTCTGGACAGTATTACTTTTAGTGTACCCATGAACAAACATAACCATTAATAGTTAATTTAAGCCATCAGTATGAATTCCTTTCAAGATGAGTCTTCAGTGATTAAACATAGTATCCAAGCAAACATTGAGATTTGTTACCTCATCTGATTGCTGATGACACCAATTCTATTTCTTTCTCATATTATGGAGGTTAATTACCCAACTATGACAAGTGACTGTGCCACATACTTTCCCCAGGGTTTGCAATTCTAAAATTGGCTGCCTACATAACCAAATAAGGTAGGCTTTTAAATTATTCTTGTTTTTAGGAAGTTTAAATAAGGTTTGAGAAGCCAATTAGCATCTTCAGGACGGCAGAGTCAAAATTTGAATGTTAAAATTCCACATGTTAAAATTCACTCAAATGACTTGCTGAAAACATCTTATTCTAAACAACGTTCTAATAACATTTGTTATCTTTTATTTCCACTGGCATTTGCAGGCATAGATACAGCTTATGAATTACTGAATATGAATTACTTGTGATAAAGTAAATCTGTTCAAGTATTCATATTTCCATATCTTCATACACGAAAGGGTGAATTATCAATGGTTTTCCATGTGTTTCACATGCTAATGAAGCCATCAAAACAAAAATCACACATAGGCATTGTATTAGTTTATGGACACATCATTTATGTCCCTATTTTAGTATTCTAAACTTTAAAAATTAATGATGATACTATCACAAAAGTAATGTTTGTTCTTCACTAAGTTTTATGTTACCTTTCTCTTTAAATGTTGCTTTCTTACTTTTTTTCTAAACTAGGACTACAGGGCCATGAGTGTTCTCAGTAGAATATTTTCCTTCAGTTAATGTCCTAGGGAAGTGCAGATTCTTTTCTTTTTTAATGTGAGACTCATGTTCTTGCTGTCATTCAACACAATATAAATTTAGATCTGAAACGTGAAAGGAGGAAGAAGCAATACTACATGCACAGGCCATTTTCAGTACTTTGGGTGTGTTATGGTCTGAATGGCATTCCCTCTCTCAATCCCTATGTTAAAGCCCTGTCTCTCCATGCAACCATGTTCCAAAACAGAGCCTTTAAGAAGGCCAGAAAGACGAGATGATGTCATAAGGATGGTACCCAAATCCAAGGAGTTGATGCCCTTTCATGAAAAAAAGGAGGAATGCTAAGTATCTTTCTCTTCTCTCCTCTTTTCTCCCTCTTTCTCTCTGCCTCTTTTTGTCCCTTCCTTCCTTTCTTCCTTCCTTTCTACACACAAAGAAAAGCCATATGAGGACAAAGTGCGAAAGGAGCCATCTACAACGCAGGTAAACAGCACTCACAGGACACCAGCTTTGATCTTGGACTTGAGACTGCTGAATTCTGAGGATATACAATGTTGCTGTTTTTACCTCCCAGTTTTTGGTATTCCGTATGGTAACCCAAAAAAACTAGTCCAGGCCATGCTCAGAACAGCATTAATACATTTCTCAGAAAACTAGACAGTCTTTCTTACAAATTGTGGTTATTTGTGAGACAGGGTAATTAGATTCTAATAAATAATTCTTCAGAATCCTTAGCATTTGTGGTGATGGTCTGAAGGCAAGAAGTTACAAATTCATCCAGCTGAGGAAAATAGCTGAGTATCAAGTGACCACAAAATTCCTATGGCTATTACTACTTCCTTCTGCACCACAGATGGCTATCTGTGACAATGGCCACACCCAGGCTAAAGAGGAAGAGGAAGTGTTTAGGTGATTTGTCTCATGCACACACCTGTCAACATTCCTATAACTAAAGTATTTGTTTCTTAAAATAAATAGATAAGTTTCATTCTTTCAAACATAACTTCCACGAATATAGGTCACACACAGTACAGAAAAGCTTTAGCTCACGAAAGCACTACATAAAATAATTTCAATAGACAACAGCTGCCTAGCATGTACGAGGGTGATGTTTCTTAACTCTACCTTTGACGCTAATTTATTAAGCCAGGTTAGAAAGAGAAAAGGAGGGAGAGAAAGCGAGACAGGAAGTAAAAAGGGGAGAAACAAGTTGAAAAAAGGGAGAAGAGAGGGAGAAATAGAATAAGGGAAAGACGGAGGGGAAGGAGAAGGTAGACATTTTCACAAATTCAAGAGGTAGTAATAATTTCATGATAACTAGATTTTTAGATGTAATGCATAGTTAAAGAAGACATCTTAATTAGATAATTTTTATTAAGTGTTAAGGTTGAGCAGGCTAAATCAAGGAACCTATATAATTAAGTAAAATTAGCCCCACCTGTCCTGTGTCTTTATAGAATTAAACTCTCAAGCAGGTACAAAAATGTTTTTCATCCTAATATAGATAACCTACTTAATTCTTACTTGCCTTTGAAATCATGAGCCATCAACACATAAGTGTTAGAAAGACATTAACATAAATTATATTCCTTTTATCATAATTCCTATGTGCCCTCTTCCTGAAAACACATGGAATCTGGGAAATTGAAAATAATTCACTCTTAGCTACAATAACTATAATGGTCTCAAAAACTTATAATTATTAAAATTATAAATTTACCATATTAACAGGTTTATTTCAGCAATTTATGAGAAATAAAAGTACATTAACAGTTTACCAATCAAGAGCTAATGTGTTTTATTTTTCTTTGGAATAAAAGTAAACAATCACAAAACTCTGCTGCAGCACAACTGGCCTATGCATATGACAAGAAATAAGCAGGGAGCTTTATGTCTCTTCTTTTTAACATGTAAATGATCATGACGAAGTTTAAGAGAGTCAGTGGAAGTGGACTAACTGATGGCACCTCTGTGACAGCACATTTTCACAGCAGACCAAGCAATCGATGGAGCCTACAAATAACTGGACCCTTTTCCTGTCTCACACAAAACGAGGAGCTGGGACATACACACATTGGGGGAAGCCAATCTATAGCTGAAGTAATTTTTAAATTAATGTGAGACACTTTTTCTAAGCAGTTCTGGAAAATTGATTTCTACTAATAAAATTTAGTGTAACAAGATAAAATGGGCCCATGAAAAATAGTACAGTCTGATGACAAAGACTGCTGGCTCTTCATTGTTGCCTCAAGCAATTATGTAAGCATATTTAAATGCACACCCTGCCAGGCCATGCATCGGAAAGATTAATTTAGTAGACATGGAATGAACCCAGGTAACCGCACTACTGTGGATTTTTTTCTGCTGCAAAGGGTTTAAGGAATCCTTAAACACACCTGATGTTTCTTTATTAACAGACCATCTCACATGGACTTATATGAATCAGACGTATACATTAATTGCAATTAAAAAGTGTATATGATGTAAAGACATTGCAATGAGTGTTTGCTTTTCACTATCTTACCTCCATAAGGAAAACAGTTTCTAGTTGTGCACTTTATAAGCACACTGGAATATAGCACAGGTAAACAAATACAGCATTTATGGCACTAATTTCTCCAGACATTGTGCAAGTCAAGAGTCATGCATATTTTAACCTCTGACACTTAGAGGTTAACAGTGAGAACCCTAACTAGGCCCTGACCTCCCAACGGTGAGAAGGTGACTGAAGTTTCTCTTCCAGTGTTTGTAGAGCAACAGACTAGCACCAGCACACCGCTTTGTCACTGTACAAACCTGTCGGCATGAAGATGGTCTGAGCTTAATTTATTCTTGGGACGCCCCCAGGTGCTACCTCAGCGATTTCACGTATTCGCAATGCACAAAACCCTTCGAGCTATGAGCACAACCAGATGGGCTGAGCGCGGAGCAGACTTGATATGAATATGGAAAGTGTCAGGTATTGAGAATCCTGATTGCAGTCTCTGAAGACCCAATCAGGTACTAGCTTTTGTTTCTAAGCCAAATTATTTACCAGACTCTGGTATTCATTCCATAGTGTCTATGAGTCTACAACTTTTGTGAGACAATTCAGACATCATAATAATTTTAATTTCTCCTATCATCTATCTAAAGTCAAAAAAATAAGAGTAGAAGGAAAACTGAAAAATCAAAGAAAACATTTATTTAGAGCAGTCCTATGACTTCTAGAACAGAGTGTTTTGAGGTGATAATCAATAAAAAACGCCCCAGATGTAAAATTGTCCTGTTACAAAACAAACAAATACCCTCAGAAATTCTGTAACTTTCATGATACTGTCTCTCACTGAACTCTGAAGTAACAAGTCTTTATTCATCTGTATCAAACCTTCTGGTTGTACTTTCATCTCACTTTCTCTTCGTCAATGAGAGCTAAGAAGCTGGTTAGTCTCCCATTTAAAACAGCTCTGCAAACATCAAGATCAGTCATGTCCCCACCCGTGATGAACTGTGAGCTCTTGAGGGGTAATAAAACCATACACTTCTATAACGTAAAAATACTAGACAACCTCACTGCATTTCTTAGACTTTAAGTAATTTGGGGGTATAACGCCATAGTTAATTCTGAAAATAACCCTATGAGAATATTTCAATCACTATGAGCTAGTTATGTGTCACAAGAAAATACATGCCTTTTTAAAAAAACTACCAGTTTATATTCCGGTAGTTACAAAGATACACTGAGATTACAAACATGAGGGACTTTTAAAAGGAAATAAAGCACCACTCAAGTGCAAGGTTGTTAGAGAGCAATGATATACCCACTGTTCTTTCCAGTTCACTACAATGCCTTTACCTGTCTCATAGGACATACTTCCACTATATTTCTATCTGGATCATCCATATTTTAAAATCAATGGAAGCTAATAAAAATAACATTAGTTAAGACAATTCACAACACATTTCATGCCAAGGAGAACAAGACAATTATAGCCAGTTCTTCTGTGTTGATATCGTATTTTTATTTTTCAATCTTCTTTTTCAATATCCTATTTTGGTTCCTAAGTGACACGATGTGATTAATATTTATGAGACGGAGGTCCACTAGAGTTTCATACTTTCTGTTTTGGGTAACACAATTTCTGATGAATCTTTCTCATCCTCAGTGATAAGACTTTTCTTTTTGCGTTGCTTCTGCACTTACTTTAATGACATTTAACTGGTGCTTGGGGCAAGGACATTCCCATGTTAGCTAATGTCTCTAAACCTATAATTTCTGACTCAGAAGCCTAACAAGTTTCTAATGAATGGGTAAAAGAATAAATATTTGAAAATGTTGGCAACACAGTTTCAGTGTATTAAAGTTTGAGCTTGTTTTCATGTTTCTCAATCTTCCAATAATGCCTTACATGTAATGTTTTTGCTAAAAGAGCTGGCTGGAGCTGCTAAGGAGTATTTTTTTTTTTTAAGCAGTAATAAGATATGTTCCACCTACTTGAGGCATGTCAATTCAATAACTGCTTCCTACAACTTTATGAGTTTAGTGAGGAAAGGGGCCAAAGAAGAGTGAAGAGACTCACTTAACAAGATCCAGGAGCTAGAAAGTAGAAAATTACGATGCAGACCAAGATAGACCAGAGTCCATGGAGAAGAAAAACGATCTTTGAAATTCTTAAGTTTAACATAGTTATTTAAGAGTGTATCACTGCCACTGAAAATTACAGGATCTTAAATCATTTGAAATATTAACTTCTTAAGATAATTTTTACATACAACTTTACAAAAGGCTTAATTTATGCACATTCTCTTTTCCTTAGCATTTAGTAATTTCCCCTTAACCTGTTTGCAATTAATCTGAGGTCTGTATTACCAAACCAAGGCTAATTTTACTTGCAATCTTTTAATGTTTTCTACAAAAAGCACACTCCTAAGAAAAACTTCCTTAAATTACCAATTAGCTTTCTAGACTTGAAACAGAATTCAAGAAAGGTTCTTAGCTTTGGAATCACAAAGTCCTTTTAGCAACTTAGACCATGAATTTTTATTTGAAGAATTTAAAATACCTTAAAGATCTTTTCAATCAGAGTATAGGTTGACTTGTGACTTTCATGAATATACATTTTAAAGGATAACAATTTTGGATTATATATATATATATATATATATATATATATATATACACACACACAAATATACATTATATATATTTATATATACACAATAATGCATAAAGTAAGGTGAAGTTAAATTTTACTACCTTTATTTTCTAAAAGTTTTGTAGAATCTCAGAATTTCCTGGGGAGAAAAAGTTTCATGTTTCTGCAAATACTACATGGATCAGTTGGTCTACGAGTAGCTTAAAGGACAATTTAAAATATTGCACATGAGAAATATAAAACTTGCATACCTGTTTTATTGGAAAGTCTAAATGACACCATCTTATCAGGAATATTGCAAACATTCCTCACTGATGCAATGCAGCTATAATTAGCATAGTCCTGAGGTCGAAGATTCTTTAATTTTAGAATCTTTGTTTCACCCTACAAATGAGAAAAAGGTCATTAGAAAAAGCCAATGACAACTAGGATGAATGAACAAAGCAGACAACGGTATCGTATTAAAACATGTTATTATCAAAATACTGTAGACTTTCTTTTGCTAAAATCCATGCCCCAAGTTCTAAAAAAAAAAATCAATTCTAAATAATAGTGTAATATGCCTAGAGGTAAAAGCTAATAGACTGCAATGAAAATTCATAACATTTTCTTTGCAAACTTTCTTCCTCAGGGAGAAAAATCTGTTTCTGGTAGTAGTTATGCAAATTATTATGCGAAGATCAGAACAGTACACTTAATAATTGAGTTTATTCAACAAACACTGCAATCTACGCAGACTTCCACATGAAACATTTATGAAAGACAATTCTGAAGAAGAGCCAATAAATGAAATACTGTTTATAGCACAAAATTAATGAAGTAAATCTAAAGACAGATAATTAAATTTATATGCATAAGTAGTTTGTACATATGGAGCAATGGCAGGTGACAAACTTAAACAGAAGAACTACATTTGAGTATTTCTCTATTGTGACTGTTCTCTTTTCTTATGTCCAGGAGTGGAAGGGCCACCCCATCAGCACAGGGCCACGAGTATCTTACAAGCTCAAGAGCCAGGAAATCCACACAAAAATAATAAATAGAAGTAACTATTCAAGGGGCTAAAAGAAATCAACAGCAATCAAAAACGATCTTGCTTGAACATATAACTTTGGGCCTCTGAATTATTATCAGTACCTAAAATGATTAATGTGCCTTTCAAAGACAGTTCACGTCATCAGTAACACATTCATGACAGCGGCAAAGCAAGGTTCCTGTAACTTCACGTTGGGAACCATTTCAAAATGTGGACTTTTCACCGGTAACATCTGTGTCAGACAATGCTCCCCACCACCATGTTACTTGGGTAACATTAGTTAAATTCTACAAATTGCGATATTTGCATAAACTACTGAGAAGAATTGAACACTTAGTAACAATAAAGGCATCGCTGCTTGTTTATAATAAAGCTGGCACAGTCACAGCCATGCCATTTTCTTCAGCTGCCCAATGATTCTCTATGTCAGTACCACCGTCTTAAGGCCACAATCCCTGGCAGTCACTATCAAAATTCAGCTTCCAATCAATCCCATCTTTAGTATTTTCCCCCAATGGAGTAACGGCAATCTTCTATTTTTGTTGGCACATTGCAAAGTAATTAACTGAATCAAGCTAATTAACGCACTCACCCCCTCATAGAGTTAGCATGTCTTCTACCTATTTAAAATGTAAATTGTGGTCATAGCCTTTCCCTGTTCAATCACACGAATGGCAGGCCTTTGAAAAGGCATTGTCCCTATTTCTGTACACACACCTAAAAAGCTATTCCATGTGAATATAGACACGTGGAAGCCAGTGTTTTTAGAAAACATTTAAAACATGCACTCACATGAGAGTTCTCATATGTTAACTAAAAGTAATGCCTTAAAATGTGCTTGGAATCATTGAAAGAAAATATTGTATTGTGACCAACTGACCTAAATTAGGAAGGAGGGGCTACATCTTACCTGCCTTACCTGTGCGCGTCCACTTCTGCCTTCTCTCCACATTTTCTCCTAACTACTATGACATTCGAGGATTCTACTGTGCTGCACTTTAGTTTATGTCTCTTGGTGGTTTATTATCCTTGTCGATAAAGTTCTACTACAAACTCTATTTTCTTGCCCTTTGCCAAGTCTGGATTTTTACTCCAGATTTCTCCACTAAGCTTTCAGAAACATACTGTCTCTTACTGTTCTAACTTTTACTTTAACACATGCATTTAACATTTCAGAGACACCTAAAACTCAATATAACCTAAACTGAACTTGGAAACTGTTCCTCTAATCTTACTCTTTTCTCCCACCCCCATTTCTTGAGTGTGTATACATACATATGCAACACACAATATATTAAGCTTGAGCATTTTGTGTGCGCATCTATCACATCAACATTACATTCTTCCTTTATTAATAACAAGTACCTAGGATGGAATCATCTCTCTCCACATTCTATATCTCACCCTGCTAGACTCTGTTTACTGTTGTTTTAAAAATATTCAATCTAAATCGCTTAATTTTAACTTCGGCATTCGGTTAAAAGGACCCTAATTGCCTGTTGTATTATTTAAGGTTAAAAATCAGTACAAAAGTCAATACTTAATGAAAATTCTCAATTTTGCTGTAGTACAGCAGAATGAAACTCATGTTTATTTAAGGTATGCAACGTGATATTTTGGTATCCACTGTGACACAAACATCACAGCCAAGGCAATCCACAGTGACCACTGTTTTTCTTCCACAGCTTTAAAACATGATGCTAATCATACTGTGTCCATGCTAAACGACAGGAAGGACTAGCAATTGCTCTTACAAATGCAACAGCTGTTACCACGACTGCCATGTCCAAGGTGACCTTCGTTCCCTTTGCATTTCTGGTCTTGGCTGCTCCTCTAAGTGCTTGGGACACATCCCGGTGGGTGGGGGTCATCCATCCACAGTTTGTTTACATCTGCTTAATCAATTTCACTTAATGCTTCCATGGCCAAACTTCTAATTTCTACAGGTTGTTTTTCACTTTCTCTAGTAGGAGCAATCCCTATTAATGAGATCAGCATCTGTCTCTTTTTTTTTTCCTTAAAATTATTAGTAGTAATATATACTGACAATGTACAGTAGCTACATTAAACTTGACGAGCTGGTGAATGTGCATGTTTCATCAACCTCACATTCACTAATCCTTCCCTCTCCCTTTCCTTCCATCAATGAATAAAGAAAATGTGGTAGAGATAAACAATGGAACAGTATTCTGTTATAAAGAAAGATCAAACTGAATCTTTTCTAGGAAAATTGGTGCACGTTGAGACCGTTACGCTTAGCGAAATGAAGCAGACCCAGAAGATTAAGTGTTATACTGTTTCTCTCATATGAGAAACTCAAAAGCATAAATAACTAAAAGCCAAGTAGGGGGATGGATATGCTTCTCTCTGTAGCAGTCTCAGTTTTACATTTATTGGGGCAATGGATTTATATTTCGCTAGGTTCCTTGCCATTTTAGTCCCTACATGGGGTGGGGGGGGGGGTGTGTGCCTTACTCTCAGCACTGCAGTCTGAGCACAAGACTTCGCACAGAGAAGTCCTTTTTTGGAATGAATTCAAAAATCTCTTAAATATTTATTCTTTACCATCACGGGCTTTGCTTAACATACCCATCACTGTAGAATTTACTCAATAGGTGGTAAGTAAATGAAATATAATCAGAAATACTCTGCTTTGCCTACCATATCAAGAACGCTTTTTCCTTCTGCTAGGCCTGCCACGTGTGCGTCCACCATTGCCAGGCACCCATTAACGAACAGAGAGACCTTAAATTTTTAAGAAAAATAAACATTTACTCTCTTGAGTTGTGGATGCCATGGATTCCGTTCCAGCAATGAATAAGTAAATAAGAAAGAAATTGAAACCAGAGAGTGACATTTATACTGTGAATTACCAGACAGTATGGTTTAGAGAATTTTGAAACTGGCTTGTGGGAGGAGTTTGGAAAGGCTTCAAGGTGCTGGCAAGAATGCCGTGAGCTGAACTTGATGGGATATTCATGTGGGAGCTCAGAAGACCAGAATCCTGAGACAAGTCCAGACTTAAAAGGCTGCACTCTACATGTTTCAGAAAGGGAGGGAGAACTGCGTTGGCAACTGATCTAGAATCTACGTGTGCGAAGCAGTGCACGTTGGCATTTGCCTCTGTCCTGAGACTTTTCCTGAGATGGAGATTAAGGAAAGTGGACTACTTAATCTGGCAGAGGGAATTTGGGGGCAGCCCAATACGCAGGCTATCACGTGGGCTGTTTGGTGATTTGATCCCACTGACATTGAAAAGCCAGGGGGAAAAAGCAGAGGAGAAATGATACAAAACATTCCCAGTTTTGCCACAACTGACTCTGCAAAGCCTAAACCAAAGAGTGCATGGTTTTTGAAGCGATTAAAAGAAGCTAAGGACTCTGAACCAGGACAATAGAGAACTGCTTGAGGGCATCTCTGGAATCTGTGAAACCCAACCCTTGACCCATTCAAGCATGCAAATACAAAGGACTGCTTTGAAAAGACAGGCCCAGGGCATCCTGCAGGGCAACCTAGGAAAGTGAATATCCATGGAGCCCAGTCCTCTAAGGACTCAAGAGGCCATTGTGGGCATGGTCCAAGGGTAGACTACTACTCAAATCCAGTACAACCTTCACATCATCCACATGGTACTACTTTCACAGACATGCAGAATGCAAGAGTGCTGGAAGGCTTTTAGGGCCAGGGAGTGTGCCTCTGGATAGGCAGTACATGCAGTTCTGGGGGGTCAAGCCAAAAGTGGAGCGGAGACCCCAGCAATTTGGAGATGCCAGGGATGGGGACTGTCTGTTAAGGAAAAGCGTAGGCTGACCAGAGCCAGCCCGCAAGAGAAGAGAACACATGAAGGTTGTGGTTAGTGGCGATGCCATGACAATTTCCAAAGAGCCTTAGGAGCAGCAGCAAGAATAAAATCTCACGGCATTAGAGGAGGCTGCAGTATAGATTTATGAGAAGAGGCCATTCATAGACAAAATGAACAACCAGTTACGAATAAGAGAACGTAACAGGAAAATAAGTCCTCAAGGCACATATATGAAACAAAAGGTATTCGCATTTCTGAATGGTGCCCTAGTACTGAAATTCAAGATCATTTTCCCAATAAACACAGTCTTGCAATGATGTGTTTACTTGAGTTTTGTGGTCAGGAATGCTGTTGTTGTACATCTTATCCACAAATAAAGGATATAAATGTGTTAATAATATTGAGATGTTAAGACTTAAAAGTGCTTTTAGATGATTTCTACTGTTAAAGATCAACTATGCATGGTTACATAAATATAGTACCTTGTACATACATATCATAGTTAATTCTAATTCAGAATAGACCAGAAGAATGGTCATCTGAGAAGAACAGACAAAGGATAGAAGAAAATGACTGGAGCTAGGACTTTCTAATGCTTTGCTATTGGAGAATTGCTCTGAGTGAGTTGAGAGGACTAGTTCTTGTAGACAGGAAGATAGAGTCAAAACCAATGAACCTACAAGACCATGTGAAATAGTACTGCAAGTTAATATATAAGCTTAATTTGTATATGATGATAAAAGGTATGGGAGCCAATACGAGTTCTTTTGAAGGATACAATAATTATAGGAAGAAATAGGAAATAATTTGAAGCTCAATGATTTAATTCACCCTGTTCTTGAAATGATGAATACTGTTTAAATCCACATAATTTATAATAAAGGAAATACTAATATATCTGTTAGACATGTGTGCTACCAAATTATGTGTAGCTATATATAGAACCATATTTTTGATTTATGTCAGCATTTATAATTGCTTTATTTCATCATGTTAATTTTATTTTGTTGAACACTTGAATTTAATATTCTGTGATGTTTGCTGGCTTTTTGCATGTGAATTTCTACGATTTGTTAAAAGAATTTTGAGTTGATTATTGTCTAATTGTGTAATTAGTCTAATTAGCCTAATTATAACTAATTATGTAACTGATGTAAATATGTTAAGTCTTGTAATTTGTTGGTGCAATTACAAAACACAAGATGATGTCATGAACATCTTATAAAAGATCTACAAAAATAGCAAGTGGGTGTAAAATTTAATTACACATTTATTGTACAATTACAAAATAATTTGCAAAAATATATTCAAAATTATAAAACTAGTTTTAGAAAAAAAAAGGAAGCTTTGTTTAGCGGACCTTACCGATGTTGACGTTGTTGCAATGAAAAAATACCCAAGGGCTCAAAAAATATGCCATATTACTTTTAAAATAAGCAAACTTTCAAAAAATATTTATTTTAGTTAATGATACTGAGAAATCAGTAAAAGTATAAAGTTTCCCAATTTATATTCACTCTGGCAGCTCTAATTTAGATTACAATATATACTAGTGTATTTCTTTCCAGTACTGAATAGAAGTAGGAAAGCATAATTATTCTTTTTTAGACTTATTATATGCTTGTGATTTTATATCAGCCTCAGGAACACAAGCCAATTTCATTCTGGAAATATTATCTATAAAAAAGTTATAAACAAGCTTCTGTCACCAAGGATTGAGAAATACATATTCAATTCAAATTGATACAGTTATTAACCTAGTACGAATGGGTACGCAGGATAGAAATCTCTCATTGTTTTAGAAATTAGATTTTATTAAAAATAAGACAATATTATGAAATGGCATTATTATTGGAAGCCTAATATCCTTCAAATAAAATTAAATTTCTAACATTAAAGGCGTAGGCAGCCGTATGATCAGTGATTGGAATCCCTACCCAGTGCAGTCCCAGTCCACGATCCTAGCGTCACGGAATGCTGATCTCCACACATATCAATCACACTTTTCCAGTTGACTGCAAACATGATAACCCGGGAGAAACTTCTGCTATTTCCAAGTGCCAATCCTTCCACTTAAACGTTTCCACTGTACTCCCTCATGATAGAATGATAGATACCATTTTGACAATTATTTATGTCTTTATTTTTTACTGTGAATCTTTTTCATTGTTTACCATCAATTTTTCTTCACGATTTGGTGAAGTGAGAAGAACCTTGAGTAGGAACCTCCATATCTCTGACAAAGATTCACTCATAACTTCTTTTAACTTGACCTTATACACATTAGAAAACCATTTGAATCATACACAGGTCATAAGCTATGGATTTATGAAGGTAAATTAAATTATTATTCAAGTATGCTGACATGGTACAAATGTCCTCTCCAAAACTGACATTGATATTTAATTGATACTGTGACAGGACCAGGGATGTTACTCTCAAGAACAGTTTAAGGTCTTTATCGTAGGACAGGAAAGTTAATTTTAGGAGTGGTGTTATAAAAGTGAGCTTTCTCTTGTGCTCCTTGGAATGTCATGAACAGCTAAGATGACCCTCATCAGATATCAACATTCTGATATCAGACTTCCCAGCTTCTAAAACTGGAAAGAAACCAATTTCTTTATAACTTATACAGTATATGGCTATAGCAGCAATATACAAATAAATACATAGAATGGACTAAGTCTCCAATGCAAACAATGTTCACACTGGAAGTTCTTTATTTTAATTATAATGTTTACACAGCAGGTGATTAAAAAGAACAGTTCAAAAAATCTATACCACCTAGGAATAATATGCATTTGAACCAGCTCTAAAAGGAAAGGAAAACTCATTTCTATATTATAAACAGCAACTCATTAAAGGAAGGCATGAAAAAGTCAATCTTGGGAAATACTTTAAATATATAACACAAAATAAGCTGACTATGGACTGAACCCAATGAATCTCTATTCCCAACAGCTGTGGCTGTCATGGATTTTGTCTTCATAAAAAGAAAAAGGCTAATATAAAATCTAAAGTAAATGTGACCTATAGGCCAAATAATTGAGGCCGGTATTCAACAATAAAATTCTGTGTAATTAAATTGCATGGTGTTACCTTCTAATGTACAGAAAATAACCTGACATGGTAACTTAAGTCAGAACCTGTACAACACTTGCAACTGTTTTGAAATATATTAAACTAGATTAACTTATGAAGTCATTCTCAGTCACATGTTGCAGAGAGTGCTCAGGAGTTACCAGTAAATTAGAGTCAGTTTTAACTACTCTGAAGCTAGTACTTCAGACGTCCCCACTGGTCTATTGGTTTGATGCCTGTCACATATTTATTAAGAATTTTCCATGAGTCAGGCACTGTTGAAGGACAGACTAAGCTTCTATATTTAGCGAGCTCATGTTCAAACACACAAATATCATCATTTTAGAGTTTTAGTCCAGGAGAGAAAATAAAAGTGTCTAATGGAAAAGAAAACTATCAAAGGGAGGAAATGTCATTTCAAACATGATTTATTTGAGAAGACATCTCTAAGGTGAGGAGTCCCTGGTGGTAAGATGACTCTCAAGCCTCATTATTTAAAGAAACGACATTCTATGTGAAAGGATCAGCAACTCTGGACCTAGGCATAAGGAGTTTTGACCTGCCTCAGGATGGTACGATAAGGACACCGCAGCAATCTACAGATGGTTGGAGAGCACACAGCAATTGAGGGCAATATTAAATACAGTGGGGTCAACCACAAGCCATCATTTGAATTTATTCTTAGTTTTGGGAAGCCATGAGAATGATTAAAGCTGGAAAAAATATTTACTCAAATTTACATTTTGAAATAAACACTCTGGATATGTGGAGCTTTCTGGAACAAATCAGAAGGACTGGTTAGAAGCTCTCCTTAACGGTTTACGAAGAAATGTTGGAAGTCAGGTAACCTGTGTTTGGATACTATGGCCCTTTATGGATAATGCAGACATGCACAATCAATATGTATATACATACACACACGGACACAATCAATAGCCTTTTATACAATGTTTCAATTTGTATGCTATGAAGAAAAATCATTGATACTGTCTTATTTATGAACAGCTAATATTGTCTATAGTGATAAGAAGTAAACTTCTCATATGTGGATTTTAAATTTTTCTACCAACTTTCTAATTTAATAATAGCAAATTAAATACACATGGACCTGTGCCTGGTGGCACAGGCCTAGAATCTCATCACTCTGGGAGGCAAGGAACAAAGGATCAAAAAAGGTCAGGCTCAGCCTGGACAACAGAGGGACTTACTGAGACCCTGTTTCTAGATCAAAACTTAAATAAATAAATAAATAAATAAATAAATACTAAGAGAAGTGGCAACAATGGTTACAGAGAAAGCTTTGAGCTTAATCCCCAATACCACAAAAACAAACTTACATGGAACATTAAAATATTAAAGTATGTCATATTCTAACATAATTTTTAATACAAATACATTACCTATTCAGAGAGATAACCAACACAACTAATTCGTCAAAGCCAAGAAAATATATTTATAGATGAGAGACGAAATGGTCTGATTTTGAAAAATATTAACTAGATCTTAATAACCCAGAACATAGAATTGGAAGGCTTTTCAAATATTTCTTAAGAAAATCACTTGAAATGGTCTGAGTTTCAGTTGTGAGCACAGCCAATAGTGGATGCTGCCTGCATTACACAGCATAGCAAAGGCTGAGATTCTAATGAAAAAGCACGTTACTATTAGAAACATTCAATTTAAAAAGTTGTTTTCAACTTCAAAATGACTGGACAGAGAAGGAAGTGAAAATGAATGTTACTTCAAAAAGATAGAGTCCTTATCTTCGAGTTTCGGCAATCCTATAGGATGGTCTGTGAATTTGGCTTACGTGGAAAGAGAGACAGTGTCAAGCAAATAAATGAGAATCACCAGTTTGCTTGTTTAAGAACTGAGTAGAACAAATTCTATATTATTTTCATATTATAGAAAATTTCCCCAAATTTGCATAAGGCCCATAAGTTCATTTTCTAAGTAATCAGCAGAAAATATTTATTTAGTGATTAGGTATTTAGACTTACCTACAGAACCCAAAGATTCTACAGAAACACAAGGTTTGCAAGTTTTAACAATGTCCATATTTTAAAAATGTATTAAAACTAGAAAAATCAAGCATAGGTCTAGGTGATTATTTATTTGATAATAATGAATTTTTAAAAAGCAATTTTAACTTAACTGAAAAATTTACTACTGGATAGTAAAAATTTAGTACTAGATATAGGAAGAAATGGCAATTTGGGGCTGGAGGAAGGGCTCAGCGGTTGAAGTTCTTGCCTAGCAAGTGCTAAATACCCAAGTTCGATTCCCCGGAACCACATAAGCTGGGTGTGGTAATCCCAGAACTCAGGAGGCTGAGGCAGGAGGATTGCCCTGCGTCCAAGGTCAGTCTGGGCTCCACAGTGAGTTCAGGAACAGCCTGGGCTGCAATGTGAGACTTTGTCTCAAAAAACTTAATTGGAGTGTTGGGAGAAAAGATTGGTCACAATGGCTGGAGTCAAGAGAGAAGATCAGAGACAACAGGATTGAATACTATGTCACGAGAGACTCATTAATAATCTACAATGACAATTTCTGGACGATTATATTTTGGTAAGTCATATCCTGCCAAAGCTCTATAACTTCGAAAAAATTAAAAACACACACATTTATTTACAATACACTGCAAAAATACAGAAATGCAATGTGGTGCATTCAGATGCTATTACATAATCAATGTACTATGCCATAAATAATCTATAATACAGATGTCAGAGTCCATACCTTACTCTATTATTTTAGAAAATCTACTTAGTGCTGAAAAATGAGATACTGGGAAATTCATAAGCTTTTGGTAACTGCGTATTGTTAAAGTTTAGGTGCAAACACTATATTCATCATTAAAAGTATGATGTAGAATATTCATAATATTTAAAGTTTGGCTGTATATACCCCTATTTATGGATACACTGATTTCTAGTATCTATAAATAATACAGCCAAATTACGTTCATCGTGTAGTTGACATCATTTTCATTACTTTTATTCATGGTCACAACTGTTTTGGACATTAGTCCAAACATCATTATTTTTCAGCTTGATTTATTTCTCTTTGTTAATTTATGCTTGTGCACTTTTCTAGTCATCAAATATTTTTTTTAAAAACAGCCATTAAATATTTCCTCAAATTTTAATGACTTTAACAACAATTACTAATCCTCCATTCTTAACTCACTGTACAGAAGTATTATTTTAAAATTCATGTTTGCATTTTTAACGTTTCAGGCTCTATTTCTAAATTAAGTTGAAAACAAAAATATAAACGGAACGATTTTTTTCCATAAATCAAAACCAAATGAATTTTAAAGAGATTTCTTAGTTCTTTTAAAGTATACTCTTACAAACTGAGAAATTAAAGTATCTCTTTTATTGTGAAACATAAATCTCTGAATAAAGATGTGTTAGAATCCATTAATGTCAGAAACATTTTCAAGAGTTAATATTTTAGATTTAATTACCCCATGTAAGACAAGTTGTTTTTCACATCTTCATTCATTTGCCAGTCATTCTTTTCCAAAGATCTGATCTAATTTTCAAATATGTCTAATACATATGGTACCTGAATTAGGAAAGTATACTGGTCGAGTAAGTTGGAAACACCATACTTTAACACTCACCTGGGTGAAGAAGGGTTCATAAATCTCTACACCTTTATCAGATCCTTGTAGTAACACCTCCTGGCCACGCCTCCAGCTGTACCGAACAGGTGGATTGGAGTTGGCGACACACCGGAGGAACACAGTTCTTTCATAGTAAAACTGTTCTTTCGCTTCCCCTATACTCTGATGAACTGTTACTACTGGGTCATCCAAATCTAGAAGAAACACAAAAAACACAAGTGTCACCGTGAATTACACAGCTCGTAAAGCATCCCACGCATTCAACTCAACTGACAAAGTCTACCCGCAACCGCTTGCGTTACTTATAGCTAAGTTCATTTTTTCACTGAACTTACTGAATTCATTTTCAAAGAAATTTCCAATAGTAAGAACAAATATAACAGTGTCAAGAAAGAGCAAACGATCCTACATATTTCCACCTTCTTGCCAACAGCTACATACAACAGCTTTCTGTGAGATCAAATTCAAACCTCTCAAATTCAAGACAAAACAATGAACAGGAAAAGTCAACATGATAGAAAACAAGGATCATGCAACCGAGATGATGCTTTCTTAATGTATTTTCTTAATTATTAATAGCCAGTGTATTATAACAGAATCACATTTACAATTATACTCTGTATGGTAATTAAATATGATCTTGAACTAAGTTAACATTCATCGTCAGGTAAGGCTTTGCATCATAGATATATCTGCTATTTGATATGTGCTAAAGGAAGGCATTATTAATAGGCATTCATGTTTCTTTCCCTGAATATTGCAAACAAATGTACCACTTTACAAATATTCTAAAGGACTATCCACCACAAGGTTTATCATTTCCTGAAAAAAGGCCAATTTGTGAATGTTTCGGCTCATCTTGGTCATATACTCATTGTATCAACAAGTCATCTTGACCATGGTAGTGAGAAACTAACACAGTGACAGACAAATGACTGAAGATAAGATTTAGCAAGTAAATGATGTTCCTGAGTTCCTGTGGAACTTTCATACAAATATAATCCTCCCTGAAGATATGGCTAATGGGGTACAGTTTTCCAACTGCTGACACAACATAAAGGAGGAGAAATCTGGAAGCCTACTTGTCTTAGAATAAAAAGGAGCTCTTCTATCTACGAGTTAGCATAACCTTAGCACAGATTTATTCCTTGATGCTCACACACAGCCTCCCAGAGCGCTGAGATTACAGGCCCACCATGTTTTTCCGCTACCTTCATCTCATCAGATCATAAGGCACTCAAGACAAACAGGTCAGCGGTCCGTTTGTTCCAGCTATCACACATTTCCACTCGGCAGCACTTTCATGCAGAAGGAAGCCTTAAAACAAGCTGCAACATTTGTAGGAACCTAAGAAAAATGAAGTGTGTGTGCCTGGGACACCATTCTGATTTGAAAGGCATTCTCAGAAAAGATGCCTTTTGATGTATAAGAATAATAAAATGCCAGCAAAACTAGCAACGGGCTGCCCTGTAAAATCAAAGTAGGAAACAGAGCCCACGATTTCTAGTTTTTTAAAAAAGTATTTTTAAATACGAGTTGCTTGACAGTCCATTTTGATTTCAGTTTTGCAGCGTTCTGAATGTTTGCTTCTTCCAACATGACAATCTTTTCCCAGCCACCTCAAAGGCCTCTAATTTTAGTAATGGAAATCGAGAGAACAGCTGCTGCTGTTTGGGAAGGTTTAAGGAACTTTCATTTAGGATTCATTCTATTAGCTGTGCAGGGATGCATGCTCCCTGGTGTTAATAAATTGGGAAATTTAGGAATTCCAGCATCTTTATGAGGAAAGGTTCACAAGTTTTTCAAACTTACCCAATATTCACTTACTTAGTGATAGCTTTTCAAATATAAATCAAGTCCAACAGGAGACTAACCAAATTTCAACTATTTTTTGAGGCAGGGTCTCACACTGTGGTACAGATTGCCCCTGAACTTACTATGTGGCAAAGGCTGGCCTTGAATTCAAGGCAATTTATCTTCCTCAGGCTCCTGAGTGCTGAGGTTACAGTGTGTGCCACTATGCCTGGCTTATGCAGTGCTATGGAACTGAACTCAAGGCTTTGTGCTTATTAGGCAAGTGCTCTAACTGCCGAACTATGCCCCTGCCCTGAATTTCAATGACTTGAAAAAAAAATTATTGTAAAGTGAGCATATTCTTTTCTTCCTCAAAGCCTACTTTCTTAGTCATAGGTTTCTTTCTTTTTTCTTCCTTTTCTTTCTTTCTTTTTTCTCTTTCTTTCTAGATCATACGAGCTGTGTTATGTTGCACTAGTAAAATCCTGGGAGCTAGAAGAATAGTACAGCAGTTACAGAACTTGCCTAGCAATCATATCACCCAGAGTTCACTTCCCCAGAAACACATAAACTAGTCCTTGTGGACCACGCCTATAACCCAAGTACTCAGGAGGCTAAGGCAGAAGGATTATCATGAGTTCGAGCTCAGCCTGAATTATGTAGTGAGTTTAGGACCAAAGTGGATTACAAAGTGAAACCCTGTCTCCAAAAGAAAAAAAAAAAAAGTTGACAGCATAAAACAGGAACAAAAGAGGTGGCTGGAAAACAATTGGCCGATAAAACAATTCCCACTCTCTCAGGTTGCAAGTACTTACTAGTACTTGACACACTTTCCAATCTCTGCATATCACTGTCTCCATAGCTCTGCTCTTCTGAAGTGGTGATGCCAGTTATCAATAGGCTCAGTCCAGAAGAGACTGAACTCCCACACTCCATCGAACCTGCTCTTGCCTGCTGTGGATGAATTCTGGGTCGGTGGCCCTTTGACAATCTTAGCCTGTGACAAAGCCCACTGAGCTTTCTACTGACCATGTATCTGAGTCACACATTTTTAAGAGTTCTCACTTCATAAAATTCTCAAGTGAACACTTTTATAATTAAAGACAAAAAGAACTAAGTAAGATTGATTCTAGATAAGGCATACTCTGTAGTTCCCAAGTCTATACTGAGTATGTGTATTTGTCTTTGGTAAGATTAAAAAAAAAAAAGAAGAAGATCCAGAAATATGTATGCACCAAGGATACTGGTCAGTGCCTTCTTGATCTAGGTATCCTGGGCTGTGAAGGGAGGAGGATGGGACAGGGGAAGGGATGAACTATTCTTCTACTCTGCAATTCCAACAGTTCTGCGGCTGTGCAGTACCCTCAGAGACATCCTTAGCTAAGACAAAAGAGCTAACACTTTATACAACTACCTGTTGTCTCATGAACCAATCACTCAGCTTGTGCTGCTCCCTACTAAGGAGCATGAACTCGGGATTAGCTGGTTCTGTGCGGCTTAGGGCAATTTCTTTAAAAAGAGAACGAGCAGACAGCCATCTGCTGCTAGAAGAAAGAGTGCTTCGTTACTACAGAGGGGATGGGGGTGGTGCACCAGAGCACCCATTCAGATTCACTTGCTCTGGATGATAATTCTACCTAGCAAAAATCAATCCAGCACTCTTGATAGTTCTCCAAATGAGCTGTGATGGGGTGATGTTATGGTTTAGATCTGAAATGTCCCCCCTAAAGCCGCATGTATTTGGGCATTGAAAACTGCTGATGGAACCATACTCTGTTAAGAGGTGGGGCCTGGTCAGAAGGGGCAGAGTGCTAGGGCTTGATCCAGCAGGGCAGGTCTGCCCTTCGGACCTCACTTGGTTTTCCACCTGCCATGCTATGAACAGCTCTCTGGCTGTGCCTCCACCTTGTGTTTCCACCATTGTTGAGCCACCCATACATGGACCATGACCTTCTGAAACTGTGAGCTAAAATACATCTTTCCTTCCTTAAGTTGCAGATGGTGAGTATTCTTTCTCAGCAATGAATAAGCAACTAGGACAATGATAATATTCATCATTTGTACAGCTATCATTTGAGATATTCTACTGATATCATTTTAGATTCCTCCTACCTTGGGCTAGTATATCCTGTGGTCAGAAACCTCCCAAGTCATGTTCCCAGAGCTTTATCTGTGAGAAATTTGAGATCTTGGTCATCATACCATGGGACTGATCTGTTTACCACCCAAACTGATATGAGAACAGTAAGAGATGACTCAGTGGGTCAACTTATTCTCAAATACACTCTTACCGTCTCATTATGTGGCAACAGTCCTAAAATTCCGAAAGGCTGGCTGCTCCTGCCAGGGAAGTGCCTCTTCCTGCCTGTCATTTCCTGACGAGAAGAGCTTAGTAACAGTCAAGGCTTAAAAATTAATGAGGATCTTGCTGGGTCGCCTAATAAATGCCTTCTCCCTTTCTGGGAACTGGGACATTTAGACTAGCAGAGCCAGGGGATGCTTAGATGCCCCAATGGGACATTGGATATGATGACTGTAAGTGAAACCACTGTTGTTTTTGGATCCACTTATTTTACAAAAGAAGAAAGCATCGTATAATAATGGTCATTGATTAAGAATTAAATTAACTGATTTTGGCAGATAGCACCATGTCTTCTTTAGATATTATCTCTGCATGACTCAGCTACCTTTTCAAAAGGCCTTCTTCTCATTCTTCTAAGCTAAAAAAGTTTGGTTATATATGCTGAGATACGATAATCCTACCCACTGCCGATTCGGGCCTCCGAGTCATCATAGACCCTATGTCTGATACTCCTCAAAATAATTCAGTAGTTGATAATTATACAAGTAATTGAAAGGAAAGTCCACTATATAAAAAACTTGGAGAACCATTACTATGCTATTTGAGTGGTGTTACAGGATTCCTGGTAGTGATCCGCTGTCTCTTCAATGAGTTCAAGGTCAAAAGCTAGTGTGTGTTCAGAAATTGCTCAGTCATGAATTTTTATTAGATGGGTCACAATAAACCTCTTGATCATATATAGTTATTTTAGTTCTATAGATGACTATGCAGTGAGCTGGTGCTGTCCACTTACTTTGTCTCTAGGAACCATGTGCTCTCTTAACTACGTCCATAGATCCCTGTGAGTCTACAGTCTCCATGCATTCAGACAGCTACTCACTAGGATAATTCTGCTCACCTTGTAGGTGTAAACTAAGCATTGTCAGGCAGCCTTTATTATCACGAGATGTTATCATCCCCTCTACTACCAGAGCATTCGATACTGTGAGAGTGTCTCCTTTCCATCAACACTCGCTTACAGAGGAGTCACCACTGAGTTGTACAGCGGTGCCTGTTCTTGGTTATCTGCGTGTCCTTCGAGCTTTAGTGAGTGGGGTGTCCTCCAAGCCTTTACACACATCAACATGAGCTATGATATCTTAGGACCTGATCTGATGGATTCATTACAGCATGTCTGCATCCATGAGTCTTTGAACTATTTTTGTTTCTGTGTGTCTACACAGAATTTCTGGAGATCACTGATTTCCCCAAGCTTCCAAGAACCAAAGCTGTTACAGCCCATAGCAAGCTACAGCATTCCCCTGTAAACACTCTTCCTTATGCCCAATCTCTGTCACTTTACATCCCCCATGTCACTGGATTCTATCCTTCTCCTCACTTAATCTGTGAGTCATAGTACCTACTCCACACACACTACCCTAATTCCTACCAGCAAATTGTGGGTAGAGTCTGCAGTTCATTTGAAGCATAACCTTTTTCTTCTCATAAACCCCTACTACATCCATTGCCAAACAACACGTACCTCCTGGTTATCCATACTGCTCACATATGCCAACTAAATTCACCTGCATGGAAAACGTGCCACTGTTAATCTCCTGGAAAGTTGAGTTTCAGAGAGATTGTGTAATTTTAAAAGATGAATATCCTTCACCCTTCATGGATATCTTTCATGTAATTTTAAAAGATGAACATGCCCTTTGAATAATATAATAAAACAGAATATAATTCAATGATTCTCTAAAGATATAAGCCAAAGACTGACAACTAATTCTACACTGAAAAGATCGTGAAGGTTCTGTAAAGAGATTATAAGTGAAATAATCCTAAATTATAAAGAGGAAACCAGCTGAAGAGTTGGAGATGGCATGTGGAAAGTCCTCAGATGCCACAGCAGATTCCAGACACACGATGTCAAGCAATCTCAGGGAAGAGTTTAGGAAGTCAGGGAGCAGCAATGTAATAGAACATTCGAGAGATAAAAATGGGCCATGGCATTAGTTGCCCACGGATGACAAAGGAGATCAACCAATGATATTATTTTACTACCCAATGAGTGAGCTTTCAGTTCAGAAAAAAAAACACACACACACACATATACACACACACACACACACACACACACACACACACACACACACACATACATAAAAGGCTTCTTTCTGGAGGGAAATTTGGAAGCAACAGAAGTAGTCACAAAATTAGCAAGCAAATGGCTCCAGTCAGGCGAGTGGCACAAGCCTATAATGGCAGCACTTCGGAAAGCTGAGACAGGGAGAAATGAAGTATGTGCCTAGCCAGGGCAACATGACAACTTAACATGACCCTGGTTCAAACGAGCCACACAAAGGACCTAGCAATGTAGTTCAGATCGAAGGCTCTTCGTTCAGTTCCTGGCAATACTGCAAAAAATAAAATAGGCCATGATATTGAAAGGAGCAGGAAAAAGCAACTTGAAATAACATTGTGGCAAAGGCAAGAAGAGAGAGCTTCCATGAACTGAGCTGGGGGACGCGAGACAGAAGGCTAAGAGAAAATGGAGAGCTAGGATGGCTCAGGATCTGGCTTTAGCAGCTGTTATACTACGCTTTCCTGGAAACAGGAAGTGTGAAATGAATACTGTACTCTCGGCTGTCAGGTGAGGCGGAGTGGGCTTGTGCAGGTATCACAGTGGATGAGTTCCTCGTGGATGGTGCTGCCTGCCAGGTACCTACAGCCCCTCCAAGCACAGAGTACATGACCTGGAGCCAGAATGAGAAGTCTGGGCCACAGATATGGATTTGGGATTCATCAGTATGCCTAGTGCAGAACGGACTGCTCGAGGGGTGTGCAGAATAAGAACTAAAAATCAAGTAAAAAATTACAAGGACAGAGCCCTTGGCAGCAGCGCGTGCGGCCAAAAATAAGGGAACTCTTGGAAACAGTCTGATAGGAGAGGCAGAGTTACAGCAGAACAGAAATAAACAAAAATTTTACAATGTACTTGCATGGCCACAAAGGGCTTCGGAAGCAGAACAAATGATGAAAACGAGTCAAGGTAAAAACAGAACTGGAAAGTGAGTTCAAATTTGGCAAGAAAAGGTCACTGGTGTCCTATGCCAGTGGGGTGATGCAACAGCCATTTCCAGAGTGTAAGTCAGGAAAAAACATGATGCCCTTCATGGAAATAATCCTTTCCAATAAACTGGCTCTGACAAAAAAGTGGAGGGCAGGTAGAGGACAACATGTGATCAAAGGAGACTTGCAGAGTTTTGCTCTTGCTTCGTGGTTTTTCTCAGCTAAGAGATGGGCCCTGAGCCCACACAGGGCACAGCCCAGCGTTTATATGCAGAAACAAAATACAGGAAGCTTCAGGAAAGCAGGCAATGTTTGAAGGAGTTGCATTTTATTAAAGGATGCTATTTTAAAGGAATAGGTTGTGTATGGGGTTTAAGAATTGAATATTATGTAAAAATTCTTCAGCCCATTTCCAGGTTTTCATTCAAACTGTCTGGTTCTGGGTTTCCCTTCCCTGTTTACATCAAAGTATGCCTAGCGTGATCATAAAATACGGTGAATGCTTAAATTAAAAAAGGTAATTACCTGTGTAAAAGGCATATTGCCATGAATTTCCCCCTAAACACTCTCTCAGAAGCTTATGCTACTACGCTCTGGTGAAGCGGTTCTGAAAGTCTTCTCTAGCGAGGGGCTTTAGATGGTATCACAGTGACCCTCAGGACTTGAATGCACTGGACAACACTTATCTTTCATGGCCATTCTGTCTTTCTGGAAGAAACAGAAGTTGCATACGAGAACATGCTGTGAAGTTTTGACCTGACAGAAATTGCCACAAACTTTTGCAATTTATTTGGGACCTCTCAGGCAGCCCCAGGAGCACAGCCAAAGACATTCATTTAAGAAAGTTTCAAGAACTGCTGCTGAAAGTAGCAAGAATGTTGGGACAAGAGCCTTCAAACCGAGGGATAGTATGATTATGAGAGGAATTAACAACAACGATGTGTCTTTTAGGGTGTCAAGTATTTTTATTTAAATATTCACTGTATTTTGTGATCACGCCATATCTACGTTCTCTTCAAATTAAAACATCCAATTTTAGTTTTTGCACACTAAGTAGTTTTTAGTTCACTAAGTCACGGGATCATTTGTTTAATCTACACCTCATTTCTGTTGGGGTATTCTACTGACATGAAACAGTTAACCTCCGCCCCTAGGTGCCACCAGCACAGTTAATCAATGTGCATAGGACTTACAAGTTATTAACTGCATCAGAAGTCACAGGGTATAGTTAAAAGTTAAAGGATCAATTAATCTCAAAAATAATCACAGCAGAAGCATGTTTTCCACAGGGGCTTATTCTACCATTTGGTCCAATTTTTCTGTCTTTAATCTTTGAATTAAACCAAATGAATCTGAAAACCCAGATGGCAAAGACATACTAAATATTGTATCGCGTGTCATCTTCCCCTCTGGGAAGTCAGAAATCTCAAAAATCCTAGGCGGAAAATATAAAAATGTGTTTTCATAAGGAAAACAGCTACTCCACACACCTGGATGTACTAAAAGTAGAATGTATCATTTTGATCACTTAAGGGAGAAGAATTTGTATTATCATAACTACAAAATGAATGAACACAGGAATAAAGCTAACTATGTCCATATGTCACAAATAGTTACAAACTGAACAAAAGTTAATTCAATATCATACAAAAGAGAAACTAATTAATCATTAGATTTATCGCTTTATTATAAATAAATAATCATTATCAGCAATTTGTAGCACTTTCCACAGATACCAATATAAATGCTCTGCTTTCCTAATTAAGAAATGAGAAATTTTGTGCAAATGTTGATAAGAAATGTTTTGTATCTTTCCTTGCATGATGATTTTTGAACAAGAATTAATTTCTTTTGATAATTCATAAAAAACACAGATGAATACTTTCAGGCAAAATCTCCAAGCAAGACATTTGAAAGAGTGAGAAAATCTACATATACAAGTTCATTCTTGTGTGATGTTTCACTCATAGTAATCTAGTCAAATGAACTGGAATCCACTTCACTTTTATCAATTTTTTTTTCTTTAACACAAGCAACTACAAAGCCCGTGACTCTCAGGCGATACTTTCCTGATGTATTCAATCCACTCTGGGAAGAAGTTTTGCACTTTCACACAGCAGGAGAAATAATTCTAGATTATTTGTTTCATTTACCTCCGCTCCACCTGATTTTCTATCAAACTTCTTTAAAATGAGGATAACAGGAGTATAAACATTACCTACATGTAGGCAGTCACATATTTACAAATATAGATGTGCATGCGTGACAGCACCCATACACATACGCAGATGTACTTAATTACAATCAATGTGCATGGAACCACCTGTCGCTATTACTACTGTTCAGCCTTCTTCAGGTTAACGTCGCCTCTCCTACCTGCCTCTTCTCTCATGCACTTACTTGCCCAGAAAACCCACATCCTTACCCATGGTGTTCCACGTGTCACTTTCAACCCAAGTATTCATACAATTAAGGACCTAACAGAATACGTGTATTTGAAGGTTCCTTTTAATCCTGAACATTTTATAAATTTTTATGGCAGACTGTGTCTGTAGATGTACCTTTAAATTGGTGGCTTTATTTTGATAGGAGAAATTCCTTCATGGGGAAGCTGGCTTGTGGGTGGCTAAACTGGGGTTGCCTGTTCTCCTTCTCAAAGGAATACACATTTACCACAGCGCATGACCATGACGCTCCCTGCAGCTCAGTCACTGCGACCTTTCCATACACCCTGATTGCATAAAGCGAGCCTGTAAATCGCACTTCCCTGATTACCAGTGAACTTGGTGTCTGCTGATTTCATAATGAACTTGTAGAATTTCCTTCTAACTCCCATTCGCACCCTCAGTCTATTTTTCAGATGAGTTAGTTGACTTCCTTAAAATTTTTAAAATCTGTTTTGTATGTTATGACCTATGATCTTTTGATTATTACCTTTCTTGCTTTCTATTTCCTCATGGTAGGGAAGAAAAAAATTTTTTTGACTCGGTAGACATCTCTTCCACCTGAAATACACCTGGATGATACATGCAACATTTCTTTAATTGGCTAATACTACTATGTTTATGTACATCCATAAATGCTACCTAAGCAGTTAAAATGCATTCAAGTCCTAAAAAGCTTTAACTGATTTATTTTGTATAGATGGCATATATTCTTTATTAAGTCTATTTTCTTCCTATTAATGCTTCTAATTATGATTTTCTGGCCCACACTGATTCCTCTATCACACACATGAAAGCCCCCTTGGAATAAAGACCCTTGTGGCCTATCATAAAATTCACACATATAGCAAGGTATCATATTGAGGACATTACTGAGGCATTCGGACTACAGCATTTTTTGAACTACACATCTGGTAATCCATAACTATGACGTATGCTTTCCATAGTGACTTGCATGCGCTACAACACTCTGCTTCTTGAAGGTGCTTTACAGAAAAAAAGTTCTCCTAAAATGTATCAATTTTTCCTGTCCTAGGCTTCAGAGAACTGTGTTCCCCTGCAAATGCATGTCACACTGAGCTAATGACTTATTTTATACTACACAGTCTCCGAGGGTTGATACAAAAAAGAAATGCCTTTTTTGAGGTAAGGTGACAGGTAAAAACTCCATCATCTCCTCAAGAAACAGCTATGGCAAAATTAGAAATCAATTTACTGAGCTGAGGCATTTTCGATACTTCTAAAAATAAAAAAATGGCAGGGCAATATATACACCATCTTCAAAACCTGAAAACTATAAAGAAAGTATCAACAAAATAAAAAATGGTATTTTTTCTTACATCTCGAATGGGTATTCAATTTTATGATCACAAATATCTCTACTTAATAATAATATCTATATTGTTGAGTTACATTTTCCTGGCTTTCTCGTCCATATTACAGGCATCGGTGTCTTCTGGTCTTAGGGACTATTCCCTGAAGAGTACATTGCATAAGGGTAGATCTTTAAGTTGGGCCTGGTGGTGGATGCCGGTAATCCCAGCATTCTGGGAGGCTGAGGCAAGAGGATTCCAAATTCAAGCTCTGTATGGGCAAGTTAGCAATTTTGAAAGACACTGTTTGCAAATTAAACAAAAAAAAAAAAAAGTTCTAAAGGTCTAGAGATGCAGCTCACTGCAGAAACCCTGAATTCAATCTCTAGTACAAAAAAAAAAAAAAAACTACAACATTTAACATAAATTTCAACACAAAAGGAGAAGCCTATATTTTCAGAACCCAAAAATAAAGCATAAAGGAAGAAAAAACATTTCAAACAAATAGCTATTAAAAGAAACAAACAAAGAACAGGAAAATGAACCACACACACACCCCCAAAATCACCTGAATTAAAGAGAATAATTCACACAAGATTCCAGGACTATCCTGATGTAACAACAACAACAACAACAACAACAACAACAAAAAACCAGCCAGTGTTGTACCTCCCACTGATTACCAAATGCTTCCCATTCTAATTATTAATTTAAAAACCAATCAACGGTGGCTCCACACAGGCAGAAGAGACAATTTGTGTCAGACAGAATAAATATATCAAGCAACTCAGCTACACTGTTAGCAGACAGGATTCTGCTCTCCAGAGTCATCTCCTACTGGTCTGGGCTTAGAGCTCAGGAAGTTGGGGGAAAAAAGAGTAATACTCTCAACTGCAAACCTGGACCAATCAACACTGGCACGCGCCATATGTGACACTCTAACCACTATCTATATCAGGATAGGCATACGTCAGATCCTTGGTAATTCTGGGATTACCTTCACTCTTTTGGTTTGTTGGTTTGTTCCAACCACTAGTATTTCTGACACGGACTCTTATCTTTAAAAGTAACTGAACAAAGCAAACTTCTCATTGTTATTGAATCAGTTTTAACTTGCTGGTTTCAGGAACTGAATAGTCCTCAAGATCTTTGATCTGCTCTTGACACACACGGCTACGGGGCTATGGGAGGCAGCTTGCTCAATGTGCGCACACACGTCTTCTTGCAGGCAGCACTGCTCAGTCAGGCCATTGTGAAAAGCAGAAAGCACTTTCTGAATGAGCAGAGAAGGAGAAAAAGAGGGAAGGTGACCAGGAAAAACCGAGTGAGCACTTTTCTGGTAAGAAACGAAGTGGCAAAGGCCAAGAGGACAGAAGGGAAGCGTGGAGAGTTACGTGTGGGGGATTCTACGCTACGCTGTGTGTGCACACATCTGCCGAAGCCATCCCTCCCTGGAGAGTCAGATCGGAGAGGCCGAACCGCCTTCCAGAAGAACACGTGAGTGCCACGGAGTTACTAGAAACACCTGGGAGGGGCACCCCAATCCAGGACCCACACTGAGTGGTATGTATGAACCGAACAGAAATTTATTTTGAATAAAGTTATTGTATTTATAATCAAAATGAGGTATGACCCTGGAATTTTTCATAGACCAACTGCGGACAGGTGCATTTGTATAACATCCAAAGTATATAGCTTGCGTTTCTATCACAGCAACATTGACTTTAATGCATATTTCAACTAGGTAAAATGTACAGCTCCACTGGATTTAGCTATATGCTTGCTGTTTATAAATAAATATGACTACTATATTTCCATTTCAACTTGCTATTTTCAATATATTAGACATTTGCTAAGACCTACACAACTGTAACCGGGCTGGCTGCTTTGGGATTAGGGCTACATCTCTTCTATTTCATTTTGTTTTTCCTCATATGAGACTTTTAAGCAATATTTTGCAAGCCTTGTAGAAACTTCTTGCTGCTTAAGCAAGAGATGTATATATGACAGGACTTTAAGTAAGACCATGTCCGTAGCTGTCTCAGAAGTATGGTCAGCAGGGAACAGCCTCATAAAGTCTATGCCCAGATTCATTCTTTTCAGTACCTTCCTGTTATCTACTGTGGTTGTGTCTGGACTTGGTACCCTCTCTCCAGAGAGAGAAATGGATAGAGACATATGGAGAGAGAGAGGTCAAGACAGAGACATGAGACACTTAGGGACATTTTTGTTGCTGAGAATTCCAAAAGAACCTAACATTTATCACCACAAGAACTGAGATAATGCACATTTGTCAAGTTCGTTATATCTGCAGAAGTAGAAGCCGCCAACCAAAATGATCAATGGCCTTGTAGTCATGGGTTGTGAAATCATCCGAAGATTCCTTTCCACTGATTTATAAATAAATTCTGAACAAAGAACGAAAAGTCATCTGTTGTCTGAACTTCAGGTAACCATGAAAAACCTGAAATTTAACGGTTTTATTTTCAATATTGAGTAACATCGTAAGTAGACAGAGACAGTAAATTCTTAAGTCACAAATAATAAGGTTTTAAAATCTTTTGGTTGATGCCAATGAAATGCATCTGTGGGATTACTTCAATTTCCAGGGATCACTGTGGTGTGTGTTGATTATTATTGCTACCTCCTTTTGTTACTTTACTCGCTTCTATGTGTTTATAATGAGTTGTTTTATTGCATTTTGATTGTGGTTTTAAGATGACTCTGGGACAATATCCCCACATATTTCTGTTGCCAGCAAAGGACAGTGGGAAATGGAAAAGATAGTAATTACCCATGTCTTTATTTTAAATGTTAATAGTTAGCCATAGTTGCTGAAATATTCCCAATTGTAAAAGACAGAAATGAGGCAGAGTTCAAACATATCTGTCAATTTTCTAGGTATTCAGAATAAATATGAAAAAAAAAATCACCAGTAAGATAACCACCTTCCAGGGCACTAACTTTAAACTGGATGGACACACATGCACACACAACAGACATATGCATAAGTCAGGACTGGAATTCGTAACGAAAAGCTCATACTTCCATGGACTTTTTCAGATATGTACTGTTTAAATATCTTGGATGAACAAGTGACAAATTAAACAGCATGAAGTATTAGACACCTTTTTTCAGTTTCAGAAAAAATATCTTATGTATATTTTAACAAGCAACAAAACTGAACTGAGCCAACTGAAAATTAGTTGACTGAAAATACACACTAAGAAATATATTCTTTAATGTAATATGAGATGAACCTATGTGATGCTAGTGAATTCCCCTGCCCGGGATGCTCAATGAATACACAGTATGCATCTGATAATCTTTCACATATATTCTTGTGAACACATGAAATAGAGGCACCATTAAATACAATTTTAGAGCAAGCAAAACAATATATTCTGTGTACACATATACACTAAAAATAGAGATAAATACATTTGAAGCAAAAATCGTCAACATCAGATTACCTATTATCCCTAGGAAAGAGGACACAGAAAATTTTAACTACACTGGCCATGTTTCATTACAGGAATGGGATAGAAGCAATTATCTGTGTGTATGTGCGTGTGTCTGTCTCCCTGTCTTACTGTGTGTTGATTCTTTTATACTCTACGTTGTCTATGTTTATGAAATTGCAAAAAGTTGACTCTTACAGGTAAAAATATGAGGCCAAAACAATATGAAGTTTAAAAATAGCTTTCCTACTTGAGATTTTATAATAATGACTCAAGAACTAGGAATCAGTTGCATTTTTGTGGGGTTTTGAGGGGGTAAAGCCATTGGCTGTATGTCTCAATGAATCTCTTTTTCTCATATCATGTCACTATGGCTGTGGACTGAACTACAGCCACTTGAAGCAGAGACTACAGCAGAAGTCGTAGGATTTCACCTCAAGGGTCATGTTCCAAGGGCAAGGGGTACTTCTTCTGGAGGGTTCCTCCTGCTGTCCCACTTGCTACCTCAACGGCAACCAAGTTACTACTACGTTGTAAGCTGTCATGTGGAAGGACCTTACAGTCCTGAGGATCAGCCAGTCCCAACATGAGGCCTGTCAACGGTCCGAGTCAGCCTGGAAGTGCATCCTCCCCGTCAAACTCTGAAGTGGCTGTGGTCCTAGATGACAACCTGATGACAGCCTGAAGTGCAATCCTAACATGAAGGTCGGGTGAAGCTGTGATAGGACTGCTGACACACATAACCCGAGACACAAAGCAGTTTGCTATTTTCAGCAAAGACACCACTTTCATGAAAAGAATTATAAAGTGGATTACAAAACATAAAAACAATTTCTAGCAGAAGAAAAAGAACAAAGTGGAATGATTTTGATAAATTATTAAAGATGACTAGAGGAGATACATTTCTAGAATGCCAAAGCAAGATCAACAACTCTCAAATACCCGCCCCAAAAGAAAACGTACATGGTGACATTCTGGAATTGTACATGGTGACATTCTGGAATTGGACTTTGGTTATGCAATGTGTTATTTATTACTGTGTTTCTGGTAAGAGTAGCACAAACCTGTGGTGATTATCCTTGGTTAGAGACCCACCTCACCCAGGCTCTGTCTGCACAGCAGCCGAGTGGGTCTTAAAAGGAAGATGATTTGCTGTTGCTTTGGGTGATTACATGCTTGAGAGTTAACCAGTCAAAAAATAGCAAACAGGAGAACTAGCAGCTCTGATGATCAACCTGACTTCTTCCCCCAGTCTCCTTTCCCAGTGTGTCTATGTCCCTCACACACACATATGCACATGCTTATCCACAACTGTCACTGATGCTATCACAATCACTGGAGGTACACAGACAGTTTTGGGTCACCGTGATGCTCCTTTGTGACAAGTTCCCTTGTAAGTAGATAAGGAAACGTTGTTCCCAGTCCATGCAATAGAGTCGGTTTAACTACCTATTCTTAAGACAAAGCAGAATAACAAGAAAAAAAAGGTGAAAACTATTATTTCTTGGCAACCACAGCAGCTGATAACAGAGCCAGCCAGCTGTCATTTCTACTCTTCCTAATGTAACAGGAAGACAGTCAGAATTTTTCTACCTTTTTTGTTCCCATGACCTCTTAAACAAACAAAACAGTGACACTGACTTTCAGGTTTAATGATGATTTAAATTCTGCCTGAACCAGCAGACAACAAACTATCTTTAATTTTAATACCAGAATTGTTTCCCACATCACAAAAACTTCTATTGGGTTTCTATTTCTAACCCAACACGGGAGACAGAACTGAGATACGGGATGTTGGCAGCCCGTGGACCAACGGGTGTATTCCATCATCCTGTCAGGTAAGAGATGGACTCAATGCACCTGAAGACATTTGGGGTGGTCCCTCCCACAGCGATGCTGGTAATTACCAGCAAGGAGGTGCCTCCGCATGGCAATGAAAAGACATAATGAGGGGGTGTTCCAACATCCTCGTAAAATGTCACTCTTCCGATTACTCTTGTAGAATTCCACTTGCCTACCAAGTCTCTGGGCTTCTCTCATTTACCTGTTGCTTTTGCTGTGGGGTAGTGAGAATATTTTACAGAAGAGATAGGGTCTGCTGGTTTTCGTATCTAACAAAAAAGGGAGGCAGGCCACGATCAATTCAAGTCAGTTTGAAGTGTCACTATTCCCAAAACGAGGGCACAGTTAATCCTGTGCGTTTGTTACACGCACTGTCAGCCCTCTGTTCGCAGGCACTGCTGCACAAGGCCACGTTGCTGATCTGGGAGTTGAAACCTAATGAGCCTTTTTTGCACCACTGCAGTGGCAAGCTAGCAGGACTGTGTAACTGGTCTCACTGACATCAATACACACGGCCTCCGAAGGCAGAAAGCCAGGTTCAAATCAATGATGTGAATGAGAGGGCCTATCTAACTACAGGGAGAAACACCAGGCAGTTACACATCTTTTACTGTATAAATACATCAGCTTTCCAGGCCATCTGTCCTTTGGAATCTTTCTCATAAACACTGGTAGAAATATCTGAATATCATCAAATTCAGTAAGTAGCCTCACAACTGAGCTTGACTGTAAGGTCAAAGTTCTTAGAATGACACACTTTATAAAATATTATCTTTGACTATTTACAAAAGGGGGAGCATCTCACCAGATTGCCCTATGTCCATGAGGTTATGTTACAGTCTAATAATGTTCAGGAGATGAAGATTTCATATAAAATACTTTTTCCCTTAGTAAAATTAATTTTATCAAGAGAAATCATTCCGGTTTGGGGAGAAAAAAACACCGGCTGACCATGGAACTACCTAAATCACTTTTCTTCCACATCCACAGATGAATGCAGCTATGACTGGCTGGGGTAACACAATAACACAATGGAGAATTCAATGCAGGAGAACTGGATGTGCACTGAGTTTGCAATCTTATTATATTACCTTGTTTGAAACAACATAGTTAGGGATCATGGTAGTAGAAGGTTTTCCCTATATGGGAAGGCATTCATTCACTCCAATGTCAGGAAATACATCAGGTTGGGACTTGCTCCATGAGCTGTTACATCTGATTTAGAAAAGGTGCATAGTTTTCCATTTATATGTTTCAAAACAGTTTGAAAAGTTTTCAAAACATGTGTAGCATCTAGATTTAGATACCACAATACTATACTCCTTCTCACACAGATTCATAAATGTTTGTGTGTGTGTGCTCTCTTATTAGAACTAAAATGCATATTATTACTTTATAAATTGAAAATAATATAGAGATAATAGAAAACAACCACATGTTCCACATTTTTGTATACTGGTCCTCTTTACAGACAATAAAATAGGGATGACATGGTTATTTCATTTCAAGGTTGTACAATTTGCTGTTTTTAGTGCATTAACTCTTAATTAGAATATGCACACATGTGTACATCATTTTATATAGAACTGCTATAAATGCTGTCACCATTAACATCCGTTACTAGGAAAAGACTATCTTAGGGCAATCTTTATATTTTCAATATTTTGCCTGTCACATCTGTACTTTAACATCTTTATTTGAATAAGATGTCTATTAAATATATTTTCCCACAAAACTCTTCACTAGGAAAAATTGCAAGAAAACAAAGTTAGTAAAGGAAGGATAATATAAATAATTGTTAAATTCTCCCACTATTAATGGGTTGCTACTGTCTATCTCCTTGTTCATTTGCAAGTCAACCTATGCAATTCATGGACACACCATGGTCCAACAGTAAACTTCTAGATGTACTGTATAGTTACAGACCTGTAGTAAAGCATATTTTACCTTTCCTTTTAAAGAATGTAACAGGAGAAAATGAACTTGCCCATGAAGAAGTCATAAAGGTTAAATACCATGGCAGAGACACATCGATGCTGACCAAGGTGTAGAATATTACAAATCATGTAATATTCTTGAGGAAAGCCACAATACGTAACTGACTACTTGTAACATACAGAGCACACTGCAAAAAGCAGCCAACTTAGCCGGGTACTTAATGAGGCCTCTGTTTTGAAAAATCTAAACTGCATATATGAGAAACTTCTTCAATTAGGAATTAAGAAGACCAAAGCAAGGATGTTCCAGGGTAGATCAGTGTGAGATGGACTAGGAAATTTGTGACAGTTCAGAGAGAGAAAATTGCTTTTCTGATTCTTCAGAAATAAGCATGGAAATGAATATAGGACCTCTGGATATACTGTTTAGAGAGTGTTGTAAAACATTAATATCAATATGTTTAATTTAGCCATAACAACAAACTGTAAAAAATTATTTCATAGGATATATTCAATCACTGTTAGCTACTGAATGTTTTAACTGAAAAGGGAAACCACATAATAGTTACTGACTTTAACAACAGTGCCGACAAAATCAAAGCTTCCCACAAATCAAAATTGATAACCCTCTCCCTTGGACTCACCCACTGTGTAGTTCTGAGGGTAGAAAGGCAGGTGTGAGACATTTGCTGTACCCCCACCCCACGAAAGAACTACCAGAGAAGCCTATCATTACATTGTTGAAAAATCCAGATTCAGATTTTTAAATCTATGTTGAAATTCTGAATCATATTTCAAGACTTAGCTTAATACTGTCTTTCTCAGAAACTTTACAGAGTCCCCACAGGCAGAGAGAGGTTTCAGTAATCTAATGTAAATTGACTTCTCTGCAATAATAACTGTGATAGGTGTGGGGTCCATCACAGTAATAACATCAACAGCAAAAACAACTAACATCACTGACTTTTAACGTAGCTTCTCATCAAGTCAATGTCAATATTTAATACCTGTAACCACACTCTCTGGGCAGGTAACATACCATTAACAACTATTTCAATATCTGGAACCTCAACAACTGTCCCATAGCTACTTAGGGTAAAATTAAGAAAAGGACCCTTATGTCTTCGAGCCACATGTTCTAGCCATGTAGCCACCGATAATGCCTCATTATTTTGAATTTATTTCAGTGTCCTAAGAGCTTTTTGAGGAGGTAGAATACGTCCTGTTCATCTCCAATCTCTCAGCATGCAGGTTAAACTTTAAGTAGTGGTTATCCTGAGACTTCTGTTGCAGGAGAATGGATTCAATGAGGTAATGCAAGTAATGTCTCCACATCCTGGCTCCTTATCTAAGCAGACAGAAAGCTAATAATGAGTGAGGAACCTGTGTGTGACAGAAAGCTGCAATGTGTCCAAGTTTGAATTCACAACTTCTAGAGCTCAGAGAATGATAAAACTGCATTCATTTTTCTGCTTTTTGGTGGTTCATTCAGTTAGCCCCTAACAATAGCATCTGTTATTGGTAACATTTTATAAAATTATTTTACATATGCCATAGTAATAGATATGAGTAAAAGCACAATTCTTAAAATGGTTTTCAATTAAGTCAATGCTAGTAGCTATCGAATAATCAATATTGTTAGATCTGCCCTGATGAATTAGTTAGTTCTCAACCACTAGAAGATAGTGTATTTCTTAGAATCTTTTCAGACCCATTATACCAGTCACTTGCTTAGCATCCTGAAACTCAAAAGGGTGTTTGAGAAAAATTTCAAGGTATTTCTCATATTATCTTTTCTTATTTGACTCTATCTCATAAGAGCAAAATTAAATTCTGGTAATAGCATTAAAATTTAGTTGGAAGAATTTTTAGACACAGGAATTACGCCTGTAAATATTCTGAGACCCAAATGTAATTTAACCAAACAATTGCAGATTCTGATGGTTCAGGCTCAGATTCATTCAGAAGAATGTAGGTCATTAATTTTCTACTTTTCTTTGCTTGAATTACTAAGAGCAACAAATTTTTGAGACAGTATTTTCATATTAAATTCATTTTGTATGTGTATCTTGAATAGATGATATTCATTAACAGCTCTCATTTTTGACTAAATATTTCAGCTAATTCATCCAAGCTCATCTATGTCCTCCCCCCCCCTTTTTTTTTTCAGGATTCAGGCTTATCTTGGGATCATTCCTTTGCAGAAAGGAAGCCCTGAAGAGTTCCCATTCAACTAGGTTAACTGGCCCTTGGGGCCCTCTTTGGAAAGCACAGTTTCAAGATAAGCACATTTGGGTCTGATGAAGTAAAGCAATCAGCTCATAACAAATGAGAAATCCACAATAAAATTATACTGTCCAAGTGAGGATGCAGATAAAGGGTTGGCACACAGATAAAAATGTTTTAAGCTATCCTAGCACTGCAATTATGTAATTAGGTGGACCTTAATCACTCGCCCTCCTTTCTCTCTCCCTCCCTCCATCTCTCTCCCCCCTTCCACTCATTGCTCTCCCTCCACACAACAACTTAGCAAGGCTGTAACCCTTATTTTACCTTAACAACAGAGTATCTGAGTTTAAAGACTGTAAGGCTAACCTACTTCATTTCACTAGAGTGTGTCTGATGACATGGTGTCATTAGGCCATACAGAAATAATAAAGTACTAATATAGACTTACACCTGCAGAGGTTAGCTCTTTTCTCAATAGGAATTTTGTTGATATTCAGATCAGGAAATAAACTAGCTACTGGAAAAAGTAAAGAGAATACAAAGAGCTAACGTTCAAGCAATGCATTGACTTCGGTAGGTGTTACACTGGAATTAGAAATTCCAATGCATCAAGGACTTGAGGCATGTCTCCGCCTGTAACTAGCAACGTGAAGTCAGGAAGGCAGCAGGGAACTAATAAGCAGATTATCTAGTCCCTTCAACTTGTGGACGGCATCTTAAGTGCCTAAGACCTATGAAAAGCTACAGAATGTCATCAGAAAAACATGCCTGGGAAAATAACAAAAGCAACACTTTGGAGGCTGGCAGAAGAGCTGAGCTATGGCATGCATGTTTAGCATGTGCCCGGAGACTCCAGGTTCACTCCCAGCTCTCCTCCACCCAAGAAAAAGAAGTTACACTCATAATAAATTATCCATTTTATAGGAAAAAGCAGTAGATTATGCAATCTAATTAATTATTTACACAATTTTAATTTGATGACAGTTACTACATATCCAATTTTGGCATTAAGTCATATATATATATATATATATATATATACACACACATCTACATTTATGTAACATAATATTAATCTTACAAGAAAGCGCTTTCAAACTAGAATTCATCAACATTCATACATTTTATGATTTTTAATTAATCTTTGTTAGGGAAAAATCAATGGGGAAACCTTAGGGCAAGCTAAATATTTTCCCTTGAGTTGAAAAATTTATGAACACATTGTGTAAAACAGATTGAAAATATTCAATATATTATAGGTGACACAGAAGTGAGAGCTGATGGAATGTTGAAGCCACAGCAGGGGTGTGGCAGGGAGGTGGTGGCCCGCCACGGCCTTCCCGCGGAGTAGGACATCAGGCCAACCAGCACACACAGGTCAAGAAAGGAGTAGAGATTTTGCTTTGCAAGGATAAGGGATTGAATTTAACAGAACAGAAGACAATCACCAGGACAGGGCCTATTCTTTTATAATCAAAAAACACAAAACTAACATAGATAGTTCATTTTCAATTACTCTGATGAACTCTGAGCTTACTGGGATTTGGACATGTGTGCAGGGAGAACAGGAAGAGAGAACTCACACTGAAGCAGAAGTCTGCAGGGAGCTTTTTGCATGAACCAGGTATGAAATCACAAGCCTGGAACATGATGGTGGATGTGGCATCAGCTAATAAAATTTGTGAGCCCTACACAGCAATACCTGGCTAATGCCAACACTCAGCAAGCAGAGGCATGAGGATTCTGAGGTCCACGTCAGCCCGGAATCTTACTTCAAATATCAAGAAACCAAAACATAAAAAAAACCACATACACATACAAACACAAACAGAAATTTGTTACCCTTTCCCTATTTCAGCTAATTCGGAAAACAGGACAGTATTTCCAAAAGTCTTTCTTTGCATGTTCATCTGTACTTTGGAATATCCTGCTAATATCTGAAATTAAATAAATCCTTTATTTCGTTTGCACCACGTGGATGTCGCCATTACATCTCTGGTCGCAGTGGCCTCGTGACACACACACTCTCGTGCTGCAAGCCCAGGGTCAAGATCAAGTGGCCCTGAATAAAACAGCGGGACTGGATGTTGTCACTGCCACTTCCACGGGAGAGACTGAGCGCAGGCCACTTGCAGGTACTTCAGCATTTCCCCTTCAGTCACTCCAGCAGATCTGGGAGCTGGAAGAGCACTACAGATCCAGGTAAGAGCAGACGCCTGCCCGGATATCCTCAGGGAGAACAATTTTCTTCAGTTGTCAGAGAAGGACAACAACGAAATAAAATAGAACTATTATCTTAAAAGGAAGAGGTAGAAATCACTTCAATCTTAAGGAGCTTCTTATCTTATGTAAATATCTTTTCCCATTTTTGTTAGCATATATATGTGATACGCAATGGTTACACTGAGGTTGGGTATTTTGTGCAGATATGTATCACATCCACATCCTGCATAAATCTAATGTCATTTTTAGCTTCTAAGAACACCTCCCCACCTTACCATATCAAGTTAGTGAATTGGTGATATTTCCAATTATTTATCTGACTCATGGTATAAGCCAAACTGTAGGAGCAAAGGTTACCAGTGTTGCATCGGGAGGTTATAATCTTCAATTACACAGTATAATACATTCACAATATACTAGTGGTTACATGAGAGACTCCAGGGCTAAATATTTAAGTAACCCTAAGTTTCTATTTAATCTTTTACTTCATTTCTGTTGTGACTCAAGAATCTGCCAGCTTATTTTTAAAACTATGAAAACAAATCAAATTAAGTATCCTCATGCATATTTTTCGATTCAATTCATTCTGTTAACTAACTTTATTTTGCACCAATAATATTCTTTCCCCAACTTTCTGCTTTAAAAAATAAATAAATAAAATGTGTGTGCAAGAGCTGACTGCGGCAGATGAGGCCCTTGGGGGGGAAGCCGGAGTCAGGGGTGCGTGAACCGACTGTAAATCGAGACCACAAACGCCAATCTCCATTCCTTGGCTGCCTCACAGAAGCAGCTGTCTGTGACTTCACCTCTGGGGAAGGAATCCCACACAGCCCGTGCTTTTATTCCACCTCCTCAATGAACTTTCCTCTTTAAAATATGAAAAAAATGATTAAAAATTAAATGACATAATTCTTTTACAAAAATTGGTGCTGACTTACTTTTTCTCTGTTGAAAATAGGGCAAAATCCACACTTAGATAACTACTGACCTAGCCTTCAGCTTTTGTGCAAGACACCGCAACCCTTCGGTTAATAAGCTTGTTCAAAAATTCATCCTTCTTTTTTTACCCAGGTAACAAGCTGGAAATTAAATGTACGTGAATGTAATCATTATATTCATTTCTTGAATTCTTTAATCTATTTAGCAGGAGGGCTTTCTAATTAATGCTATTTTTGGTATCGTTTTCCTGTCAGTCCTTTGAATGTGCAAACTAATTCTTTTATAGACTAAAGCATTTCATTTTTTAACCAAGTTTTTTTTTTTCCAAATCTCCAGCTCATTATAAATTTTCTCCAAGCCAAGTCTTTGTATTTTTGTTTTATCTCTCCCCAGAGCTTCTGGTGAAGTGGTCTGCATACAGCAGGGCCACAATTAACACTGCAAACTGACTGACTCTAATTGGAAGTGGCCTTCCAGGGCCTCCAGTCCCAAAGACTTAGGGATGTTCAGATGCAAGTTGTTAGAATCAGGATGTTAGAATGTCAAGAAGGTTCAGAAGCCGGATGAATGAGCACATTGGCCTGAAGGCAGTTGGAACAGGTGCAACAAAAAGAATGTTGCTGACTGTCATTTCGGCCATGTGTCTGGGGATGCAGCAAGGCTTGCAGTAGGTGCTCCCCCCAGAGTGTATCTTACAAAGTTGCATTTGGTTAAGAGACTGAATTAACAGTCAGCTTCCCAAAGATGGGTCTAACTTGATTAGAAACTCTTTCCTTGTGTCTTCTGCATAAAAAAGCAGTAAAAAGATATGAAATGGGATGTTTTTTCTTCACTAAGCTCTTGTATTATAAACTTTATTTGAGAATTAGATGGGTTGCCCATCCCGCTTGTAAATAATATTGATAAGTAAGCATTGTTCATTGGTAGCATAGAAAAAAATGTCACGATCCTGTCCTGAATTTTATTAATAGAGTAATTATCATGAGAACCACCCATTTTAATAAGCACTGTAATTACCACATCAAACATTATTAAGATTCTCTAAACCCAAACCTGATGTTTCGGGAGGGTAAGTGGTGAGCGCGCACTCCGTGCTTTACGGGAACAGCTCAGAGCCTTAGTTGTCCCCTGGGTGTCCCCTGCTTCCCAAATCCCCCTCAGTCATTAGCCCTGTCCCAAACTTATTCTATCTAGAAGTCATATTGGTGGGTCTGCTGAAATTAAAAATAAAAACACATTGTCAATATTTTTAACTGTACAGTTTTCAATTCCTCCAACAGAGGTAAACTGTGTTTGCAGAAGCATGTCATCCTAATCCCTCACTGATTTCTCAGGTGAAAATGTAATAAATAAATCTAACAAGCCAGGACCAAAAAGAAAAAAAAAAAAAACAAAATCAGGACTTGCTCTGAATGTAATGAAATGAAGCAATTTACCTTAAGTGAAATTAAAATGGAGGGTATATTTTAGAAATAAGGGTGCTTACAAAAAGTTTAACGAATATTGAAAACGATTTGTCTCATGTGTGATCAGCGTCTGTACACATGGAAACTTACCAAGCTAATGCAGCTGATCTAATCTCTTTTTGAATTAAAAATAAGTTTTAATCAAACCTTAACCTTTAGAGTACTTTGGCCTCTATTAGCCTGCGAGCAACACAGGTGTGGCTGGGAATAAGTGAGAGAATTAGGTGAACAGATTTTTAGAATATTGTTTAAATGTCCTCAAGAATCTAAAGTTAACAAGTATATTTGAAGAGGAGATCTTCAAAATGCCAGACCTATTTCTTTCTGTACAGGGATGGAGCTGGGTTTAAGGCCTGCCTGGGCAACTGAGCCACTTATTAAGGTCCTGTCTCAAACACCGAAAATGAAGATAAGCTGGGAATGTAGTTCACCGAGAGGTGCTAGGGATCAATCCTGCCACCCCGCCACACCCACTTGTGGAATCGGAGGTTGTCCCAGAGTAGCAACTGCTTCTCAGCGAAGGTCAATCAGGCTATCTCAGTATTAGCAGAAGGCTGGCTCCCCTCCGCAATTCTACAGTCATAAAATTACAATTTAGTTTATATTTATAGCAACAGCGGATCACCACTTACTTACGTGGTCCAAAAATACTAGCAGTGAAAATTCAACACAATTCAGCAACTTATTTTTCAAACGAATCTCTCAATCCTCCTTAAACCCAGTGTTTCAACCAATTTTCCTCCACACACTATTCTTTTATTCTCTCCTATGTTTTTAATCAAATGCCTTACCCTTAAATACCTTTAGTCTTCTCTGTTGCATATTTAAATCCTTCTCTGTTAAGAACTATGAATGCACTGACATACATATATTTATATTTGTATAATTTTTTTTCCAACTGGCCAACACGTTAGTCTACCACAGTTTCCTTGGGTATTGGTAGAGAATGCCAGACTCCTTGGCATGGATAAAAATTTTATTAGTGAAATCTCAGATAGAAATATAAGCTTATGGGTTCTCATTCTCTCTCTCTCTCTCTCTCTCTCTCTCTCTCTCTCTCTCTCTCTCTCTCTCTCCCTCCCTCTCCCTCCCTCTCCCTCCCTCTCCCTCTCCCTCTCCCTCTCAAATTTGGTGGTTCCAGGAATCAGGACCTTCACACTAAACTACATCCCCAGCCTACTTTTCATGTGAGTCAGGGCCTGCTTCATCCACTAACTTGCCCAGGCTGCACTCCAACTTGCCTACGGCTACCTCAGCCCCCAGAGTGGCGTGATTCCAGGCCTGGACCCCTGGCCAGCAGGCCTTACGCCTTCATTGCTCCTCTTCAATGTCTTTGAAAGCAATGAGGGCAGCCAGAGAAAGTGCTCTGCACATGGCTGGTTTATAATACAGCTCAGGAGCCTTGACCTTCTAAAACGTCCACTTTACAAAGATCCTGTTAGAAATCTGCTCAATCTATGACTCTGACCTACAGGTAGTCACTCTTCATGATCCTGATCAGGTGCAAGGAAAACAAACTATTCTCCTATGCTCGCTGCATAGACAATCTCAGAAAAAAAAAAATTTTTTTTTAAAAAGGGAGTTTAGAAACCTGGGCTGGTAGTGCAGGCCCATCATCCCAGGAGGATTCTAAATTCTAGCCCAACTTGGGCTACTTACTGACTTAGGAAGCTCTATTTCAAAATTCAAAAAAAAAAAAAAAAAAAAAAAAAAAAAAAAAAAAAAAAAAAAAAAAAAAAAAAAAAAAAAAAAAAAAAAAAAAAAAAAAAAAAAAAAAAAAAAAAGAGAGACAGAGTCTGTCTCTCTTCAAATTATAAAATTAAAAATGAGTCAGGGTTGTAGCTCAGTGTGAAGGCTGTGTGCATCCCTTCTCCTCATCTACACTATGAATAAACAAACAAGAAAAAGAATAACTTCAAAGCTTCTAAAGACATACAGAAATGCCTGGGAGCATTATCTCTTAAAAAGCATCCTCAGGCCAAGCACGGCACGGGCCTATAATCCCAGCAGCTCTGGAGGCTGAGGCAGGAGGATCTTAAGTTTGAATCCAGCCTGGGCAACTTAACTGAGACTACGTTTCAAAATAAAAAATAAAAAGTGCTAAATTAATCAGCTCCTTGTGAAGGCCCTGACTTAATCTCCTCTGTCACAACAATCAAACAACATTAACAATAAATAATCCTAAAAACTACAATGTATATCCTACCTTTATTTCCTTTTGAGATAGGGTTTCACTCTATTTAGTCCAGGCCATTTCTCAACTACTTCTCTACCCCAGGTTAGACTCAAATTCACAGCGATCCTCTTGCCTGGCCTCCCATACGCTGGGATGACAGGCCTGTTCCACCACATTCAGTTTGCATGGTGCTGAGCAATGGAAGCCCAGGTCCTTGCTCCTGCCAGGGGAGTACTTATCAGCTGAGCTCCGCCCCCAGCCCGATCTTATTTCTGTCTGTTCACAGGCCACAGTGACTTGTTCTGGCTTTATTTTTGTTACATTGGTACTTTAGTCACTGTTGGGTAAGCGAATTTGTTATTACAAAAAATGGGTATTCCACTCAGATGAATTAGACAATGTTTCTTTAAGTAGGTGAAACTCATTGAAGTCACAAGCTATTTAGTAAATAATAAATTTTTAACCTCTCATAGTAGTCACTAATGTATCTGCTGAATGGAAAGTAAAAGTTATTTTAAAATAATTTCCATATTAATATCATGCAGATATATATGGCTGTTGAAACTAATCTCAAAGGGTTTCATCATAAAATTTTTCAGAAAAAAAAATTAGTTACCAGAATGTTATACCAACGTTCCTTATGTCGATGCCGATTCATTACCCATTAAATAATGTATTTTCAGTTACATTTGGTATCAAATATCAAAGAACATTACCTATGAAGAATTAAAACTTGATACAAAATATTAAAATATATCAATTTTGATAAATAATTTTTAAAAGTATGAATATGAAACTAGTGTTAATTTTAGAATTAACAATCTTCTAATAAGTTTTGGAATAAAATTTTGAGTCTAGGGGCTCAAATTTTTATAAATTAAAAAAATTAAAGTCCATACACATAAAGTTTTAAAAAACGCAAATGAGTACACGTAAAAATGCCTCAGATATTGCCAATATACAGAGACAATATTTTCTAAAGAATCTCTTTACTGTTCATACTTGGTTTCCCTAATATTGTATTTATAAATGTTAAGTTGTTACGTAAAGTTTTTGTTTGGGTTTCACACTGTCCTCCGGATCTCTTTCTGTGGAAAAGACCACTGCAAGATCTTATACTACTCTTCGTCTCTCCTCTATGAATTTATCTTCTTTTTGTTAGATCAAGCGCTGAGGATATCTTAATTATGAAAGTATTCTTCATAGTTGAACGTTATATGTTTTGATTACATTTCATTTCATACAGCTTACTTTTGACTTCTTTAACACCTCCTACATCTTCTATACTTGATTGTGTGTTCAAAATCAACACGACATCATTAAGCTTTCTTCCATAAAACACCAAGGAAGTCACCAGTTGCGTCTCTTTCCTGAATACATTTTTTTCTTCCAATGTCAGTCTGATCTACTTGCTTTTATTTTATTTATTTGGAGACAGGGTCTTGCTTTGTAGTTTTAGCTGGCACCAAAGTCAGAACTCACTAGGCAGCCCAAGATGGCCTCGAATTCCCAGCAATCCTCCTAGCTCAGTCTCTAGGGTGCTGGTATGTATAGGTGTGATGCTGGGAAATTGAATCCAAGACCTTATTCTTGATAGGCAAGCTCTTTAACCCCAGAGCTACGTCTCCAGGCCCCTGGTTGCATTTGAGGCCTGTTGTACAACTATCACTGTGGTGTCCTATTTTTCTATTATCCTGAAATTATCCTATACATAATCTTCTATTTTTAAAAGTCTTCTATTTTTTTCTTTAGTTTACATCCAAATTTTGATGGAATATATCTAACGTAGTACCCTCAGGAAGGATGCATAAAAGATTCATATCTTTACATATTTAACAATGGCTTTTTTCTTTGATGCTGAGGAGTATAAAGGTCTGACCATGTTGAAAATTCAAGTGTGAAAATGATTTGCCTTAAGAATATTAAATGTTAAATTCAAATGGTTTTCAGATTCCAGATTGCTATTGATAAAACCATTCCTATTTTGGTAGCTAATTTTCAATAGGTGACCATATTGGGAAAAGTAAAAACACTTTGGAAATATAGTACATACCATCGTCATTTTGATTCTAGTATATTAAAATTTTATGTTGACATGCTTACATGAATTTTATATACTCTACTGCACTAGGCACCATTGACATCTTTCTAGTAAAAAAGATTCATTTCCAGTTATGAAAAAAACTTTATAAAAATTAATTCTACGTTTATACTGACTGTTTAGATTTCTATTTGTTTAGAATCACTCTGTTGTCTGAACTTTACCACGCTATCAATATATCTTATTATAAAATTAAGCCTCATAAATTTCTTGAACTGTTTTGATAATTCTTAAGAAAATAGGTTCCATAAATTTAGGAACACTGACACAATAATTTCTCAAACTGTATTCTTGATTAAAATACTAAAACATGTGCATTTAGTAGTTCATTTATAAAATTATTATAGTCCTATTTTTCCTGCTATAAGAAAATACTTTAGAAGAGTAGATGGAAATTGTTAATGTAGTCATAAACCACCTTAAAATGATGAAACTGTTAAAACAGTTTTACAAGTAATTGAAAATAACTTTTAATGTTATTCCAGTTTATATCAGGCACTATGACAGCAAGAACTTTTTCTAAGACTAAACTTTCTCAAGGACATAAAGAGCAGTTAGCACTAAATTTTATTTTGAAGTATTTTACCTCCAATAAACTCATGATCTGAACATGAGATTTAATGAGAGATATCCATTCACTATCATAAAAACTCTCCAAAAGTACTGATGGCAGTACATTAATCCAGATGGTACATACTAATTAATAATCAGTATATTATGAGATAGTCTGGAGAGACAACTTTCCACAAGGGTTAAATTCTAACTTTATTATCAGTTTTTTTTTTTTTTTTTTGCCTAATTCAAGTTACAGTCTGCGTCAGGTGGGTGTTGCCAATATAACCCTTTCTGCAGAGTTGTTTGTTTGCTCATATTTTCTGTGCCTGCCTGTCCTCTATGATCTATGGAGGTGAAGTCAACTTAGAAAAAGCAGTAGGAACCAACAGTAAAGGTGTTGACTGTAAAACAATGACTCCATACCGGAAAAATTAGGTCATATTGTTTTAGCATTTCTGAAAACTGCTCTAAAGCATAGTACCCAAAATAATGTTGTCACAAAATAATTATCTGTTCAGCCAAGCAGTCCGGGATCAAATAAAAATTCATTCAAAACTAAATCTAAAAAAATTTAATTCAATTGAGATTGAAAAATTTAAGTACAGCATTAATATTTTGCTAACATTTCACTATAAGTTACTAACAATGAAATAAAAGGCTGTATTAAATGATAAGTACACTTGAACCCCAAAACAGTGGTCTTTAGCTGGGCCTGGTGGCCCATTCCTACAACCTCAGCGTTCCTTGAAGACGAGGCAGGAAAACAACTAATTTGATCCCAGTCTGGGCAACTTAGCAAGCCAGTAAGAGACTCTGTCTTAAACTAAACTAAAAAGCAGGTTGGGCATATAGCTCAGTGTGAGCAGCTGGGTGCAATTCCAGGTACCACACACACAAAACACAACAGCAACGAGAAAGTCAGAACAAACAGGAACATACAAACCAAACCAAAACCAAAACACTTCTGGTCTTCGGGTCCTCAGTGGATGCTTGGAGGTTTTGTTTACAGCATATGGATTCTGGATTTCTCATATGTGTCTAACTGTTGCTATTGTGTTCTTGTCACTCAAAATATGTTTGAAAACTTACTATCTAAAGGAATTTCTGTATTCAAGTCGGCATGAAAGCCATAATTATGTAATAAAAATGTCAATGTCTCCGCATTAGATTTTCATTGTAGCTGAAAATATTCATTGAAAATAAAGTCCATATTTTTATATAGTGCAAAATGTAGTTTTTTTCTCATCGAATATAATTTAGATAGCTTTCTAATAAATCCTAGCCAGCACAAAATGTTCTAAAAATAGTATTTCAACATGGTATATACCATAGAGACACTTCATTGAACTCATATAGAACAAGATGTTTGTCAAGTCCAGGTTGAAAGCCCTTGGGAAAAATCCCAAAGGAAGTCAAAAGAGAAGCAAACAGAGCTGGTGCCCGCAGGAATGCCACGTTCAGGAGGCCACAAGAATTAAAAGAACGGCCAGGTAACATGCTAGGGAGAGCAGAACTTACACTCTACTAAGTTGCAGGATATGAGCTACTATGGTGCAATCCAGTTTGAACGAAGAAGCAGGCATAACACAGAACCATACTGAAAAAACTTTGCAGAGCAATGGGAGATGATTCTTCTTATTCTACAAACACGATCTTTTTTTGTCTGCATTTGATTTTTATCACAGCACTACAACTTTTGCATTGTTATCGAAACTATTGTGATTCCAATGCAGGTCACAATCTCATATTCAAAACTTGTGAGGAATGTGTTTCAGGTGTTTTCAGATTCTAGAAAGATAATACAATATGCATACCGTCTATATATTAGCTACCTAGCAGGCTAGGGACTCCAGTCTATAATAAGACAAATTTTCTGAGCAAAATATGTGATTATTCATGGAAAGCATGGTAAACAAAGACCACAATGGCTTTTCTAACTTCTACTCAGGATGTTTCAGATCATATTTTATTTTTACCCACGAAGTTCGCATCAAGCTTTGCTGACAAAATTATCATCAACATAAAAGAACCATCTATTCATTTCAGAGCTTTTTAGATGGGAGATTTATGTTTAAGGAAACGGTGTTCTGCATTTTAAAACTTCATGACTTAAGCTACAAAAAAAAAAAAAAGAAAAAAAGAGAAGTATGTAAGTGTGCAGTGGTGGTCAGGAGCCTCCATATGACAAGGACAGAGTGGCATATAGGTTGAAGGTGCCTGACGATGCCAGCAGGTGCTTCAGAGACAGAAAGATGCGGGCAAAACTAAAATATCAGTTCTGTCCTCATCAGGAGAGAAACAAGCAACTGAAAGTGACAGGGGACTCAGCAACGTTGCTCTGTCATTCACTGCCCAGTTCCCTCCGTAACGGGAGGACATTCAGTGTACAGGCTCATGAAGACAGTGTGGACAATTTCAAGCCACTTCCTAAAAACACACAACCTGTTCCACATAGAAAGAAAAGGGAAAGGAAGGAAAACTGGGAGGCAGGACCTTCCCGTTTCTTACTAATGACTACGAAGACAAAAAGTCTTTAATAATAGAGGCTGTAATATATATATATATATATAATCTTAAACTAGGTGTGGTGGCACATGCCTGCAAATCCAGGACACTCAGGAGACTGTGACAGGAGTTCAAGGGCAGCCTAGGCTGCAGAGAGAGAGAGAGAGAGAGAGAGAGAGAGAGAGAGAGAGAGAGAGAGATCTTGTAATATGACAACAAAATGTGGCATATTTACATAAGAGAATATTATCAAGACATAAAGAAATATACTGCATGTTTTCTTGAGGATGCAGAATTGTAAAAACAAAATTTAAGTGGAAATGACGTGAAAGTAGAAGCAAGTCTATTAGAAGAAAGGGATCAGGAGAGAGGGAAGGAAATAGGAGGGTGAAAATGACCAACGCACGCTACACACGTAGGAAGACCCAGCAAGGAACCTGCTGTGTAGAACCCTTGGACTTAGTAAAAGAAGATGAGAGAGTGGGAGAGAGTGGGAAACCCATGCAGATGACCAAGCTAATGGAGTCTTTACTTTGAAGGAGAAGGACGCAAGGAGACCAAGAAGACTTTTCACTGTACTTGCCAATAATAAATGTAGGAAAATGTGACTCTGAGAAAAAATAAATCAACCAACACACTCCAGTTAGCGTAACGTGGCCCAGGTTGTGACTGATGATCTTCAGCAGGGTTGGGTCAAAAAAAAAAAAAAAAAAAAAAAAAAAAAAAAAAAAAAAAAAAAAAAAAAAAAAAAAAAAAAAAAAAAAAAAAAAAAAAAAAGAAAGAAAGAAAAGAAAAGAAAAGAAAAGAAAAGAAAAAGACTCTGCACAGGGATTTTTGGTTATCCACTAGCCAATTCAGATTAAGTTTACATATATGCATATAGCATATGCTGTTTTAAAAACAGCTGTATTCACACATAGTTAAAATGAACAAATCCAAGTAAAAGTACATTTTGCCTGATCCCTTCCTCAACAAAAATAAAAATGCATGGACACATTTACACATAAAAATGAAAAGTTATATAAACTAAATATTACATTACTGGTAAAATTGTCAGTAATCCTGTCTTCATATTAACACAGTTCCTAAGTGCTCTATAATGACGTTTTATTACAGAATAAAACTATGAAAGTTTCTACTGAGGATTCCTTTCCTCAGGAATATATTGAAGAATCTATCAGTATTTTCTATTATTTTTTTAATGAAACAGAACTCAGTTTTTTGAGCAAATCATAGTTATAAGACAGAAGAAGCCTATATTAGGCTCAATCATCATTTTGGGGGGAAATTTACTTACAGTACACATCCACTCGGATTGACTTTATTGCTGGGGACCCCAAGCCGTTCTCTGCTTTACAATAATACCGGCCTCCTTGGTGTCGCTGAATGTTTGTGATCCTCAAAGTCTCATTGAAGACACTGGAGTCTTGGAATCTGTCAGAGGCACTTCCTGCTGTCTTGGTCCACCTGATCTGAGCAAGCACCAACAGAGATGGTTACTTTAGGTTGGTTTTCCGACAGAAAAATCAAATAGCACTTATTCATTTCAAGTTTGCTGTTCCAGCTGCTCCGGAGCTATTCCTTTCAAAGTCCTGAGATTTCTTTTTCCCACAAAATTACATATACAATTAAACTATCAAATAAATGACTGCAATGTCATCATTGTGTAAGGCTTATAGTTTGTTTTCAATGGCATGGAAGCTGTCAATAGTCTAATCAATAAAGGAGGTAATGCAAATTCTAAGGGGAGTTGAAGATCAAAAGTGCACATGGATTCCTTTGTATCATCATGTATCAGAGACACGTGTAAACTCATGTTCATCGCAGCACAACTAACACTAAATAACATGTGGAAGATACCAAATACCCATCAACAGACCAATGGACACATAAATTGTGGTATTAGTACGCAATAGAATACTATTCCCCTATTAAGACACATAGGTTTGAGGCTTTTCTGAGTAAAAACATGGAACTTGAGACCACCATGCTCAATGAAGTGAGTCAGATGCAGAAGGTTAAATATCGATGGTTTCTCTAATACAAGACATCCAGATCACAGTCCCTGCATACAACTAAATGGGGTAAAAGTGCAAACTAGTGGGGGGATCTGAGAGGGTCATAAAGGGGTAGGGGAAGGATCTGTAATTTCGTCACGATACATTTGTACACAAAATATTCAGGTTCTACAAAAACATTAGGTTTTGCAAATATACATACCAATAAAGTGGGAAAAATGATAAAATATGTACACTAGAAACATAAATTCATTTCTGTTTCTGCTGAGCATTTGAATTCCTCTTTCACATTTTCCCAAACTTTATAAGATTTTTTTAACTTATTTAATTCCAGGTAGACTCTCATTTTCTTTTGGCCATGCTTCATTATTTTAAATTTCCTATTTGATTTAGATAGTTCAGGCATATTACCATAACAGTTTATTGAAATTATGTGTAACTGTATACTCCCGGTTCTTAAGAGATGTTCTTCTTTAATGGTTTGCTTTAATAAGCCTACAAATGATGTGGTCTATTTTGATAATTAGAATTCATTTTACATTAATAATAGTTTTCAAAAAAAGTATAAACTTTTCCAAGGAGAACATTTCTATTAAACTGCCAAAACATCTTGAACATTTAAAACACTTTATGATAAACAACACAATTCTTTAAACCCAGCTGTGTGAACCAGATATCATTTTTTGCTAGCAATAAGTCTGGTATTCAAACTAATTTTTTTGTATTTTTGTTTATAAACATCAGAACAAAAGCAATAGGCTGATTCTATAAAATTATATAAAACAGAAAGATGAAGTGACTATATATATTTTTTTCTATTTTTAAGATTTAAAGAGTTGATAGAAATCATCTGGCCCAACACACATGACGAAACATGAAAAGTGAAAGTATTCTCTGGCTCTGAAATTAAACTCCTGTAAAATTGTCAGTTGATTTCTCTCCTCATAAAATGTGCATTAATGGCATTAAAATGACTTTTCAAAGTTCTCCCCAACATTAAAATATCAGTATGAGTATAATCACATTTGCCCTATCTTGTGAATGTAATAAAAATATTACTTAGAGATTAACAGTGATGTCAAATGTGACTCAACACATTCTACATATGTGGAATATAGATGGCTTGATTTTTTTTTTTTTTTTGACAAAGTCTCACTCTGTAGCCTAGGTTGGTCCTGAACTCACTACGCAGCACAGGCTGGCTTGAAACACATGACAATCCTCCCACCTCAGCTTCCTGAGTGCTGGGATTGCAGGTGAGCACCACCGGGACTAGATGATATGGTTCAGGGCAGGGCTTCATTCTCAACTTTAAGCACTTAAAGCTAATAAACTTATTAACTTAATGGTCATAGAAAAGAAATAACAAGGATGATATCTTGCTTGTTTGTTTGCTTGCACTACTGAGGATTAAACTCAGGGCCTTTTCTGTTTTAATTTTTTATTTTGCAACAAGGTCTATCTGAGAGCCTAGTAGCCTGGACTGCCATATTCAGCCCCCCAGGGCCACGTTTTCATGTTACATGTCATCTCACTGGGAAATCTAGGATTACATTTGTATTTATATTACAAAATCAACACATAAACAGAGATTTAGGTATATGTTACATTTTATGATCATAAAGAGATTTTAATTCTATTGAAAGTAATCTTTAATACATAAGATGTAACTATGATTCCAATTAAGGTATCACATGTTCTTTGAGCATCACAACATGATACTAAACTTGACTTGAAAACACAAGTATTTCAGAATACATAAATTCAGGATAAAAAGTTACAAAACTGCTTTGTTCTTCCAAATATAAAAACTATGTAATTAATCCAAACTATCTGAATTGCATGATCTTAGATAGTAAAGATGTTCAAGAAGTGTAGAGAATTAGAATGTATGTGGAGTGTGGGAGAAAGGATGGGAAAGAAGAGGGGCCTGGACGACGACAGAGATTAGCGGGTTTAAGTATCTGGCCAAGGAACATCTTGATGTTATTTTCTTTGAGGCAGAGACACACTCTGTAATCTAGGCTGGTTCCGCACTCACTACGGAACTCAGGCTGGCCTTAAACTCAAAGCAATCCTCCTGCCTCAGCCTCCGACTGCTAGGATTACAGGTGTGCACCAGGCTTACATCTTTATATTCCTAAAAATCATGAGGGATATCAAATAGCTTCTATTTGCATTACTTCTACTCACAATTACTGCTTTAGAAATTAAAACACAAAATGTTAAGCTATATACTATCTCATTTACACTGTATTAATAAGCTCATGGCATGTTAACACAGTGTTTTTAATCAGAAAAGTATATGTTATACAAATATTAAATAAGATTGATGTTTTATATTTCCACAAATCTAATATCTGGTTCAGGACAAAAGAGCCACACCTATAAACCCCTCCTCCTGACCAGGCTCCGCCTCAAAACAGCACATGGTTCCACAGGCATTCCAGAGCATTCAAATGCGTGGTTTTTTGGAGACACCCTAGACTCAAACCATAATATTCTGGTCTTGGCCCCAAAAGATTTACGTCCACCTCTTTATGCAAAATAAATTTAGTCCTTCTTTAAGAGTTGCCAAAGTCTTAAGAGTGACAGCACTGCTAAAAATGTCCAAGTCCGAAGTCCCCTCTGAGACTCAAGGGAAAGTTTTAGCTGTGAGCTCATGTAAAAATCACAGAATAACTTGTAACTTCCTTAAATCCTGCAGTCCTGTAGTGAGGAAGAAAGAGGCCACTGGGGCTTAACCTAGAAGGGGCAGAACCCTGGGTCTGGACCCAGAAGCACAGACCAATGGGACTTAACCTGGAAGGAGGTACATTAGCTCTGGCTTCTTTCTCCACTTTGCTTCCTGAATGCCATATGGTGAACAGCTTCCTGCATCCAGGCCACTGACATGGCTTTTGCACTGGCAGTGCCCATGAATGAACTGAGATCTTCTGAAACTGAGAGATGAAATGTTTCCTCTCTTATGTTGTGGATGTCAGGTATTCAGTCTCAGCAATGAGAAAGTAACTAAGGTAGAAATTGGTACTGGAAAAGTAGGGCCTGTGCTGCGACTTTACTCAACAATTGGAGCTGTGCTGTAGACGGAGCTTGGAAAGGTTTGAAGATGCTGGCTAAAGATGCCTTAGAATGCTGCAAGCCAAGTTTGTTGGGAGACTTTGGTCAGAGCTCAAAAGACCAGAATGCTGATAGAAGTGTGGATTGTCAAGGCTAGGCTCACAAAGTTTCAGGTGGCAAAGAAGACTTTATAGGCAACTGCCTGAGAAACCACACGTGGTACTCTCCGGAAAAAAGTGAGTCAGAATTTTACTCTTTCCTAGAGATTTTGTCTGAAGCTGAGATTAAGGCCAGTGGGCTCTTTAGTCAAGTGGGAAAAATTTAAAGGAATTCCAATGTTCACACTATCATGCCACTGCTGTGGTTTTAAGCTAACTTCATGGTAAAAAGAAACAAAGAGGAGAAAGATGTAAAATGTTCAGTTTTGCCACACTGAAGTACACTGCAATGCAAAGAGAACAGTGTTATTAAAGAGATTACAACAGTGAAATGAAGCCAAGTACTGGGAGTCAGGAATACAGTAAAGATGCGTGGAAGGCATCTCAGAAATGAGGAAGACATCGGTCTTTAAGGATCCAAGGGTGAGAACGCAAGGCACTTAGTTCCAGCAGAGGACTCCAGGGCTCCCTGTACGGCCAAATAGGGAAGTACTTGCCAGAGTTCAGTTGACGGGAGCTCAGCACTCCAGGCACACATCAACTGCTGCAGCCATGGCACAAGGCAGTCAGACCGGTGCCCAAGTCAGTGGGGGAGCTCAGTATCACCTGCACGGTGCTGGCTTCACCGGCACGCACAGTGTAAGACTTGTAGAGCCTCGGAGGCTCCCACTGAGAGTTCCGAAGGTTTTGGAGTTCAGACAATGTACTTCTGGAAGGACAGAGCACAAAACTGTGATGTTGTGAAGTCTAAGGTGTGGCAGAGAGCCTAGAAACGTAGAGACGTCAGAAACACAGATACGGATCATCTGCATAGAAAGGCTAAAGGTTATGAGCACAACTACCCCAAAACAGAAGTTATGCCAGTTGCAGCCAGAGGCAATGCCACAGGTGCAGAAGTAGCAAAGCCCTTTGGGACTCACATCTTTCCAGAAGTGACCCCAAGTTCTGGACACACGATTACGGCACTGAAAACTTGTTTTCCTGGGTTTACTATTTGTTCTGGAGTGACGGCCTTCTATAGTCTCCCATTCTTCCCTTTTAAAATGAGAACTTTTACCCTGGGCCATTGTATGTTGGAAGTGTTAAAACATTTCCTTGATTTTCATGGGAGCTCATAGCTAAGAATTTGCCTTGAGTCTCAGAGGAGACTTTGGATTTTAAGGAGGGCAGACACTGTAAGACTTTGGCATCTCTTAGAGAAGGACTACATGCATTTTGCTTAAGGAGGCTGAACTGAGTCTTAAGGGGACCAGGGGCAGAATGGTCTGGTTTGGATCTGCAATGTCCCCTAAAATCTACCATTGCAAGCTGCTGAGATCTTAGGAAACGAGAAGCCAATATAAATCTTCCACCCTTCAGCTGAGGATGTTTGGTATTTTGTCCCAGTAATGAGTAAGTAACTAAGACAATCTGTATAAAATATGCGGGATACAATTGCATATTTTGATACAAACTTTCATCGTAGGATGATAACATCAGGGTTACTAGCAGTTCCCTTGACTTACATACCTATTCTTTGTAGGAGAAAAGTGTAAAACCTATTTTTAAAGAATTCTGAAATATACTGTACATTAACTATTTTTAGTCAGCAGTCCGTGAAAAACATCACTATAAACTAAGAAGAGTTTATGTCAGTTGTAGATGAGGTGCAATCAGATCAAACTTTTCCTATTAAAAACAGACTTCCAGGGTTTAAAAATTCAAAAAGGGTAACATGTTTGCCATATTTTACATATAGCACATACACATGCATATACTTATCTGTAGTATGTGTAGTGTAATGTGAGGTAATAATAAAACATTAGAAGTTAAGATTGGAAAAGGAGCATGAAGTTATAGATAAAAGAAATATATAAACTAAAATAAATCAATATGGAGTGATAATATTTACAGATGATAAAGTTCACAAAAGGTTTTGGTTAAAGCACTAACAAAGAATGCCACTGCTTTATGTAATCTTAAATTCAAATGCAGAAAAATAGTATTGTTTATTGGTATTCAGTAAAATAAAAAGTGGTTAAAGACAAAAAGCAAACAAAATTAGAGAGAATATGATAAACTTACAATTGTATGGGAAACTCTAGTAGATCTAGAACCTTGGCCCGAATTCCATGTCCTTAGAGGTGGGAGTTTGGGAAGGTGCTGGATCATCAGAGGCTCTGCACTCCCTAGTGATGAGCAGGATTTACTCACCCATGAGTTTCTAGCCGAAGGTGCTATCGGTAAGTGGCGCCTGGTCAGAAGGGGAGGTTCACCCAGGAACATGACTCAGAAGGCTCTATCCTTGTTACCAGCACCACCCCTCTTTCTCTGCCTTTCAGCTGCCATGCCTTAGCATCAGCCCACCCCAGACTGAACCCTCTGAGGTGCGGAGCCAAAATAACCTCTATTCTTTAATCTGCAGGTGTTAGTTTGCCCAAATGACAAGAAAGTGGTTAAATATACATGTGAAATGACCTCATTTATATAAAGCATTTTACCCCTGTAATAAGGGATATTTTCTTATTTCTATTAAACATTTGTAGAAAGTGATCATCTAACTGGCAGCAAAGAACATCTTACTTATTTTTTTAAACTAGAAATAGAATAGGCCATGTTATCTGGACTACATTCAATATAGCTATAAGTAAATAACCAAAAGATGATTACTACATAAAAATGCTCTCATTGTTCAAAGAAATAAATTACAAAAGAAAATGGTTATCAAGAAACAATCAATAGAAAACCATTTCAGGCCCAAATCTACAGCACCAGTGAAAAGAGCACACAGAAAAAGAAACACAAACTTAAGTGTCTTGTATATAAGGAATGCATGAATAAATAATACTCAATTTATTTCAATTTAATGCAGGTTGGCTGAGCTCTACCCTAAACTACTGCCTGTTAACCAATATAAATAAAACTAAATTTTCTTTATTTTTAGTGTCTTCCCTTGGAGATTCTTCTGAGCTGTGTTCTCAAGATATGCAGAATGGCATGCGGAAAAGAAAAGAAAAATGGCCGACAGACAGTAAGCACCATATGAAGTCTTCATGAGAAATTTGTCCCTGGATCCCTCCCTAAGACTTAATGCAGTAAGTAACCAACATATGAAAATAGGGTGAGCTGAAACTTGAGGGGATACATGTCAAGAAGCAGGTTCATCTGTAAGATCATTTCCACTAACAGTGACTTATACAGGAGGAACACTGGATTATGCCATGTAAAGGACATTGCGAGTGTGGCAGGATGGTCCTGATTCCGTGGCTGTGCTCCACAAGCACTCAGGGTCTTAGGTACTTTGGATAAATTTCCCTCTGCTGTGCCACTGAGTTTAAGGTCCAGCACAACAACTATAAAAATGATCTTCATATCCCACTCTTAACGCAAGAAAAGCAGAAAAGAAAAAAAAAAAAACACCTAAAAAAGTCTTTCATAGAAGATCCTAGAAAGGTCCCTTATGACATTTCATCTTACATCACATAATTATAGCCTCATCTCTTGCAGCCAGAAAGGCTGGGAACAAAAACTTTACTGACAGGTAACCCCTTTCTACAACTGATGGTTCTATAACTCTGGGGGAGAAAAAAACAGAAGAATGGATATTTGAGATAATAGTCCTGAATAGTAATAAAATATGACCTATTTTCAGACATTCTCAATTATTAAATATTGTTTTTAAATCCTTTTCCAACAATATTACATGAAATAGTTATTTCCATACAGGAAGATAATATGAAAGGAAAAAGATCCTAGAATTTAGGGTCCGTCTTTGGTATTACAACTCTTAATCTGAACAATCAAACAATTTTTCTTAGACTACAGAATGTAATATGTAGCTTAGAGCTACGCAATTTATAACAGAGTTTTCTACTTTCTTTTTGATATAATAGTACTACTGAAACATTATTGTTTTGTATAACTTTAAATAAAATCAATGTTGACTGAAATAGTCTTAGGAAAATATTAACAACCTGAAGCATAGGTCAAAGATAGACTTAGTTAAGTTCAAACAGTATATTGCATGAGTGCTACAATAAGGATGTAGATATTTACAGTGCTGGAACTTGTAGGTTCTCTCCTTTAATTAATGTGTAGTGAATGACAATTCATGAATTAAAATTACTTTCTATCAGCCACCAGTTAATCCATATACTCAGGTCGATCTATAAAAACACAACTGACCTTTGTCTCTCCTTTGTATCCTAAAGTAAGATCGTTAATCAGTAACGTGTGGCCAGAAGCATAAAATAAACATCACCAGATTTGCTGTAGTTATTGAGATGATCTACCCAGAGCAAAACCTAAAAAGCCAGTTGCAGAGTTTTGGCCCAAAGAGCATAAAGGATTATTTGTGTTTTGCAATTATGAGCAGACAGTGCTCATTAGAGTTTGCAAATAAAGGTTAGTCTTATTCCCTGCACTGATACTGGGGAAAAATACCCAAAAGGGCTCTTTCTGAATTACTTAATATGATACATAAAATTCTGAATGACATTAAGATTCAAGATCATAAAGGTCCCATTTATAATAAACTGTGTCAATCTACAATAAATTATAGCATCATGTTCTATTTGGTTCTAAATCTGCTTTTTAGTGAAAGAACTACAATTTTCCCACAAGATGATACGGTTTTAACTTTAAAAATTCTACACTCTACGTAGAAGGGATTACACACTTCTAGTATACCTGGATTATGAGGGATCACAATTACTAAGACTACATCTCTACTACAAAAAATAATATCCTCTTTTAAAATATTTTTGTAAATCAGAGTTGCTATCTGATATACGTAATAAGAAACACATGAGCATAGTCAAAAATTTAATTACTAGGTCATGACACTCAATGACCTGGTTATTTCTTCTTTAAAAGTATACTAAAGTCTTTTAAATTTCCCCCCTAGATTTTAATCCCGAGACAAGACTGAATGTTAAGGATTTCGTTCTCTTCAACTTTCCACATGAGTTTCTCCATAGCCATGGCCCTGCATCTTACTACTTTTGTACACTGGTTTCCTTCTGTCCTGAAAGTTTTCCTCTGTTTCCTTCATTTAGGCTCCTGTGCTATGCTCTTTGAGCCTTGAGAAATAATTTCATTCAAGAGCTTTCCAACTCCCATAGAGCTCTCTTACATGCTGTCCTCTTTGTCACTACAGTATCCTGCAGTTCCTTCATAGCAGGGCTCAAGGCATGCTGTAGAAGGTATCTGTTGCTAAGTGGTAACGGATAACTGATTCCCACTTGGTTCTCTCAGAACCCTTTACCATCGCTGCATGTACCTCCATAGTCACCTCGTTCTCAGAAGTGAAGTCTGGAAAACATAAGCATTACACAGGGATTTACTTATCTAGCCAATGAATGGTCAGTGAGAGACAGGGAGGCTCTGCTCCTTCTCCAGATCTCCTCTGCAGTGTCAGGCTGGAGCCAACCTCGTGAATTCACATGCTTGTCCATGCTCTTTGCTTTCATCTCTCTTTTTTTTTTGCCACATTAGCAGTTTGTCCTCAAAGTCCTTAATAAAATCCCATGTGCATAAATAAATACTCCTCGCAAATTTTATTTCTAAAGCACCAGTTCCCAGGTATAATTCTTTTGCATTAATAAACTAAGCTCATTACGGAAGGGGCTCTCCAGCCCAATGAACTGAACCTGAGACATAGAATCAGTAACACAATTGCTGTTCTTTGAATGGACTCCAAGTAATGTAATTTTGATCACAACACGAGTTACCTAGAATTTCACTCTGTAATGCAACTACAATACAATGATTTTAAGCTAATTGAGATGTTAATCTTTTAATACATACTTCTTTAAGTTAAAGTTGAATCTATTCATCTGTTTTTACTTTGTAATATACACAGTGGGGCTTTGGTTTAAACTGAATAATTTTAATGAATTTGCTAATCCATCAATGGTTCTACACATTCCTCTTTATAACATATGATTACAGTTTGAATATTAAAATTTAAAATTTAAATGTTATTGAATTAGAAATTAATGGTATTAGGTAAGACTGTAACTTTGTTAAATGAAAAAAATGAATTCACCCTGATGAATTCACTCAACAAAACTGGTGTTTATGAAAAATATAAAAATATGAACAATGGAATAGATGATGTGAGCTGTGCATTATTTTATCACAAAACCACTTGAGTTTTCACATAGGCATAGACTACTAAGTGAATCAGCAGTGGCATACAGCTGGCATAAAAGAATATCGCACAGTGCACTACATACAATTCAAATATGATTGAAATGAAAATATTTGACTTTCTATTCATAACATAAATTTTTAATAATTACAATAGTTCATATAAGAATTAGACAAATAGACAAATAGCACAAAATGTCAAAGATGTCTTCTAAGTGTTTAGGCAACGGAAATGGGAAGTTGTTTAACTCCTTGATTATGAGCCACTCCTCCACAGTCTCCATCAGGTTCTAGTAATCAACTTTCATCTCTGAATATTGAGAGCCTTTCACCTTGAACCTCTTCCATCTACAGCTGCTCTTTCAGTCATCCCCACAAGTAATTTAAATTCTATTTCCATAGTGATGACTACTAAATTATCAATAGTACTGTAGTTCAGGTGCATCCCCTCAACCTCAGGCTGCTATCAACTGGCTGCATGGCCCCTACTTCCAACGTAACATACTCAAAAGCAATTCTTGGTGTTCTCTCCGAACCAACTCTGTCTTTCTCATTTCAACCACTGCATCTCCATTATTCCAGACATTAAGATCCAAAACTTGCCAGGTCATCATAACGAGAAGAATATGAATAAAAATACAGATTACAGTATTGATCTTAGTTTGACAAAATCCTACTATGATAGACTTTCAAACAGATCTGATAAATCAAGATGAAGTCACAGATCATTTACTGTTTCCCTGTTTGCTAGGAGACTATAAGACCACACCTGGGTCTGATTATTCATCAGGCTTATGAAGCCCCACCCAGGACTGCAATATATTGTGGTGAAAGAAACAAAGCAAAATGAGCAAAAGGAAAAAGATACATAAGACAAATGTGTAGAGAAAGACTCCCCACACAATACAGTCCCGAACTCCATTTTCATTCTCCCGACACTGATCTATGACAACCCTTAACAAATGCTGTCTGTCTGGAAACTCAGACAAGACCTCGGGTCTCAATTTTCCTTTGGTGTCTGGTCACTTAGTCTCTGCTTAGCAAATTTCAACATCTCAGTCTTTCCAAAATAAGCAGTAGTTTAGTAAAACCCATATTCTTTGCAACAACAATTGAGGCATAGTGAGCTACCCATGTTAATAGTTTGAGCAGGATGAAAATCTTACTGAGGTTTAAATTCCCAAATACCAAAGTCCAATCTTGTATTAAGGGGTTTCTACATTTTGGAACATGCAAAGGCCTGTGAACTCTTTCGTACACATATGCACACCGTGAAATTAGAGCTGTCACATGGACCCCCTGGAGAAGATCCTTTAAGAAAATGGTCCACTGGCCAGTTTTATCCTCTTTGTACCTAAAAATCATTAAATGTGGTACATAGGACTTGGGGGTTGATCTCCAACTCCAAGTCAGGTGTTTTGATTAAGATGGATCCCTATTTGGCCTGGGGGCACAGCTCAGTAACTGGAGTGCCTGTCTGGCAAGCCCAAGGCCCTGAGTTCAATTCCCTTGCACCACATAAAACTGGGCATGATGATGTACACCAAATAATCCCAGCAATTGAAAGAGTCAGGAGGACTGCATGATTTCAAGGCCAGCCTGGTTAGCGTGGATCTCAGAAGAAGACCTTGTCTCACCAGAGAGAGAGAGAGAGAGAGAGAGAGAGAGACAGAAAAACAGAGACAGAGAGACTGCGGAAGAGGGAAGGAAGGAAGGAAGGAAGGAAGGAAGGAAGGAAGGAAGAAAGAAAGAAACAGGAAGGGTCCCTGATGGCACCACAATACCACAGATCTTAGAACCCTTTATCCCTACACTCCATTTCTATGAGAAAGAACTAGTACCTATCTTATTTAAGCTACTATTATTTCTGCATCCTTCAATTAGCAGGTGAATACAACTCATCACGAGAATTTTGAGCAAAATATAATTCATTTCTGAACACATGAAGACTCTATAAATAAAAGATCTGCTGTTATTTAGATGTAAAATATTGATAGGAATACTAGTGGAAAAAAATAAGAAGCACCCCAAAATAAAGGAAGCAGCATGCATTGGAAATGCTGCATTGAAACTGTGTACAATGTTTTAACCAGCATCTCCTGTGAGAAAGATAAACTATTAGTTAAAAAAATTAAACTCGATCTTAAATAGGGTAAAATGGGATAGAATAGCTTAATCATCTATCTATCAATTTAATGTAGGCAAAGATGCTGTAATGGTATGCAATATATTCCAGACACGCTCCTCTCACCGTTCCGCCATGTGAAGGTATAAATACAGGAAAGCATTCACATTTTACTGTGATGTTTCTCCTAGCACTTGAACACTTTTTTGATTTAAATTTAGCACTTTTATGCTTATTAATTATTCCTGATTTACTACCAAATTTCAAAATTAAGGATTTTTGTTAAGTATTGCTGTGGAGGAGCATTTCCAGCTTCTTCTTATAGGTTTCTTAGGGGAATTTTTCACTATCGCTCTCAATCTCATTGAAAGTGAAGCAGTAATTTCTTTAATGCCTTTTATAATAGAACATAATCTAAATTAACAGTATTGCAGACACTGCAGAGTATTAGAAATGTAATAAAAACAAATTGCTCTGTTCCCTTCATCCCAAGACAGCAATATACTAAGGCTGTATTTACATTTATTCATAAGGTAACCAAAGTGAACTCCTGCCACTTAAGGGATTTTTAAAAATCACCAGCACATTTATAGACACATGGAAATATCTCTGAGGCATATAGACTTGGCAGATATTTGGAATTAGAGTATTCTTGTATTTTCCTTACAAGTAAATTGACTCAGATTCTGCCCAGTAGATAATACAACGTAATTCTATTTAATATTTGCTAACTTTTAATCCAAAAGACTCCCCCTAACTGTATCACATTGGCTAAAGATGTATTTTAACATAAATTATCTGTTCTTCTCTATTTGTACAGGCACCTGGAACTGGACAGAAAATTAACATCTTCAACTCTTGTTCAATTTTCAAGCTTATGGACAAGACTTTACCCCACACTTTGTTACCAAAATATCTCAACAAGCAAAAAGAAAGTATATTTTATGAGCACTTGGGACCACTGAAATTAGAAATGACTTTTCCACTTAATTATCAGCTTAGAACTTCAACTATACTCAAAACCCTAGTGATTGAAACTTATCCAAAAGAACACAGGCACCTTTAAAAGGAGGCGTTAAAAAAAGGAAAAAGTCCACTATATATGTTCATTTATGTGGCCTGACTTCAGAACCCACAGATCATGCTATGTATAGACTCATCTGAAATATTTCAGCCCACGGCATGGATATTGGGCTTATATATTGAAAGCATTTATATTTAACCTGTTTTGAATTTGAATAAAGCTTCAGAGGAAAAGAAACAAAGTAATCTTGTGCCAGATTCTCGCCACCACAATTCTGCACAACTGCCTTCATAATCTCACTACGGGTGAACACAGTCATCCTCAATTTGCATATGACTAAAGAGAGATTCAGTAAAAAGAATTAACTATTCCAAGACCCAAAAAAATAATAGCAGCCCCAGCATTCTAAGAAGCATTACTATTAATGTATTTCTACTAAATAACAAATATTCACTGGGCCTGGCGTGGCTCCCCGGAAATCCCAGTGTTGGAGAAGCTGAGGCAGAAGGGTTGCTTCAAGGCCAAGGATAGCCATGGCTCAAGAGGGAACTCAGAACCAGCCTATACCATAGGGCAAGATCCTATCTCAAAAAAAAAAAAAAAAAAAAAAAAACTATCAATCTATCAATTTAAATTCAGTATTAATTTAAACAAAAAAAGATGTATTTTATGAGAAATCAGTTTCGGTAGGTACAAGCCTCACTGCAAAGTCCCACACCGAGCCAGCAGCTCTACTCTGAGTGCTTCAGCCCTTGAGCACGTCTAGGGTGCATTTTTTTAGACTACTGATTGGAAGTGTTACTTTATGATTCTAATATAGGGGAAAGTACTGGGCAGTGCAGTGAGGTTATTCCAGGTATTATTTCAGCAGGCACAGCCTTAGGACCTTTCTCTCCCACTGGATCCTTTCCCAGTAGATTTTAGGAGGAATTCTTTTCCTATCTCAATCCACTGTGTTTAAACAAACTGAAATAGGTTCTGTTATCTGCAATCCATTGCATGGGGACTGATAACTCCCTTCTTCCCCTAGCCTAGCTTGCCTTCCCTCAGCTCTTCCACCTGCCCTGGTGGAGTGAAAACACCATGCCAACATTCCCGTGCCACCTCCATTCTCCGAGTGCATATTTCTGTCCTGGGAATCATCCATGCTAGCTGTAATCAGAGACTAAAACTATTCTATAACTGTATGACTGAAAAACACCAAAAATTTAATTGCCCAGTAGAACTGACATTTCGACAGACAAGTTTTGCTACCCATTATTGGTAAACCCATGAGTTGAAACGATGTGTGTCAGTCCAGTAATGTTAAGGAGAAGCAAAAAGATGATAGGAAGCAGGAGGCACTGGCAATGAAAGAGCTGACAGTAGCAACATCTTCACCAGAGTCCAACAGTCAGAAGTTGTGTTCAGTTAAACAAAAGGCATCACTGTAGAATTCATGGACACTTCCTTATACTTTCAACCAAAGGTAACTTCTATTATGAGAGCTTCACGTCCAGTATTTAAATTGCCAGTGTATTTGCATTTCAATAAATAACTTGATGAAGTGTGAAAACAAAAGTTTGCTGTTAGATAATATATTACTTTATAGGTTCACAGATCCATATAAAGGTAACGCCAATTATCTACAAAAACCCATGAATACTTACTTTTCTTCTCAACATAAATGAAGATTTATCTCACAATATTTAGAGTCAGTAGATTTCATAAGCATGAGAGAAATGCATAAAAATACTCAGCTGTATGACAAGGAAATTTAAATGAAATTCTTACAAAGTTGGCAAACCATAATTTATGTCAACCCATAATGCATATAGAATGATATGTTCATTTCTTCTCAAAATCTCAATATTTAGGTTAGCAAGTGTCACAGAAGAGGTTCAGTTTGCATTAGTGTATTGTCCCTAACTAGTAAAAATGTCTGAGTTTGCAAGTTAGGCTTTAGTTACAAGCTTATAACTTTGTGACACCGCCCCACCCCCCCCCCCCCTTTTCATTCTTTAAAAATGAACACGCGCGTCCCCCCCTCTCCTCAATCCCCCATCTTTTTTTTTTTTTTTTTTTGAGATAGTGTCTTCCTAACTCTCCCAGGCTGCTGACTGGTAATCCTCCTGTCTCAGACTCCCTGGGTGAGTTTTGTGTTGTTCTTCATGTACTATGTGATGCAAGAGAGAGGTAAGGTAAGCAAGGATGATGCAGGGAGGAAAAAAAGAGGGAGACCAACAACAACAACAGTACTGCTCTAGAAAATGTGAAACAAAGGGTAGGAACTACATTTCTTTAATGTTAATAAAAGTAGCTAATGAAAAGGAAGGATACTGTTCTAATGTGTACTCAACTATTAAAAATCAGAGATGCAATAGTAAGTTTCTGAGAACATTTCACTCTTGCCTCAAGCATGAAGGAGAGCCATACCACCGATCCCACCACGAGGAGGGCCTGTACTGCGGGATCCCACCATTTGGAGAGCCTGTACTACTCAATCCCAACACTAGGAGAGCCTGCATCACTGGATCCTACAACTAGGAGAGCCTGAACCACTAGATCCCATTACTAGGACAGCTCATAGCACTGGATCTCATTACTAGGACAGCCCATAGCACTGGATCCCACAACTAAGAAACCCCATGCCGCCGGATCCAACCATAGGAGAGCTTGCAGCACTGGATCCCACCACCAGGACATCCTGGACCACCGGATCCCACCACCGGGAGAGCCCAGACCCATGGATCCCACCACAGGAGAGCCTGTGGTATTGTATACCACCACTGAAAGAGCCCATACCACTGTATCCTTTAGGGAAATAGATGACACAACTGAAATTATATCAGTCTGCCTGTTGCTCCTTCAACTGTTAATGGTAACTCTTGACACTGTCATATACTTGGCTATTTAAAATTAACACTGGTACACAGCAATATAAAATATCTTATGTAGGAATCTTGTAATAATTTTTCTTACAATCGGGTTAGAAAAATCAAGTTACAAAGTTATAGAGGTATAATAGATATAATTACTGTGTAACACATGCAGTACATGCAATAAGCATTTCTATAACACATGTAGTTTTTCTTATATGAGAAGGCACCCATTTATTTACATGGAATTTTTGGTATTTGTAATACCAGGAATTAGTAGACATCGTTTATCAAATAAACATTTAAATCCGGATATCTAGAACTTAGTTCATAAGTGTTTTTCAGGTACTGAATTCCATAAGTAAATGACAAAACAAAAACTCAAGACCTGGTGATCTGAACTGCACACTGACCTACCCAGCCTCTGTGCTTTATGCCCAACAAACCCGAAGCTAATCAAATATATTAAAATAGTCAGATAGCAGTACATGTTGAGGGCACAAAGTCAGAAAGAGATAAGTGTATGTTGAACTTATCTGATAATAGAAAATTATGTAAATTCCAAGATGTTCCCTTGACACTTAATGAATAAATTTACTGGCTCTTTCAACAAACTTATGCATACATTACTTTAGGTAAGACTCACTTGGAAGAAGTTTGGATACAAATAAAAACAACTGACACTTTACTTCTTATAAGTACCGATCTGAGAGTCTACGGAAAGGCATTGCACCCCACATATTTTAACTTCCACAGCTTTCATCTTTGATAGAAGTATTTACTTCATTTAGTCACTAATATATATTTACAGCACTGGCATAACTGTCTCTAATTAAGAAATTAGTGTTCATATGTGTAAGCATTTGAACATGTAATTATGATACCTAATTACCTAATTATAGTGTATATTAAAATGATCAAAATCTTCATTATCTTGTTGATTTTAAGAGTGCATGATTTTTATTAAGCACATGAAAGATAAAAGGATCAAGCACCACTTATAATACTGTCTTTCAAACTGCTTATTCAAAGTTACCTCAAGACTCTAAAAAGAAACATGCAGGTACCCACATCAGGCGACACAACAATTTCTGAGTTATTACATATTATGTCATACCAAAATACCTTCATGCTTTAATTCACTCATTCAATTTATTGATTTATAAACACATAAGTTTTCACTTCTTTAATTTCTTGGAATGATCACAGAGAAGACTATCTTTTGAAAGAGGAGGCTTTTATGTTTGTGTTTTGGTCCTTGTCAAAAAAATCATGACCTGGAAGAGCATAAAGTGTAGGGGCAGAAGGAATCATACACAATGTTCTATCCCTCACCACCTTTGCTTAATGAACAGACTGGTAATACTCACTATCTTAATCCTGAATCTTTAAAAACAGCAGAGCCTGAAGCAAGGATAAGAGTATCGATGTTGCCGCTGGGAGGTGAAAGGCAAGGGAAATGGAGACCAGTAATCTTAGCAAGGAAAGATGGGAGCCCATGCATGATGTGTGCGGTACGTTGCCTGAGATGTGCTCTTCTGCGTGCAGAATTACTGTGAAGGTTTACAAAGAGGAATCCTACCACCTTGGCTGTTCTCTCATGAGAGAGAGATAACCAGTCTTATCACACCCTCCTGTTTCTTATTTATCTAAACCCATGGCAAGGAAAACAAACTTTCCTGTATGTCCTGAGCTTCATCACTTGGTCCCCACGGGCTACTCAGGCAGCCAGATTCAAGAGGCTAAAATTGGTCTTGGGGAACACGGACATCACCAGTGTCCATGCCTGGGTATATGGGTTCAAAGAGAGTGGGGAATCAATAGGACACAGTGGAGACAACCTAAGTGTTCCAAAGACCAAAGCTAGAAGATACAGTTAATCTTACCAGGTTGGCAAGGCCTAGGTGCTATTAGTGTTCGAAGAAAATCAAGAGGGGACAGGGCCGATAAAGGAGAGAGAACCCCACATTATGCTTATGGAACCAGAGTGCTAAGTTAGTCAGATGCCTTCTTACAAAGGTTTAGCAAGAACAGCAGCACAATGCAAACACTAACTTGGTTAATCGTGTTTTCCCAAATACTTCCCTAGTTTCTGGGTGAAGTACAGATCGTACAATGACTGCTGGAAACCCATCGCTCATCGTAAATTCTGGCCAAGTGAATAATCACCTTAATGGCTTCAGGTAGGGCATAGTCAGATATGGTGACTTCCCACATTCACAAAGTGTTCAGGAATCCAATAATGAAACTAGTTTGAAAAGGTTTAAATATGTGAACATGCAACATCAGCTTTTTTTTTTTTATGCAAGATTTCGAGAGACTTGTCTGAGCTGGGTCATACGACAGAAAGGCAGACTCCATGAAAAGGCATTTTTAACTCTGCTCACAAAATAAGCCACACTTTTAAGGGACTTTGTAAGCCACAAATTTAGTATCTCCCCTTGCCCTAGTTCTTAGAAATTGGTTATTAAGTTAATTATTAATATATCTTACTAGTTCAAATAATCTGGATTTGTGGTACTTACAATATTCAGGTTCTTATAAAAATAGCTATGGCCTCCCCTTGAGGAAAGAAAGCCGTCGCTTTCATACAAACTAAATCTAAGTTACACACATTTATTATTAATTGAGAACGTCAAAAACTTGGTGCAAAAGGAAGATAGTTTTGCAAAGAAAAAAAAAAAAAGAATTTCACTCATTTCTTAGGCCTGATCCTAAAAGGGAAAGTCTTCAAATCATAAAGCCCATCGGGCCCTGATCAACAATTAAAATCAGATTAAGCAAACAGAAGAACTCCAATTCTGACCCAGCCCACTGATGTCCTGTACTCATTTGGCACCCACATTTCTCTAGCTTTGCCCTTACGGCAGGCTCTTTTTTACATCCAAACACATCTTAACAATTTGGTACAGAAGACCCTAAATCAAGGTAGGACTTATAAGGTGATTTTACAAGTAAAAATAATCTTTGTTTTCAGTCGTGAAAATATGGAATGATATGGAAGAATTAATATATCCTCACTAGAACAGCCACAGTTTATCTTATGGTGCCACAAAAATACTAAAAACTTAAGGTCTGTTATCCAAATGACTCTCTTGATAATAAATATGGAAGTTTATGTCAAAAAATTAGATGACCATTCTGTATCTGTGCGTATGGCACCTCCCATTTACCCAAACTCCACCAACTAAAGATCTCCAATTATGATTTCCGGTTATTCTCTCACCTGCACAACTAATCCCTCAATCCCTCAACCAAAAACTTCACTCAAATAGGTTTCGGCTGCCTCTAAACGAGCGCTCCCTATCCTGTCACTGCCATCTCTCCCTGGCCACAATGCCAAGCTCCTCCTGTTGATCCCTCCAATCTGTTCCTCAACTTGTGACTCAAGTGATCCTGAAAAACATATGTTATATTAATCAATTTCTACATAAGCTCATTTGATTTCCCAGGCATTGTAGAAGGAACAAGTTCCTAGAGCCTTCAAATCCTATCCTTCTTCCGAGTTTAAAGCAGCATGCCAGAGGCACCTCCCTCAAACCAGAGTTCTCCTGTTCTATGACAGAAATACTTTGCTGTTCCCTCTCTCCCCAAACTCCATTCAAACCTGTGTTCAAATACGACTTAGTGAGAGCAGCCTTCGTGAACCACACTGTTATACAGCAGTATGAAGATCTGTTATCCTCAATCCCATAATACTATTCACTTGCTTCCTTCAAGACATTTACCAACACCAGAACTCACAATTTGTGTTTATTTCCAGATGAACCTAGTCCCTTCCTACTAGACCCTGTATCACCATTATGTCATATAAACTCCATGGGAAGATTCAGTAAATCCTGTTCACTGCTGTACACAGCACCAAAATTGTGCTCTCTCTTGGTTAAGCGTGTTTAATATTCACCTCCGGACTATGGCATAATGCTGTCATTCTTTAAAAGTCCCTGGATAAGCATTTGAAAGCAGAAAGGACCTCATTAATGCCCCATCCAATTCTCACAGAAATCTACACTCTGTTTTGTGCTAACACAAAACAGGCTGCCCCCTCAGCCACAATAAAAACATCACCATTATTAATTAAAATGTTTGTGGTTTAAGTTACCCTACAGACCTCTCCAAATAAATGTGAAAACAACCCATTCCCAAAAGGGCATTTGATTCGGAGAAGAGGTTTTATGAAAAGACTTAAAAGCTCAGCAGTTTTAGGAAGATGAGAAAAAGATATTCACTGACTTCATCCTATTTAATGATAGGAAAACAAAATAAATCTCAACAAAAACAAAGCAAAACCCTGTTTTTATAAAACATGGCTAACCTAGAAGACCTTCAAGTAATATAAAATAATTTAAGAAAATATTTTTGACCTAATGGAAGGGAAAAGTTGAAGGTGCAAACTCCACAACAAAAAGGAACATCTCAATTTTTATTATAAATATACTGTGAGCAGTTCTGCAAGGACCTGTTAATTTTTCTAGGAAAGGTCCAATCACTTGCATTTATTATGTAGCATAGTGAGGCTATACTTAGCTTAAGACAAAAATTGAATCATCTACCATAAATTTGAGTGCTCCTTTATTTACTGTTATCTCTCAAAGGCTGAGAGCCTCACACCAGCTTGGAAAAAACGAGGCATGTCCTGTGACCAGGAGGATTCTAATCTTTCTGGAAGCCCAAATTTATAAGACAATGACTCATAAGTGCTCAATTACAATGTAAAGAACTTGTGCCTTACAGCGTTAGTTTCATGAAGTAGCGTCATTGAGTTGAGAAGGATCATTATTCTAATGATAAATATTTCAGTACAGGCTTCTACCTTAATATGCTTAATGTAAATTACTGTACATTGTATAAAATGATTTATAAACTGGCTAACAGATGAGAAAGTCAGCTTTCTCAAAAAAATATGTTTTGCATATAAAAAGGCAAGTAATATGCTTTGATCAATTTGCTGTGAGGCATAAAAGGCTTCTTTCATATAAAACAGACACCGGGCATAAAACTTTAACTGAGGAGGATTTTGGTTAATTTTTAATATTTCAAGGGAATTCATACCAAAAGGGGCTTTTGAGTCAAATGGCTACTTTATTATTACCTTTACAGAAAAATGAACCTGAATCTTCTTCAATATCCAGCAACTCAGATCATTCTAATCTAAATTATCATTGCCACTTAATACACATCTGACTGAATCTGTGTTTTGTCTAGTTTTTTTTCAGTTCCTCTACATACCTAATTCCTACTGCACCTTCTGAAATAATGGATTTTATATCATCTTTTTTTTTACAGGTCTACTTTTTTTTTTTTCCTGGAATGCAGCAGCAACTGTTTTTGTCTAAACATTTCAGTCCTTGAAACATCTTGGGTGCTTTCAGTGTTCTGACCTTGTCACTCAAATGTCTGATGAAACCAAGTGCTTTCACCACAAGTAAGGACAGGAGAGAGGCCGTCGTTGGTGGGAGGCATCTTCTCAAGAGGAACCCTACCGCGCTGGGGAATGTTCTGGCTATGGGAGTCCACAGGAGTGTGTCCTTACCCAGCAGTCAGTGTGGTAATAGTAACAAGGCTAAAACGGAGATAATTCAAACAGTCTAAAAAGGACAGTGCTGGTCTGCATCCAGGATGGCACCAACAAACTTGCCTGTCTCAGATATTCATTTGTGAAAAGGTAACATTGAAAATGGAAAGAATATGGGTGGTCAAGGAGTGAATATACATCAACAGTCATCACAAAAGCAACTGAGGCTAGAAAGGAATGAATGAGGGGTGCGAGGAGGTCGCATGTGTTTTAGAATATTGTAAACGGAGAGATTTTAGAATCCGCTACACCCAGGGAGGAAAGTGTAAGGCAAAGCACTGTGCTACACGGCTGCTGCTGCTTCCTCATCACCCAATTAACAGGCATCTAGTCTGTGCTCTAGAAAGCCAAGACCCCCAAGCAGGGAGGTGTCAGTTAAGTAGGTTTTCTGAAATCAGACAGGGCTTCCAGATCCTACACACCACAACTTTACAAGCAGTTGCTCCACCCAAGACAGGGTAGTTACTTGGTGTTGCAAGTTTTAGCATCTCCAATACCACTTACAGGTTCCTTAAAAGGGCTGTAACTCAAGTCCTAGGACATCTCACCATGGATTGGCCTGGGGGAGTACACAAACAAAAGCTAAGCCTGTGCTCTAAGGCTGGATTCCTGACAAGTAAAATGGCTGAAGTATTGCTCTTATTAAGGTTTCGTTTCCCTTTCAGATAAGTAGGAAAATATCCTCCAGGTGCTTCAGGCTCTCCTCACGAGGGTAGCGCAAAAAGCCCTGCAAAATACTGATGCTTAGTGGAATCAGACTCAGAAGGTTAAAAGTCACATGGTTTCTCTGAGAAACCCAGAATACAGGCATTTTATAGAACCAAATGGGTGTGAAAGCGGGAGTCATGGAAGACACAGGACAGTGGGGGAGGGCCAGAAAGGGGATGGGAAGGGACTGCAATAATGATGTGATACATATGTGCACAAAATATTCAAGCTGAATGCAACCACTGCACATAACATACATATATCAATGAAAATGGAGGAAAAAAATAGCATCCAGAAGAATGCTAATTCCTTCACAGGCAAAGAGGAAAACAGAAAACCTGATTTTGAAAAAGATGCTAACAGAGTTAGTTCTCTATGTCCGTAGGTTACACACGCGAGGACTGAAGCAATTTTAAGCAAAAAATACATCACCCCACATTGCATCTGTGCTGAACATGCACAGGTGATTTTTCTTGTTATTCCCAAAGCTACACAGCAAGTATTTACATAGCATTTACACTGTATCAGACATTTAAAGTAATGTAGACAAGATTTAAAGTATACAGGAGGGTGAGAACAGGCCATATGCTAACATTACGTCATTATTATATAAGAGACTTGAGCAACTGTAAATTTTCCTATGGGGGGAGTTCTGAAAACAGTTCTCCAGGCATACTAAGTAATGACCTTACAGTTATCGAGGAAGGTTCTAGTTGCTTATTTTAGCAATTGTTTCCTTTAACTAATGGTCAGTAATAAGCTAAGATAGTCTTCAACTTAATTCTTCGATAACAACTTTCTATATCTTACTCTTTACCTACTGTGAATCTGATATGACTTAAAAGATGGACGATCTGGAATAGATGTTTTATTTTTGCTGTTTTTTATTATCAGTTTCCTGATTTCCACTTGAATATCTGTTTGTTCTCCTTTCTGAGAGACTTAAGTAGGGAACAACCACCTGTGAATATTTTCCTCACAAATATCTAATCTTTAATTGTCAGGAGCTGAAAAGCTTTTGTTTATTTTTGCCTCTATTTTTCATCTTTTCATGCCTTCTACAAATACGTGTGATCACAGCTGTATGCTTCATATTTAGAAGGAGAATTAACCAACTGATTGGAAATTCTGTGCTGCTGAGTGGGATTTCTTAGCTGTGATCTTCATTATAAATGAATGGTGCACAAAACATGATGTACTAAACATAAATTCTAAACACAGTGATATCAAAGAATTCCTCTTTGCCACATTCTCTCAAAACACAACTTCCACTTTTCATGCCTAGAGGATACCATACTCCCAGCATCATAGATATGAGATGGAAGAAGGTTAGGGCAAAGCCAAAGCATCTCCGGTCTACCAAAGAAATGGTTATTTTCTTACCTGTCTTAACTTAGTGATTCCTTGCCTGGGTAGATCCCATCTCATTTACCCATCAAAACTAAAAAGAAAAAACTTTCATCTTATATCAAAAGGAGGGGTGACCCTTAACTATGCAAAGTCAAGGAGAGAGGATCAGGCTATAATTTCCTTATTTTGTCTTCATTTTTCCCCCTGAGGTTTGAACTCCAGACCTGCACAATGAGCAGCCACATCCTCAGCCTTCCTATTAAGTTTGTTTGTTTATTGAGACAGGGTCTCGCTAAGTTGCAAAATTTCCTAGTTGGGCTGGTACTTTTCTCTTTATTTGTTGGGTGGGTCACTGTAGAACAGTAGCAACAAGAGTTTATGAACAGGAAGGCACATTGTCAGTCAACAAAAAGTGACAGACCTTTCAAACACTGTAACCGATTACAACGCAGTAGTGAAGGATAAAAAATGGTTTCAAAGTTATTCCCTGACTCCAAAAGATAAAACAAAACAAAACAAAACCCCTGAAAAAAATGTTAGATGTGTAATGTGAAGAATTATCCAAGATATATTTCACACAAAAAAGTAAATTGTAAGACTACAGATACATCACGGCAGCATGTTTTGTAAAAATTTAGGACCTTACAATTATTCTTCATAGGAAGTATTTTCATGAAGTATTAAAATGGCCCATTACCTAAAGTTTCCATAAATAATCTCACACTCTACCTTATTTGCTTAAGAAAATAACAGGCAGGCATGTGTGTAGAATTAGCTCCCTGCACTCGCTTTTTAAAGACCTTGCACACGAGCTTAGTATGAGCATCAGTTCTGTTAAGTCCTTGCCCTTACTGTGTCCATGTCGCAGATGAGAAATTTGAGGCAAAATGAAATCAACTTTCTTCATCAGGGCCATAGAGAACTAGCACTGTGTGGAGTTAGGCTGCGAGGAGCAGCAGTCTGGCTCAGGGACCAGGTCTCCCCAAGGTCATCAACCCCCCCATGCTGCCCCATGCTCGTCATTGTTTGGCCCTCTCCAAACATGAAGCCCGTGCAGGTCACACTTCCATGTGGTATTTGCTTTCTATTAACTTTACAAATGTACACTGAGCACAGGTTGTGTGAAAAGCATGGCTTGGCGGTCTCTTTCCAGTAAATGAAAGTTGCACTGAGGTGAAATTTACATACCTCAGTTTTCTCCCCAAATTATTTTATGACTGTGTTGTGATAGGTAATAATTATCATCCACTTAAGGGACCGGTGCATATGCATACTATGTTACTATGTTATGATTACATTTATTTCCCTCTCTCCTTCCTACACTTCCACCAACCCATCATTCCAAATCTACCCTCCTGCTTCTTGGTCCTTTTATTTTGCTCTGTCACAGTCTGACTCGCTCATATGAGGGAAACAATGAGATGTTTAACATTCTGTGTCTGATTCATTTTCCTAAGCATGATTCTACCAAGGTACCCTCATTTTCTTACAAATGACTCATATTTATCTTTCTCGTAATTGATTAATCTACTTTTTCATTTTTCTTCCATTAAGTGCTGACTCAATTTATCAGTCTTCAACGTTGTGGTCCAATCTTTCACACCCACGTATACTGTCATTTAGAAGAGAAAAAACTGGAGGAATAGAAAGGTTTCTGGGAGAGATAAAGACACCTACCTCAACACACCACGGAAGGCTACAATTCCCAAATGTCCTTCGTACAATTAACGAGGCTCACATACTAGGGTGGGAACTGTAGTATGCATACCTGTAGAGGTTGTCAGAAGAAATGACTAGCTGGTAGAGGAGGATGACTTACGTGGCTCATCAGTTCATCAAAGTATGTGTGGCGTGACCCTGTTACTTAGTTTCTCTTGTCCCAGGAAGGACAAGTTCTTCAGAAATGCAGACTGCCTGGACAACATTTCCCCTTCTAATTTGAAAAACTAAAGAGGAAGGAGGATGAAAGCAACAGGAAAGAACCAGAAACTTGAGTTCTTGAAACAGGTGATGAGAGAACAGAAAATCACACATGTAAATGCAGCAATGGAAGGCAGGGGGACACCTGGGAGCCAAGTGGGTGGGGCAGAGCTGGGGGAAGCCTTGTGCTAGAAGGCTGGGGATGCGCACTGCCAGTCACAGCAGGGTCTCTGCTGCATCATGGATTTTAAGTCATCAAACACATAATGCAGATAATTTTGATGCATTTTCTGTTAATTAAAATCTATCTATGTGGGAATATTGATACTAATATTCAAGTTGTATCTTAACCAATGTTTTACTGCCCGAGCCATTTCTGGACACAAAGAAAATGAAAACTTTGCAGGACACAATAGGCTGACTTTGCTGTTCCCAAGCTGTAGGACAAGAATAGTACTTACACTACAAGAAAAGAGTTAGAGCAGTATTTAGCTGTAGGAGGAAGGTGGGCCAATATTTAAGCTAACTGTACTTAAGCTAAGGAGCCAGTCTTGGAACTCTGGCTGTGCACTCTGGTGGTGCAGTGTCAATTCCGAGAGTCAACATATTCATTAAATATGTAAAAGTACAGAAGATATAAAAAGATAGCATTCTACAAAAGGCAGTGGAATACAAACGAAACTTGATTAAAACCATAAGAAACATCAGGATAACAGCAGTAGGAAAACAGTTAGGAAGCTACCACTTTCCACGTTGCTTTGCTTTTGCTTTTGAGGATCAGACCAGGGCCCTTGGACCAATGAGCTGTAATCCCAGCCCTTTATATTCTTTCGAGACAGGGTCTGTCTAACGGAAGTTTCTGCTACTTGCCTGGGCTGGCCTTGAACTTAAAACTGTCCTGCTTCAGCCTTCTGTGTTTTACATATGTTTCAGAGACCAAACAGGAAAATTCATCTTAGGAAGTTTAGGAAAACAGATTAGAGAAAAGTTTCCATATGTATCTGTTAGATAATAGTCATAGGAAATAATTCAGACACAACAGAATTCAGAGCCAAAAAGGCAATTATACCTTGAAAAACGCTGAAAACTCCCTGATAACTTCAGATTGTGATGTTCAATACCAACAAAACAGGCTTTAAAGTGAAGAGATGACTGATATCAAGTAAACTTATACTAGATAGTATAAGTTACTAGATAGTACTAGATAGTTACTAGATAGCTTATACCAGATAGTATAAGCCTTATTTATTTGATAATTCCTGAGTATTAGAATAATTGTAATTCTTATCAGTAGGTGGAAAAAAATAGTTTGTCTAAATGCAATACAGTATTAGGTTTATCAAGGTTAATTTTTTAAATCTTGTAACAGCTCCCTTGATCTTGTAAGATAATTTCAATTAACACTGCTGTAAGAACTTATGAAAAATAATTATTTTATAATTAATATAACGGCCTGCAATTCAGATGTTAAAGTTATGTTCAAATTACTATTTTTGACCAAATCTTAAGATTTATGTACCTTCTGTAAAGTTGATTATTAACATAAGACAGGGGTAATCAAGGGATCCCTTATTGTTCTTTAGAAACCGATTTAGATATAATCAATAGAACACACTTCCACACTATAGAAAAGCTGGAGGATGACACCCATTGTTTATAATGCCTGTCTTCAGGATGACTAAAACTGACTAAGCCTTGGGAATATTTGGTAGAGATCCGGGTTTATGGAGGGATATTCGGAAGGCAAGAAGTGGTGGGTCTCGCTCACTGTTGTATCTGCAGTGTAGCCAAGTGACCAGACTGGACTCTACCATCAAACCACAGCAGATGGTGCAAAGCCAGAGTGGACCTTCATGGCAAAATTTTCCTGCTGTAGCCAGAGCAAGTCTCCGGACTTAGGGGGGGAGCATCCTTGAAACATGCACATGGGATCACGTGGGGCCGTCCCTGCTAGATTTGGGAAACAAGAAGGCCTCTGGTGAATTCGGCTGACAGACAGGTGACTTTTAAAAGCTTCATGATTCATCCACTTACGTTCGGAGCATCTAACAAGTGAGGCATCCTTTGCTTTGGACTGAATATGTGTGTACCTCCAAGTTCAGGTTAAACAGAGAAGCAGACTTAAGGAAGAAGATTTGGGGATGAGGAGAGATGGAAGAACAGGGAGGGGAGGTAAAACTGGCTAGCATGTGATATGGATATGTACCAATGCCCAAGGAAGAATGCAATTACACAAACACATACTAATAAAAACAATTGTGAAAAATATAAATACTTCTTTTTAAAAGCCTAATCCCCATGTATGATGTGTTAGGAGAAAGGGCCTTTGGAAGGCATTATACTTTTGGGTCTGGAACACCACCCTCTCTCAATTACTTTCTCATTGCCAGTACAGAATGCCCAATATCCACAACTTTAGAGAAGATATATTTTAGCTCAGTTTCAGAAGTCCATTGGTGGTCAGGTGGCTAAAAATGGTAGAACCATATGGTTGGGCCAAAGTCAGCATCTAAGGTCCAAAGCATGGCAGACCACCGCCAAGTCTGAAAGGAAGGTCAAAACCTGCACATGCCCCTCTGGGTCAAGCCCCAAGCATCTGGCCCTTTCAGCAATGTCCCATATCTGAACAGTATATAGTCTCCTTATAGGTACATGAGGCTTTTGTGGGACACTCTATATTCAAACCACAACACCTCCCAAAGCCTCACGCACCTGGATACTGTGGATTATCTCTGGAGGCAGAGCCCTGCTGGTAGGGGCGGAGTTCTGAGGGGATGATGATTACTAAGGTTGTGGTGGGTTACCTGGAGAGTGACAGATCAGGAAGGTGTGGCCTGAAAGGATATACTTGGCTGGGCTTCTCCTGAAGGATGGCTCCTTCCTCCTGAAAGATGGCTCCTTCATTGTGCAATGCCCTGAGCACGTGTGCTCCATGACACCACTGCCTCCTGTGAACACACTGCAACCTCCCAAAAGTGTAAGATAAAATAAACCATCCCTCCCTTAACTCACGGATATTGGGCATTGTTTCCCAGTAGTAATAATCAAGAAGGCGATTAGCTACCGTCAGGGTCAGAGACCTTGTGAATGGAATTCCAGCCCTTACAAGGAGCTAAGACACCAGAGCTCTCCGCTTCTACCACCTAAGGACATGGCATGGAAGGAGTGCCCTTACCTGGTACCAAATCTTTAAGAGCCTTGAACCTAAACCTCCCCAGCTCAGGACTGCGAGAAATAAATTTCTGCTGCTCACAGCATTATGATACAGCACCCAGAACTGCTCTAGACACGATCCCGGGTTTCATACATACACATTGATGTTGTTTTAAAATGATAATTTAGGTTACTGTGGCAAGGGGAAGACAGTCACAAGATCCGCTATCCTCTTCCTGCTGAAAAATTGGGCCTCTGCTGTCCACACTTGACCTTTATCCACCAGTAACACTGCAGTCTAGCCCACGAAGCAGCTCATGTGGAACATATGGATGCTTCCTAACGGGCAGGTCAGTTAGAAGTCTTTTCTCCTACTGTGATTCATGCTTCTTATACTAAGAAAAATGTTAAAGCACTGATCAATCTTGAATAACTGTACCTAGCTGAACAGTCTCTAGTAGCTTCCCACGACTCTGGTCTACCCCAGATCTTTAAAAGGCATACAGCTGCCTCGGTGTTCGCATGGGTTTGTTCTCCCTTCCTTAGGATTTTCCATGCAGCTTGTGTCTCAAGACCTTTGCACTCCCACTGCATCTACCTTGGGCCTCATATGCCTGACCAAAATTTGCACACGCTTCAGCACCTGCTCATGGCTTAGATAACTGCTCATCAGATGTCACTATCTCTGAAGGTCATCAGGACAAGCCCTGCTGTCCCTTGCAAAGCCACTTTCTTCCCCTCTGCAGGCCTTCCTTACTCCTCTGTACTTAGGGCTACTGGCAACCATTGGGCTTAAGTTTTTTGTTATTTGTTCTCTCTTCAGTAAAATGTAAGCTTCACAAGAAGTGAAACTTTCTGTGCCTTGTGCACTTTCGTAACTTCCCAAATTAGAATAGTTCCACTACAACGGGGGAACTTCATGTTTACTGCACAAATGGTGACAAGTACAAGGCTTGGTTTATTTTGATTCATGGGCACAGAAGCGCGTATCTTGCACCTTCTGCTGGAAGAGAATAAACCATCAAACAGGCCTAACACTGTTTTCTCTTGGTAAAAGTATAGCCACCACAAACAGGCATCACTCATGGGCTGTCTCACACGGTGCCCAAAAATGTTTGGCTTCCCCGTATGTCCTTAATATTCACTTTGGTATATGACAAATTGTTAGCAAGTAAAACAGTAAGACAAAATTCCAGGGTAGGGTTGTTGCTAAATAGTTAGGAGTGCCAGGGTAGCAAGGCCTGGGTTTGGTTCCCCAGGACTATACAAAAATTTTCAAGGCCTGGTGACATACACCTGTAATTCCAGCACTAAGGATGCTGAGGCAGGAGGATTGCCATGAGTTCCATGAGTTGCAAACCAGCCTGGGCTACACAGTGTGTTCAGGAACACAGTGCACTACAGAGTAAGATCCTGTCTCAAAAAATACACACACACACACACACACACACACACACACACACACACACACATACATATTTTTTTTCTTTTCTTTTCTTTAAAACAAAACATGCTAGGAGCTAGGAATGTAGTTCAGTGGTACAGGTTGTGCCAGACAGAGGTCATGAAATCCCCTGCCTCAAAATAAATACAATAAAGAAAAGATTATGGTTTAATTTTGGTTATCTATTATTACTTTCTGTCCGGGAGCACCTGAAAATATGGTTGAGTTCCCTAAATTAGTGCTTAAGCAGTATTTGAATTAATCCCACCCCAAAATAGTGAAAATAATAGTATATAGCTTCATGAGCAAGTTGAATCTCCTCTGTTTTATTGTTATTTTAATTCACGGTGTTTGGGGAGCAAGGAGCGATCAAGGTGTGAGTCCTGGCAACAGGCACAACCTCCAGAGCCACCTCTCAGCACTGTTACCACCTCGCCACTCTACAGCTACTCTTTCTTCTGTGAGGAGGGAGCTTAGGATCCTTGGTTTGTTGTCACAAAAACATTCCAAATCATCAAAGCTCCTCAGAAAGCCCAAGAACAAGCACACCAGCATGAAAGTGACAGGGCCTTCATCCCTACAGCAGGGGGCAAGGGGAAGAGGAGCTGAACTATCACCCACTGGCTGGGGTCAGGTGTCTCAATCCTTTCCAACTGGCCAATGGCACTGGAATACACCTGTTGCTAGTTATGAGGAAGGAGGGAATAGATACAGGATGTGCGACGGAGACAGCCATAAAATGAGTCATTATGTTGCAAAGGAGAGTCAGAGGATTGTGTGATTGACAGAAAAGACTTGACTTCCTCACAGCTCCCCCTCTTTCTGATTTTTACAGAATCCTTCCTTCAAATTCCTCATAGAGGAACTGACTCCTCCCTTCTATCCCATAATAGGAACTGGCCACAAGCTGGTGGGGGCTGTTTGGTAAGAGTGGTTAGCAATAATTCTGTGAGTTAGACCAACCCCTGAGAGTAACTGACTAGCACCAGGACCCCCTCCACCATCACGAAGAAGGTTAAGACTAAGGCCATCAGCTCTTTCCATTTTCCACACCACTGTTCTAGGAAAGCAGTGAATGAGCCTTCTGCCAACTCACTAACCAAAGCACAAAGCCGCAGTTATGGTTCCACCGGGGCCATATTACTTGGAATAAAGATGCGGCAGACTCCTCCCTTTCTGCTAACATCACAAGGTGCATCTGTTTTCCCCAGCCATTTTACTTGTTCCTGTATTAGCTATTCCTTTAATCACACCCCTAATGTAATTAACAAATCTCTGCTGGTTAGACAACGCACTTGTGACAAGCTGCATTAGCTCAGGGGCTTGGGGTCATAGCCAGCAGCTCACATTTACTGAGTGAGCATTTTCTCTGGAGTAGGATCAGTATGTCTAAATGATAAGGTGAAAGGGATAGCCAATAGGGACATAGTACAGATTCTACTCCAATTTTCTGGAAACACTTCAACAAGGGAGCCCCAAAATAGCACCAAATGTCTGCTCTAGCAATGATCAAGGCCAAAGGATCAGCTAGATCCTCAAAAGATCAGCTTTCCCTGCACTGTGTTATGTTTCTCAGAGACTCCGATTGTCTTCCCTGTTGTGTATAACTGGCATCCTGGAGCAGAGGTATTTCAGAGACCAGGAGAGACAACACCTGCCAGAATTCACGACCCCAAGCCTTTCAGTCTCAGAAGAGAGCAATCATGCATTCCATACCCATCAGATCTGAATATTAATCAAATTCAAATAGGACCAGTCGTGTTTGGGATACCCTGATTTGCAAGCCTAGGAGTCCCGCCCAGAGTTCCCTCCTGGTCATGAAGGACTTGGTTAAGACCAAATCATTCACACATCTGGGCTGAGAAGCTAACGGAGTCTTCCTGCTTCTGCTGTCCTAAAGTGTTGCCCATCTACTACCATACACCCTTTGGACCTTTTTTCCTCCCATAGCCCTAGAGGATCCATCTATGAAAGTCTGACTCCCATGTGAAAGGGAACCTACCTCAGATCAAGCAGGCTGAGGTTGGAGGACCTCCCATTAAGAATTAAGCCAGGTTCAGAGATGGATTCGTGATCATAGTCAAGTCATCTTTTTCCAACAACACAACCTCATTTTCAAAATCCAGGAATCTGTTTGGCATCTTCCTGCCCTTTCATTCAAGGTAGCTCTCAGCTGAAGTGGCCATTGGCTGTTAGTCTTCTCCCCAGAGGTTAGTATTCTACTCTTGTCAGTTAGTAGGACAGTGGCCACAATGACTAAACACATTCAGGCCATCCTCTCGTAGCTGGGTCAAAAAGTTTAGACAGGCAGGCCACCCGCTGTCAGTGGCCTCCATGTTCTTAATCTAGCCCACTGGATAGTAACAAGTAGGTGGGGGGAGTGAAGGAATGGCTCGGGAGTTAAAGCACTTGCCTAGCAAGTGCTAAGTCAAGCACTATGTACTCGAGTTCAATTCCCCAGCACCAGACAGGCTGGACGTGGTGGTGCATGCCTGTAATCCCAGCACTTGCGGGGCTGAGGCAGGAGCATTGCCATGAGTCTAGGGCCAGCCAGGGAGGGCTCCATAATGAGTTTATGACCAGCCCTGGATACAGAACAAGACCCTGTCTCAAAATAAAATAAAGTAAAATAAAACAAAACAAAAATAGGTGAGAGGGTTTTTCTAATGAGGGACACACTAACACAGGAACAAAGACTAAGGCTCATTTATGATTTCTGATCCATCAACTATCTTGGATCCCCATTCCAGGGGATGCAGCTCCCCAACTAGTAATTCAGAATTGAATACCTTAGTCTTCAAGGCGTATGAGTCAATCTACAACAAGCAGTAGCCTAATCAGCCTTTCTGAGTTCCTCTGTTGTCCTTTGGAGGGGACGATTTATCTTATCTTAGATCCTCTCTGGCTCCAGCCTAATCCAGTGCCCCACATATCTGATTTCTTCCTCAAACAAACTAATTTCCCTTCTGAGATTTTCAAACTGTATTCACCTAGAAAGCTGAAGAAAGAAATGGTGGCTTCTAAGATGTCTTGTCTTTCTTCTCCTAACAACAGTAGATCACCTACATATTACAATGAGAGAGAGGAGGTAGGATAAATCACTCTGTTAATCTGCTCCGGAATCCGGCTGAGTAAGTCAGGATAATCAGTGAAGCATTCTAGCAGGGAAGTCCATCCAAATTATGTTTTGCTCATTCTGGACACCCTCCCATGAGAAAGTGAACAGGTCCATATTATCTTCCACAAGCGGGCAGGCCCAGAAGACATCTTTGAGGCCTATTGCACTGAACCATAGATAAGTCAGGGAACCTTGGTGAGGAGGGGGGAAGGACTGGGTACCACTGGATGTACGCTCCTGACATCTGGCTAATGGCTGACAAGTCCTGGATGAGACAGTAAGAACCATCTGATTTGTCACAGGAAGAATGGAATGGTTAAAGGGGTACCTTCAGGATTAGATAATGGGCTTAAGTCCTAAGAAAACCTCCAGGAGATGGGGTATTGTTTTTGCCTCTCAGTTTCCCCAGGGTTCTTTAAATCTATGCTAATTGGGATGATTTTTTAATTTGCCTCTAAATCCCTCTGAAGCAAGTTTGTCCCAGCCTCTGGGATGAATAGGAATTGAATTCCGATTTGATAATCCTTCTTTGAGCCCAGAGACAATCATTTGTTCAGGGAAGAGGCGTAAACCTTAGGCCTGCACACACAGGGTGAGTGTGCTGTTCCACAACCTAAGGACAAGTTTTCCTTTTCGCCCAGGAGGACAGGAAGTGAAGGGGGACTTCAATTTCATTGCATATTATGTCAAGTCCAATTTCTAACTGTATTTTTACCACGGTTTGTTTCTTTGGATTTTTGTTGCTGTTGTTTCCCATCCTGGCCTCTGAGAGCGACTCAGGAGCTCAATTTGCTGTACTGGGAATATCTTCAACCTGATTTCACATGGATGCTCAACTTTGCCTACTGGAGGTTTCTCATGCTCTAGCTTCACCCTCACTCAACCCCGCAGAAGTCCCCACCTCCAAAGTTGTACTAAGGCCCCACCTCCTGGTATTTCTTAACCTTGATCTGTGCACAGAGTTGCACGACTGTCATAGTCTACTTGCTTGCTGGGCCTGACCACAGTTGCCAAAAAGCTTTGAATCTGAAGATTGTTGTTAGCTATAGGCGCACTGGAGACCCCCCCACACTCACAGGAGCTACTGTAAAGAAACCATGGGCTGTGTCTTTCTTGGGGAGGGGTCCTGGGGACTCCCAAGTGGGAAGGAAATCCCAGATGAGCACCTAAATAATTTGAGAAGTAGGCTTAGGATAGATGTTGCAAGCACATTCCAAGTCACCGAAGTAGTCTGGCAAGGCAGAAACTTTACTTTTGTACAAAAGAGCCCTCGGCCTCAAAAATGCTGCAGAGCAATCACAGAGGTCTGGCTGTGACTGGGCCTTCTATACTTAGGGCAAAGGGCAAAGGGAGGGGGAGCTGCACTGGGTCCCCTTGGCTGGAGTCAACCGCCACAATCTTTTCTGATTGGCTAGGGTGAATATAATATAACAACTGTTGGAAGTTAAGAGATCAAAATACAACACCTGCTGATAGATAAAAGAAAAGGGGGAAGGAATAAAGATGGTAAGATGGAGGCAGCTACAAAACAGACTGATGATGTAGCAAAAGAGTCAGAAAAAACATGTGTTTGACAGAAAAGACTTGGTTTTCTCGTGCTTACATCTTACCAAAGAATCTACACAAACTCATTCTCAATCTAGATATGTAGAATGGTAAGACAGGGCCATTTTCTTGTTTATAAGTCTCAAAAACAGATCAAGAGAACAAAAGGAGAGGGTGCACTATGGTGACAGGGGAGGCTAAAGTTTAGAAAATCTAGAATTCCCAAATGCTATATTCTCAATAAATATGCAGAGTTACTGTAAGCAATAAGCTACGCTTACAATGAACAACAAATAAATTCTCAAAACTTATTTAGGCAGACCACTTTCAAAACACAATAGTGTGTGTGTGTGTGTGTGTGTTTGTAGTTATGGATGGTATTACTTTTGCACATTAAATATAAATATTATAAATATACATATATGCATATAAATGAATTCCATATAAAACACAAAAATAGTAGCAATTTTACATATTTCTATTAATATGGGTTTTCTAGTTATTCTTTCATAAACTAATGAGCTAGTGATGGCACCAAATGTTTAAAACTATTTGTGGAGGAAATACATAGATTTAAGAAAATTTAGTCTACTACCATACTGTGTTTTTCCTGCAAACTGAGATTACTGAGATTCTTCCATTTTGGTGGTAAAGCACAAGTGTTGCCAGGAACACAGTTTGGAAGCAACAACCTAGATCCGTAGTTTGAGTCATCAAAAGGCGAAAGGCATCTTCATATCTATGGACGTAGGAGGGACCAAGGAGGGTCATGAGCTGTGAGTGATTCCCCGGGGTAAGTACATTTTTTACAAGTGACAAGTAACCTATTTTACTTTTGCAAGAAAGCAGAGAACTACTTTTCTAACAGGAATATCTCATAAAAATAGAAATGTCTACAACAGGGAAAAAAAATCTAACATATGGTCAATACTTCAGTCAATACTTCTTTGGCAGTCTTTCTTTATGAAATCGAGAGAATAATTTGCTATTCAAGCTCAGCCGCCTACAAGTAACATTCATGAAAATTAAAATTTCTGTCCTATGTACCACACATTCACAGCATTCTCGCACTGGCACGGTGGGGCCCACAATCCATGGACACGTGTCAACATGTGCCTGAGTACTTCAAGGTGGCCTCATTGTGCTGTTTGGTTCTTCATCTAGCTTTTATTTTAAGACGGAAAATGGTTTGAAATTGATAAATAATACAGCAAATGATGGATATTTCTGTTCGTTTCTCATGTATTTACTCAAACAGCGATGTTTGGAACTTCAAGAAGAAGCCACAGAGCTAAGAACTCGATCTCTGTCTTCAAGGAACACGTTTGCAGAAAGACAAACAGACGGAGAGGCTACCACAAGGACGACGGGTAATGAGGGGCCACAACTAACAGCAATCAGATAGGTTGAGGGGGGACCAGAGGAGAGGAAGGTCTCAATAAAAAAAATTAAATTTTTTATGACTTTTTTGCCTTAACCATCTTAACCATCTAAAATATCTAATTCAATGTTAATGAGATTTCCATCGTTGGGCAAGGATTTTATGGAATATTCTCATCTTGCAATACTGAAACTCCTCATCTTTTATACAATCTGCTGCTTCCAGTCCCCACATTCCCTGCCAACCACCCTTTTACTTTCCGTTTAATAATATTTTACATACATCATTTCAGTGAAATCAAGGAGTATTTAACGTGTGATTGGCTTATTTCACTTAGACCAGTGTGCTTCTGGTTCATGGATTTTTAGCATGTGGCAAAATTTCATTTTTAAGATTGAGCAATGTTCTCTTGTCCGTCTACATAATACTCAATTGATCATAGGGTTGCTTTCAGGTCTAGGGTTTGGTGAACAATGTGGGTTGAACATGGATGTGCACATATCTCTTTAAATACATGCTTTGTATTATCAAAATAAGCCTTGAAATGGAAAGCTTGATGTTCACCTCCACATTCCTACAAATTCTTCAAACCTTGATGTTTGCACACTCGTGTGTGTGCACACACATGAACACACCTGTATATATGTCCACCTTAATGCATATTTCCATGTTTTTTTCTGAAACTCTGAAATTACTTTTATCTCATTTCCATGCAGAGTTCCTTCTTTATGCCTCAAGGTCATCTGTACTTTATAATCTGATGTCACCAACAGATACTTACATGAAGCACACGTAGGTCACACTAAACCTGGGGAAACCAAGATTAGGAGTTATAATTACGAAGCAAACAACTATAAAAAATGTAAAATGCCCATGCCTTCAGAACTACTTTCCCTCAACTCCATTAGGAGTTTGTCACTAGCATAACCTTTCCTCTCATTACACTTTCTGTCTCTTGTCTCACTCCCCGTCTTGCCTTCCTTTCTCTCCAAATTTTTGCACTTTTCTCCCTTAGGAGAGTGTGTCTATATCCTCCTCTTCGACCACTTCATGTCCTCACACACTCACCTAATCTACACGTAAAACAGAGAAGATAAGAAGAAAGCCCTTTGGAAGAATAACCCAACACTCCACCAGTGGAAGAAACTGCTCTGCTTAGATTGGATTTTTAACTAGACTGTTTCCTTTCTCTATCATAGTTGAATTAGGGTGGCTTTATTTCATACAACACGATGCGATGCTTTTTATAGAACACTAAGTTACAAAACATATCATTTAGTCACAATTAGAGTTAAAAAGGAGAAAGGGTCAGAGAGAAAAAAAAAGAGGCAGGAGGAAGTACAGATAGGGAGAGAAAAGGACTTATGTTGTGAAATCAGCTCTGAAAATACATTTAATTGTGGTACATTTAGTTGTGGCTTGTAGCATCTGTTCCAACACTACACACAGCTTCCTGCTTACAGTGAAAGCCAAAGTCCTTTCAATAGATGACACAGCCCTGGGTTCTGCCTCCATGGCTTCTCAAATATTATCTTCTATACTCTCACAGTTTACGCCAGTTCACACACCCTAATGCTTTCCTAAATATTTGCTAGATCTACCTCAGGGACCATTTGCTTGCTGCTTGTCCAACTAGCCCCAGCGATTTCTTATAGCTCTTTCCACACACTACTCAAACTTTCCTTCTAAAAGTCTGCTTTCCACATCTCTTCATTAGACTGTTCACGATGGCAGGAATTTGGTAGCTCAGCTAGTGCCTACAACCGTGCCTGGCATAGTTTTCTATTAAAAATTTGGTAATGGTTGCACTTCAAAACCATTATCAGTTATCTCAACTGACGACTGAGTCTCCCTAGATGACTAATCATGTGTTTAGTTCAAGAGCTCCACTCGAAGGGGTCCACCTGGCCCGAGGAGAAGAGAGAGAGGAGAGAACTCAGACCCCAGGAGAACACGGATTCTCAGGATGGTGTTTCTCATTGATTACTCGGTATGATCATGAGCAGTAATTTTTGTTCACATTTATCCTAGAAGACATTTAAAATTCAAGTACCTTTCACATACGTTTAGGATGGCATTTAAAATTACTTTTTAAAATGTGACTCGTTACCAAGATCCACTTTAATGACTGAGAACTGAAAATAAAATAGTGAAATCGCTACTTTTGTGGACTTGTCTTTTAGATAAAGGGTCTCACTATGATGTCCAGGCTGGTCCTTAACTCTTGGTGCCATTCCCACTTCAAACATTTGTGTAGCTAGGACAACAGGCATGTGTGACTGTCCCTGATACTAAAGTATATCACCCCTTTAAGTAAACCTATGGAAGGCCTAATAACACTTATTCAACACATAGTATTCATTAACAATCAGAAAATTCACGCCATTTCTTTTTCCTCCTGGAATCTTAATCCAGTTTTCTCCACCAATTTTTACCTCAATGCAATATATTTAAAAAACACATGTTTACCATTTTTTTAAATTACCTGGGGTGATAAATGTGAGTATATTGTGTAAGATTAAGATTCTTCTTTGAATTATCATTGGACTTATACTAGTAAATAACCTAGGTAGAAAGTGTAAATGTAGACTGGAAAGTATTTATTTAGAAGGGCATCTTTTTATTCAGGTAGATGAAGCATTCTTTTCCAGTTAATTCACATACCTGGATGGCCACCTCTTATTTCTAATTTGCAAGAGGAGAGTTTAACACAATGTTTACTGCTTAGACATTTTTCTAATTGAAAATAGTGAAATTTGTTCACATAAATAAGAATGAAGAAATTTTAATGCATAAGAATCTTTTCAAGCAATAAAAACAACAATGCATACTGCAGGGCTGAGGCATCAGCAACTATTCTGTTACCTGTCAGCTGACCACTCGGCTGATCCACATCAAATTTCGTGGGAAGAAAAAGAATCAAAACCACCTGAGTTGCAGAAAAATCTTCTACTCAAACCCAAAGGTCACTCACTGTTTTCCACACCAGAAATAATTTCAATTTGTTTGGTGTGCTGCTAGTTCTTCATTTTAGAATAACGTTTCAATAACGGGATTAAGTTTGCTAAGTATGTTTGCATTCCTCTAGTATCAAGAGTTAAGAGTGATTATTAAGGTGGGGAAACAAAATTAAATTCTATTAGGTCTTTTCAAGCAGATCAAACTTACTGGATTATATACATAGAGGTTGGGGATACTAAAGTTCATTCCCTTACAAGTATCCTACTGCACATACCTTGTTTGATGATTGATGTTTTGAGAGAAAAGAAAAATAATGCAATACAACCAACCCTATAAATCAAAGTCCTAAAATACTTATAAGTTAGGCATTTGCACTTCCCCAGAAGAAACTCCCAGTGCTTATCGCTGGCATAAAATGAACATATATATGTAATCAAGCATAGAAACATAGACCCAGGCTTTGTATGATATATTTGAACACAGAAAACATTTCCCTTGTAACATTATTTGACAAACCACAAAATAAAACATTTTACTGCTAAGTGTTTAATATTATTCTAGATGATGCTCTTATGAAAAAATGTGTTATGTAGACAATGGAAATTTTGAAAAGAAAGTAGTTTTAGTAGGTAATGTAGATGGCTGAAGTCATAGGAAAGCAGATTTCAACAACTCAAGAGTCTAGGAGAGGAGACAAAGAACCAGGGCTGAGCAGGATGTTGCAGAGGCACAAGCAAAAATGGAACAGCTCAAGGGGTGCGGGGGGAGGAAGAGGATGGAGTCTCCTCACTGAGTTATGATAGTTTGACAAGATGAGCTGATACCCGGGACATTTCATACATACTCAAAAGATAATCTGCTGATGCTAATAGAATCCTCTTTCTTCTTGAAGTGTGTGTGTGTGCGCGTTTGTGTGTGTGTGTGGGGGGGGGGGGGGGAGGTGGACAAGAAGCTGCCAGAGACCGGTGTCCAGAGACCTAGGGAGTGAGGACACCTCATTCAGCCAGGGATGGTGTGATAGATGGAAAAGGGGTGACGGTCTGGTCTGGGGAACAGCTAGCATGACTCATGGCACACAAGTCAGAGGGGAAATTTAAAGTTTTGTGTGTTGTCTTTCGTTGCATATAATAAGCTATTTCTCTAAGATTTTCTAGCCCTATAGATAATTCTGTGTGCTTAATGCTATGGAGGTATTTTGAGAAAAAGAATGTTGCAAAAAATTGTAAGAGGTTAGACAAAAAATAGGAGGAACATATATATATATATATATATATATATATATATATATATATATATATATATATAATTTTTTTTTTACTGAGTCTCTATATGTCCAGAGAGAGGAACAAAAATCACCTGAAATTATAAAGCAGGTAACAAGAGTCATCCCTTAAAATTCATCTCTCTTGAAAGACTTCCCAAAATGTGCTTCCTATTTTCACAAACCAAAGTGTAGGTTGTTTTTTTTGTTTGTTTTTTTGAGATAGGGTCTTGCTTTCAGTTCAGGCTGGTCCTGAACTCACTATGTAGTAGCCTGGCTTGGCCTCAAACAGATGGCCATCCTCCTGTCTCAGCCTCCTGAGTACTGAGATTACAGTCATGCACCATCAAGCCGCGCTTCAGTGGTGCTGGGTGCAGGGCCTAGATCTTGCTTGTTAAGCACTTTAATCGCTGACCTATTCCCTCGGCCCTGTTAAGATTTTAGAAACATTGCAGGGAACATTAACAAAGATAAGAAAAGGGAAACAATAAGAATCACAGAAAATACACCCAACTGAATAATTATGAAACATTAAAAGTAAAATGCTATCAACACAGCCCCAGTACTATTTAGAAACTTCCCCTCCTGGAACTCTCTGAGCATGTATCTGATGGAAGTGGACTGGGTCTGAGCAAATCCTAAACTGGCTGAAACCAGATGCCATTCAATCAACTTCTGAAACAAATCAACATTTTCAAAGGGTCTTTTGTACAAAGTCCTGTGGTCAACCCAGAGTTACCAAAGAATGCAAATGCCGGCAATGATTGAAATGTGGAGTCCAAGAGAAAGATTATATTTAGCTTTAATATCAGTTACTATGACAACCAATGGGCTATTTCAAGTTGTTAGCATTCTAGCCCACTGAGTTAATAATATGGACAAGAATGGCATAAAAGTTGAGCAGAAGCAAATTACTTCAATGTCACATCACATCGCCTTGACAAGGAAAGCTATAAGGGCTTATGAGGTTTGGAGGCCAGCGAAAAACACAATCAAAAGGACAAACCAATCAACACAATCTAAATAGCTTATTTATAACCGGCAGCACGCTACTGATACCTCCTCCCTATTATATCGTTTAAGCTTCTTAAAATTCTAAGCCGAGCATAGAAAACAAAACAGAAAATCAAACTGGACTGGACAAAGTGCTGTCTGGCCAAACACGTTTACCAGTAGGCTTGGTCTCCATGTAACTGTCTCCCTTTCTACCTCCAGGACACAATGCTCACAAGTACGAATGTGAAGTTAGACCTGGAATGTCCAAAATATCGTACCAAAAACAAAAAAAGAGACCCAGGAAGGAAGTGAGGAACAAGTCGCTTGAACTACTGTTTAAAAGACTCACCGTCTAAAAACAGCAAAGAATGCTAAATCATAAGACATTAAAACAGATGGCCTAAGTCGCAGTGCTACATCACACAGCTAAGACACTAGAACGAAAATAGCCTGAGTAATATTTTTATTAACAAGATGCCAAGTACAGCAGCAAAAATTCCTTTCGGAAAAAATCTCACTTCCCAGGCTTTTTCCTTTTTATACCTGATGCTCTTTTCTGAACACTCTTCATTTGTGGAGTATGGTTAAGCACTCAGATAAGAGACTCAACTCTCTCCTTCATCGAGGCCTCCTGGCTCTACGCACTGATCTGAATGATAGTGATTAATAAGAATAAACTAAATCAGTGCAGTAAGAAGGCATACACCGCTCCACCTCGTCCTGCAGAAATTTTTTTCTCTCTTTTTTGTATGTTAAACAAGCAGAGTGGAGAATTCACTGATCTTTGAATTAGTTACGAAGAAAGAGACGCTCATTAAATTGGTTGACATTCAATGTTGCTGGAGCGACCTTCAGATTATTAAAGGTGATGTCAGGAAATCACTTTCAGAATGTGGACGCAGTGGTAGGTTCCAGCGGGGAGCTGTGATCACTCGGAGACATTTCAACTGCAATAGGAGCAAGCGGCAGATCACAGCGTGGATATGGGAAGATGTGTGAAGACTTTTTCAAAGCAGGAAGAGCAGCCGAGGGACAATAAATGTATACACCTGTAGGAGCCCATCAAAAAAAAACCATTGTGCTCTAAAGTACACATATTCATCTGAGAATTACACGTGTGGGTAATGCCGAGGGAAAGCGGCAGAATCTGATGCCAGAAAACCTAGGCTCGTGCCTCAGCTCCTCCACTCTACACAAGTGGGCAGACATAATGTTTCATTCACTTATATTTTTCTTAGCCAGCTAAAACACCAACTGTTTACAGCTTTTAGAGCAACAAAGAACACATAATTTGCACTGATATTACTTCATGTCATTAAATACTGTGGCCACTGCAAAAAAGACATGAATTAGAAAAAACAATGAAAATAAGCATAAATATAAATTCTAATATTTTCTCTGCTGGCCCCTCACACTTAAATTTTCCCACCACCACCCAGGTCCTCAATTTGAACAACCACAGGGAAAGTCTGAGGCAATGAGTTAAAAGACACAGGGGATGGTTCCTTCCTTTGTTTAAACCTAGGTCAGGAAAGAGGATATAAAATGTTCTAATTTGATCTAGCAACCCTTGGTGTACTGGATTTTACTATTGTCAATGTGAACAGAATAGACTTTCAAAACTTAATGCCAGTGTACAATGAATCACATGTCTACTTTTCTCCATTAAAATTTAACTCTCCTTACAGCCTTCCAGCAAAAGAAGAATGTTCCAAAGAATTACACTATCTTCTTGACAGTTATATTTCCCATCATAAATAAATTATAAATCACTCTGATTGCACCCTTAAAATCACTGTAGGCTTTGTCAGTTAAGACAGCCCCAAAACTCACTGAATGGTTTGAGTTTCAGTATCTACAAGGATGTGGGGTAAATCCTGGTTGAAGGCAAATTCATCAGAATAATTCTTCCTTGTAGGGCTCTAAATCCTAGCACAAGCTAGACAGCCTTCACTGGATGGCGACTTTACCCAAGTCCATTAAATTCATTCAATAAATAAAAACATTCTCCATTATGTTTGCATGTCATACAATCTCAAGAATCTGTATCTGCTTACAGATGTGAACTCAAAGTACAAAGACTTTTTGGTTGCTATGATGGATGCTGTTAATATTTTCCCTACCACTTTGTGATCAATTGAAATAACTACCAAAGGCAAGCAGACACAATACAGTCCAACAGTAATATGGACTGACATTTTTTATTCTCCTTTTAGATAATAAAATATGTCAATTATATTTTATTGCTGAGAGGTCATCATTTAGACTAGAAAGATTTCTGATTTACCACTGTTTTTCTACTGTTTTGCTGAAGTCCACATTAACGTACTCCTAGAGAGAGGGCAGGACCCTTGATGATGTTCTCTATTAAAAAATCATCACTCTGACTGCAGTACATGGAAGAGATCTTGTGCCAGTGGATTCACCCATATCAGGCTCTCCTCCAATCCTCATATTTCACCATGGTGATGATTACATCAAAGGCAAAAGCATCACGATGGTCTTGCAGTTGCCTTGGAAGATGATCTCTGTTGGAAATACTCATTTCTGAGCCAGTATCATGAGCCATTCCTCAAATTAAGAATCGAAAATTACATTCACTGCACCCTAATTTTTTATTTGTGACTGCCATTCTACCTCCTTTTCTCCTGTATAAAAACACTAATAGTTCCACACTGAGTTCAGACACCCCAGTGAGAACCACCTTGAAGCTACCTGAACGTGGCTTGGGGAGAGGAGCGAAGCTTTCAGCCCTGTGTCCTCCTCTAATAGATTCAAATTAAGTGATGATACTCACACCGCTTTTTATTTTGCAAAGTTCACTCCTGGTGCTTGTTTTTCTTAACTCACAAACAAAATTGAGAAGCAGCCTCTTTTAGTCAAGGTGTCCCTTGAAGACTAATGGAAGACTTGCAATAATTTTTAAGGAACGGAGGAGTTCTATAATATCTTTGAAATTTCTCCTTTATTTGTAATTCTGGAATTCCACCTAGAAAATATACAAAAAATTACACAACCTCCCTTCTTGATGTGCAGGGTGCAGGCAAAGGTCAGGCCTGTTGCCAGACAGCACTTTCCTAGCTACAGGTAACAGCTCTTGTTCCTATGATTAGTGCTATGCCTGCTGAGAAACAGCCAGCTTGTGTAGACAGAGATGGGACTGATGGGGAGATCTGTCACACCTTGGCTCCCGGATGTGTGGCTTCTACAGAAAAACAATCATCCCCAGGGAAGGGCTTACAATGAAGAAAAACTGGTCTGATAGAAATGTGAGACAATCTACCATGGCACTGACAATAATGTCCCCTTATGACTTAGGTCCACACCTCCTGAACATCATTGCAAGAGCTGCCTGGGATTCCCTGAGTGGCAATGGTAACAAGGATCACTATGAGAAAAGGTAAATGACAAAGACTGAACTACTAAAAGAAAGGAATGTTGAAGCTTCACTGCAAATCTTTTATTTTCATGACCCAATTCCGCTGTACTTTCCAATTGTGACCTAAATGCAGTGGACCCAAAAGTCCCATATGTTGGTTACCCTGAACAGGGCACTGACCAGCTAGGGATGGATACCAGGCTAGCGAAACACAAGATACCTCTTTATTTTTACAAAGATGCAGAAACAGCAAAATAAATTTCAAATGATACGAAAATGAATGAAATGTACTGGATGTGGCCTGCAGAAAGTTCTGGTAATAGAACAAACATAGTGCGGCTTTGGGTCGCTTTGCCATTTTATGTAGTAGAATCTAAAGCAGGCCTATCCAAACTGAAATTCAAGAATTTTTTTTTTTTTTTTGCCCTTGATTCCCAAAAGTTCTACTGAGAAATTTTCAAAAGAAATTTCTAATGCTATATATGTACATTACCTATAGTATGTATTTCATATGTGGCCCAACACAGTTCCTACTGTGGCTTGGATCTGGACTGTCCCCCAAAAGTCTCATGTATTTGAATGTTATAGATTGTCTATGGAACCATGTGCTACTGGGAGACTGGGGCCTAGTCTGGAGGGGTGGATTACAGGTGTGTAAGTTAGGATTAAGGGCGTATAGTAGCCACATTTTCCACACCTGGATCCAGGAGCTGCTGATCACTGGGATGAGACCTGGAAGGATATGTAAGCTGCTTCCCGCCTTCCTTGGAAAACTAGTCTCAACTTGCCTGGACTTGGCTTCCTGTTTGTGATGTTGTGAGAAGCTGCCTCCACCTCTGTCTCTGCCATGTACTTCCATTGCTAACAGCCACCCATGAATGGACTGTGACCTTCTGAAACTGTGAGCTAAAATAAACCTTTCCTCCCCTAAATTTGTGGATGCCGGGTATTGAGTCACAGCGATGAAAAAGTAACTAAGTCAATTCCTCTTCAACCACCCCCAGCCAAATAAAAAGAAAAAGCAAACATTGGTGGCCACAGTTAGGCTATGACTGACTAGTAAAGAACATAAGTTGTACAGCACAAGATATTCCTGTGGAATCAACTACTGATTTCCTCTTAGCAGTTACATAGTGGGTTGTTGGAGTATAGCTTTGAAATGAACTGCCCTAGCAGAAGGAAGGCTGGGAGCAGGGAGCAAAGTTCTGCCTCTGTAAGATCAGCAGGTGTGCTAGAACCTAACAGCAGCACTCAGCGAGAGCTTCAGTCACTGCCCCCCGGTCATGTGTCACTGTGAGCCACAATCTTCCAAGGCCAGAAGCTGTCATCCTTTTTCTGCAGGAGTCGGGAACTCCTAATTTACAAAAATACATTCTTGAGTCCTTCAGATCTTGCTTAGTCATGTGTTTAGCAAGACTCCGTGGGCCCATGCACAAACATAATCTTTGGCTAAGGCATATTATGTGCTTATTCTCATGAAAGAGCTACAGATCACTGCATAATTAACAATATCTGTTCAAGCCAGTCAGCATGTAGAGAATAAAAAGCATCAGCTACCTTCTCAGTGACCTCAGCCCCAAAACTGGATCAGAGCACCTTCAGGGACAAGCGTAAAATGCGTAATCTAGAAGATTTTGTATCTTCACAGAGACAACTTTGGGTACTACAGTTAATGAAAGAACCACTTGTGATAACTCATTCCAGGCAAGTAGTATTTTCCCACAAAACCCCTCAAAATATTGCAAGTAATCCACTTTTGAAACAAGTGGAGTAATTGCAAGCTGTAGAACACAAATATGTTTGTTGTTGTATGCTGCATTTAAAAGATCAGTTAAAGGTGTGAGAAATTTTAGATTTAGGAATGTCCTGGGTCTTTGCTTAGAATATACTCCCTTTTTCTTTTTCAGTTTTCTACATAAAATTTTCCAGTCTGTGACCTCATTGTGAATACCCATATGACAGAGGCAGAGTACTGGGAGGCACTTTCAGGGGCTGTCTGCACCTCTTTAAGTCTACATTCTTCCAATATGCACCAGAAAGACTGATGAGGTAAAGTCTGGGAAAACACCAGAGCATTCTCCCCTTGCAAGTCATTACATCAGCCAGTATCTCCCTGGAGCTGTGATTACTGCATTATGACTTGATTACTAACTGTTATTGCCACAGTTGGAAAAAGGAGAGCACAGCATGGGACCATTTCCATTAAAGGAATATGAAATTCCGTGACTAGCTCCAGACCGCGAGTTGGCTGGGAAGCTGAGCTGAGAAGTGCATAAGCAGCTACTTAAGATGCCCTTTGAAGAAGCACCATAACTTACATCATTATTTCATTTGGTTTGAACTGTACCATGGATTTTTCCATTAAGCAATATTAAGACACTTACACACTAGATTGAGGTTATTCATGCTCTAAATACAATTAATTCTTTTTTACTCATTTTTGCAAAATACTAGAATTTGCTATTGCATGTAGAGGCAATCCTGGTGTTGCGTGACTTTGCCTAACAGACTTAATGGCTTCACCAACTACAGAATGTCAATCATGGTAAGTGGTAGAACGGAAAATTAAAGGCAGCACTATGTATGCTGGTAATGGGTGCTATCCAACTTGGGAAATCAAATAGTGTTGGTTGCTATGAGTAAAAAGATTCAGAAAATATAACATGAGCCAAGAATGTTCAAAGCACACAGGCTGATGTTCATGATGAAAAGGAATGGTGGCACTGTTGGCTTACGTGTGGCTCGGATGATGACGTGTCCTGGGACAACAAGCGAGGTATGAAGTTCCGCCACAGTGGTGTTGGGGCAAAACTTAGTTTTAGAAAACACTAACGCATCCAAGTATTTCACAGAGGGATGGTCCACAGCACAAGAATGGTGCAAACACATTTTTAAGTATCCTCAGCACAAACTAAGTAAGTGCATGCATTTTGTGAGTGGATGTGTGAACCGGCATCCAAAATAATACAAAGACTTACGGAAGATACATTTCTTGATAAGATTTTCAAAACTCTGGAGATGTGATTTCCTCTACCAAACTCTTGTGGAGAAACTCTGTTCGTGGCAGCATTAAATCTGGTCTTCTCTCTCTAAAGTCTTTTCAACACAAAAGGGAGGTTGCTCTTCCATTTTCTTCACCTCTCTCTCTCTCTCTCTCTCTCTCTCTCTCTCTCTCTCTCTCTGTGCGTGTGTGCGTGTGTGTGCATGTGTGTGTGTGGTACTAACCCTAACTTTAGTCGTGACCTCATGCTCTGTTGTAATTACAAGGCTTCAGAGCCTTGTCAAGAAAACAAAAAGGAACTTAAAAATGGTTCTGAATCTTGGTATCTCTGCCCCACTTCCTCTTTTCCCAAAAGCTTGGCTCTACCTTCCTGTGAATAAGGCCGCTCTAATACTACTAGTAGTAGAATCACTTTGGAATTTCTTCTTTCCTCTTAGCCTTATTCATTTAAAAACATGGATCTGAAAAAAAGCACTAATATGCTTCTATGCTCTTAGTCTCACTCCAACTGAAAACAAAATACAAAAGTTCAAGAATCTGAAAGTTTGTTAACTGCTATTTAAAAGTTTATGTGATTATAAAAAGATGAAAATATGGACATAATACTGCCATAAGCACAGCTCTAGACCCTTTCCTAAAGAGTTGCTATGGAGCAGAGGATGAGAAATGAGCCCCAATAAAACCACAGGAAACACGTGGCTGGGATATGCAAACACCTGGGTGTGCTGCCCTACAGAGTCACCTCCACAGTAGAAAGAATGATTGAAGCGGTATATATATGTGCACAAAATAGTCAAGCTCAATGTCCCCAATGTGTATCATATACGTACATACATATGTAAAAATAATGACTACAAAGTTCCCACTCAGGGCCTCTACCTGGCTCCATTCTCGTATCCTGAATAACTCCTTTAACTAAAGAGTCCATTAGTTTCCTCCTTAAGACCTAGCAATTCCAATAATGTCAGAAAAAAAGCTCAAAAAGCACTGTTAAAATTATATATTACTTTAAATTATTAATAAAAATGAGCTTATAGAGACAGATACGGTAATCTGCTGCTGTAGTAAAAGCTACTTGGGAGGCTGAGTCAGGAGGACTATGAATCCCACACTATCTGGATAACTTAGCAAGACCCCATCTCAAACACAAAAAGAAATGTTTATAGATGATTTCATAAAAGTCAAAAATCAGTTACATTATTTTATCTTTTTGGATTTCTAATTTTCTTTCTCCACTTTGGATGACTAACTCCTACAAAAACTGTTTTAATCGAGGACTTTCTTGTTGGTAAATTACACTATCATAGAATTTTTTTGTTTTTAATCTAAAGATTCGCAGTTTCCTATTTCACATACTCTAAATTTTATATTCTACATCATCATTAGCACCAATGTCTTGTTTTTCATTCCTAAGTTATTATTTCGTTAAAATCCAAACTTTGAAAAAGTCTAACATGTTTATCATTTTAGTTACGTTTATCATTCTAGTTCGGTAAACATAGTAAGATATATAGCACATTAAATATTAAAATGAATTGGAAGAAAGAAAAAGGTGAAGAAGCAACCAATGAAAAGATTAATCGTTCATATTCACTGAGCTGTCACTACAATCCCAGCGGTTTGCCAAGGGCTTTCCATGGTCTCCTCCAGCTGTCATCCAACCCTTAAGGGAGGTGACATCATGACCTGTGTCACACAGATGAGGAAACTGAAGGGAAACCGGAAGATCTCGCTGCCGTCTCCGTTCTGAGAGAAGGGCTAAGCTCTACCTGCAATTACGTATCTTACTCCGAAACAAGCAAAGTCATGAAGATCGGTATAGAGGCAGACATGGGGAACCAGAGAAGAAGAATAGTAGCAGAGGGGGAAAAACGGAAGCAGGAAGGGAAGGAAAGCTTCTCATCTGCTCTTAGTCCTTTCTAAGAGGAAGTCGGATCCAGGGCTCCAAGGAAGTCCCATGTTGGGGGCAGCTTCATTCCTTTCTCTAGAACTTCAATTTAGGCTTTAGATGAAAACAGGAGAAAAAAATCAAAGGCTATTAAAAATAATTTCACCAGAGAACCTCGCTTTTTTCCTCACGGGAAATATCTGAAAAAAATGGCATTTGTTAATGATAATAAATTGTATGCATTTCATTTCATACCTGTCTGCATAACGGTATGTTACTACTCAGTTAATATATTAGTGAAACAGTGCACACACACACACACACATACACACACACACACACACAAACAGACACACATATATCTATGGTAGATGTCACTGTACGCTAATCAGTAGTAAGATGCCAACACATGGCTTATCTCATCTCCAGGTAATCAGTTACTATGAAAAAAAAAATAATCCTTCACGTGCAGGGAGATGAACAGTTCTACTTTCCAGCCAACTCAAATGTCAATTTTTGTTCTTTGGAGGGGCCCCAGCGAATTAATGTGGCACTAGGGCAGGTCTTATACCTTGTCACAACTCTTGATAAGCAGTGTGGCTCTGTTTTCATGTGACTTATATACGGTAAATTGTGAATAAAGATTTAAATAAAATAGTAGAGAGAAGAAACATTTTGCAAATCACCAAGGTATGGACCTTTCTATTTTCTTCACACATAAGGTTTTAGTTATTCAACCCAGTTTTTTTGCTCAAGTACACTGAGAAAAGAAAAACTCAGAGAAAATGATATTTAAAAAGCTTAATGGTGCTTTCACACAGGATGAATTAATCATAAGGACTTTTTATTTATCAGATCTATATATTGACAAAAACGTAAAATGAGTCTGATCCAATTTGTTCATTATCAAATCATATTAATGGCCCAGTACATTCTGTCCCTTTCTGGATATAAATATTGATTGTTCTTGTAACATATTCTTATTATCAACATCTTCAAAAAAAATCCTTTCCCTGCACAACAAACAAACAAAAAAGATTTCTCGCAGCATTTCTAAGAGGTTTTTCCCTGTCCACATGTCATTTTGATGTTATAATATTACAAAATAAACTTGTGTCTATTTGAACATAAGAAATAATGAGTTAATTCATTTCTATTCCTCTCAGATGTAAGGAATTATGATAGACTCTAGTAAACATAAAATTAAGTAATTTCTTTCTAATCATGAGGAACTTCTAGTTTCGTGGTAAGGACAGACAGGAAAAATTTTAACGTTAACAAAAATATATACACCAGCAATCCAAAAAAAAAAAAAAAAGAGTAATTAAGTTCAAATTAAGATCGCAGGGAAGCTTTTTTTTAGAGGTTTTAGGAATAAAAAAAAAAGCTTCATGGATAAATAATTATGATACCAATATAAACAGTTTGCAGATTTACAGTTTATAATTCAATCTTTAAAGATTTACATTGACATCCCAAAAAAATCAACTTTGAGAACATTTTGGTTTCCTCTGAAAGAAACCTGCTGACCACTACTGCTTCCCAAATGCGATGCCTGGTCACTCACTACATCCCCTAACCGGTTCTGCCCCACCCCACCAGCTCTAACTGATGTATATTCTGCCTTCCGCCCTGGACATTCCATATGAATGGAAATACAGGGCATGTGGTCTTTTGTGACCAGCTTCTTTACCTGGCATTCTTTTTCAAGGTTTAACTTTTCTGATTCAACAGAATGTACTACTACTTTATTTTAAATGCCAAATGACCCTCGGTTCTATGGACATGCTATATTCTATTGACTGATTTGTCAATTGATGGATTTTTGAGCTTTGCTGACTTCTAGGCTGCTATGAGTGATACTGCATAAAAGTTTGTACATACAGTTTTTGCATGAAGAAGTCTTTCCTTTCTGAGTACATATTTGGAGTTAAATAACTAGGTCATATGGAAATTCTGTTTCAGTTTTTGGGAAATTATCAAGTTGTTTTCCAAAGTAGGTACACCATTGTTTATTCTCACTGGCAACTTAGGAAGGTTTCAATTTCCCATTTATCATCAACTTCCTTTTTGTTTACAGCTATCTTGGTGACTTTGAAGCAGCATCTCTTCACATCTTTTATTTGCATTTTTCTAATAACTAGTAATGTTGACTTTTTTTCTGCTCACTTTCCATTTGTGCATCTTTTTTTGTAGGAATGTCTATTGAGATACCTTGGCCTTTCTAAAGTTGTAGTCTTTTCTTAATATTGAGTTTGAAGAGTTCTTTATGCACTTCATATCTAACTTCTCCAGGCTTGGGATCTGGACATTTCCTCTAACCTGGGAATTGTTGCCTTACCATACTTGAAGATCTGAATTGCAATGGGAACTCTATGAAGAGAAAGGTAAGAGAAAGAGCACTTTTATAGATGCATGATACACTGTAAATTCCTCTTTTGCTATTTTCTTTTTTTGAGCGGCTTTGCATAGCAACTCGTATCAGTTTGGTAATGCATCAACAGAACACAGTCTCCACCTGTGCGTCACTGGTGCCATCCTTTTGAAACGACTGTATTCAGCTCAGCCAATAGGGAGTGTGTGCTGAAAGAGAGTCTATGCATTGTAAGCATTAAATACATCTCTATTCTGGGGATGGAGGGATAGCTCAGCGATTAAAGCGCCTGCCTATCCATCTCACAGCCTCGGGTTCCATTCTCCAGCACCACATAAGCTGGGTGTGGTGGCTCACACCTGTAATCCCAGCACTTCGGAGGTTGATGCAGGAGAATTATGTATTTATGGCAAGCCTAGGCGACATAGAGCTCAGAACAAAACTGGACTAAAAGAGACTCTCTCTCTCTCTCTCTCTCTCTCTCTCTCTCTATCTATCTATATATATTCCTTTAAGTATTTAAAAGATTTATGTCCTTTACTTTCAAGCGAAGTCATTTATTTTATCCCCATTTACTGATATGCATACATGTGACATGTAATATTTACACTGGTCTTGAGTATTTTGTGCACATACATATCACGACAAAATTACAAAGCCTTTCCCTCTTCCTTTTGACCCTCCCACCCCATCTCCTTCCCCATTAGTTCCAATTATTCCCCTCAATTAATTCTGCGAAATGACTGTGATCTGGTTTCTCATATTACAGGAAGCATTCAATATTTAACCTCGTGCTTTCAATTCATTTCTCTGAGCATGAGGGTACACATTTACCTACAAAAGCCTCAAACCTATCTGTTCTTACAGATGAGCAGCATTCCATCATGTATAAATAGCACAATTTGTGTGTCCATTGGTCTCTTCACGGGTATTTTAGTGTCCTCCACATTTTACCTAGTGTTACTTGTGCTCTATGAACATGGGCATACCTGTACCTCTGTTACATGTTTTTAACTCATGTGGGAAAACTCTCAGAAGAAGTAACACTGGATGGAATGGGATATTTATTTCCAGTCCTTTGAGAGTCCTCCATACTGCTTTCCGTAGTGGTTGTACCAGTTTACATCTCCACCAGCAGTCAAGGAAGGTTCCTTTTCCCCCACAGCCTCGCCAATACTGACTGCTGTTTGTGTTCTTGATATATGCCATTCTCTCTGGAATCAGATGGTATCTTAGCTATGTTCTGATTTGCATTTCTTTAATGGCTAAGGATGTTGAACATGTTTTCACGTATGTATTGCCCATATGAACGTCTTCTGAGAAGTGCCTATTCATTTCCTTTGCTCATTTTGCAATGTGATCTTTGATTTTGGGCTTATTTTTCTTCAGTTCCTAGAATATTCTAGTTATGAGCCTCCTATCTGTGGTGTAGGTGGTGAATATTTTTTCCCATCCTGTTGCTTCTTTTTTACGCTGTTCATAATTTCCTTTGCTGTGTATAAACTTTTTTAATTTGACATAGTCCAATTTGTTAATTCTAGGGGCTATATTTTTGCTTTTGGTGTGTTATGAAGAAAGTCCTTGCCTACACTGTATCTTTGAGCTTTTTGCCTAATTTGTCTTCAATTTTAGGCGAAGGTTCAATGTTTCAGTTTTAATATCCAGGTTTTTGGTCTATTTTGATTTAATTTTGGTTCAGGGTGACAGGTGTGTGTTTAGACTAGTTCTTCTGCAAGTGAATATCCAATTTTCCCAGCTCCATTTGTTGAAGAAGCTGTCTTTCTTCCAATGTATGCTTTTGGCTCCTTTATCAAAGATCAGCCTGCTGAAGGTACCTGAGTTTCTCTCTCTATCCACGGTTCTGTTCCACCCCGTCCCAGCCTCGGTTCTGTTCGGCCTGTCTGTTTCTGTGTCACTATCATATAGCTTTTACAACTGTTGCTTCACAGCATAACTTGATGTCTGGAATCGTAACACTTCCTGCCTTAGACTTGTTACTCAGGATTGCAAAATCAAATTTTTACCTTGAATTTTTAATCTCGACCTAAGAGACTATCAGTTACACTTACTAATATTTTCTAGCACCATTAATTCTCTAAAATGGTAGAAAATAAATTTTAATAATATCGCAATGAACAGCATTCATATTAATGCCTTTTATTTTAGACAAAGTATTCATTTCTAACATCATTTTCAACCACAACGTGTTAAGTTTTTTAAAGTCTGGCACACTGATTTGAAGCAGACAGGGCCTGGCGACCTTATCTGACAGCACAGACAGATCCCCCTTCTAGGAGAAAGCAGCCCATGTAGTTCAAAGAGCTGAGCGTTAAGAGTGACACGGGGTTCCTTTCCCTCCGGCACTTGTTGACCCCTGACTCGCCCCTGTCTTACAACTGTCTTATCTAAAAAAATGAGATCTGACTACATTATCTTGCCAGCTGGGCCTTTCTTGGACACAGGGTCTAAACTGAAACTAAAAGTGAAACAAGTGGTGGATACTGCAGTCCCGCCCTTGCAGACATGCCAGTAACCTGTCACCTACGAGAGGGCTAAGCAAGTTTCTCATAAAGATCGTCCATATCCTCAGCTCTTAGTCATGAGGCCCTGTTCTAAAAGAACACAATAATATCTATTTTTTTGAAATGCTGAGGTCTAATGTTGTCTGTGAGATAAAATAGAACTTATTTAGATGATGAAGGAAGGAAGTCTTAGAGATGGTAAGTAGATTAAAACTACATTACCATTTGGTGGCAGATAAAGGACATGAATTAGTTATGTGCTAACTCGAATACTAGCGCTTGTTCTCTGCTGTACTTCAGTGTATTTAAATGTGCAAAGGAGGAGTATCTAGCAAACCCAACCTGTTTCTTTTGACCCTGTACCTCCCCAGATTACTTAAGAGAGAGGAAAGCAATAGATGCATGATTATCTTATACATAAATATAAATACGCAAAAATATATACCACGTAATAGGAGTTAATACATTAAGGGGGAAACAAGTTTCTTATGTGTCATGGTGACTGAGTTTCCTTTATAAAAACAGGGTTTTATTAGCACACATTAAAGGGATAATATGAGAGCTCATGTTGTATTTCTTCCTCAATTAAAATATCTTCAGAATATAGGAGAAAAAACATTTTAAGAAAAACATAAGCAGACACAAAAACAAAACAAACCTAAACATTGTCTGTCTGCTGTTGCCAGTGCCTCTGCCAATGAACTTGTGACCAGGGTTTGAGTCCCAAATATATGCTTCTCGGAGTGGCCAATGTACTTAGCTTGATAGTGCACACTTCTTTTTTTATTCCTATGAACTCAAACAGAAATTATTTCCTCTACTCTTCCAGATTTGATCACATATGTCATAATCATTTTGTAACGAGAGTCCAAGTCCTCAGACATTCCTGGCCAGGCCTATTTTCTATTCATTTATCCAACATACACATATTCAGCCAAGACTGGATCACTGTGCAGGGGGTATGAGGTTGGTGCTCTCAAGCTAAAGTGGCAAACCTTACCTCTGGCACCCTGGGAATTCTCCGTCTCTGAACGGGGCTTCACCATGACTGGCAGTTCAGTAGACTGAAGGGCACGAGAGAGAGGAAAACTCACTTCTTATGCTTCAAAGTTCCTCTGAACGTTCAGAAAGAAGTCAGCCTCTAGGGGGCCCTGCCTGAGCTCACACCCTCGATAGATTCTTCATTGCTCTGTCCTGCTGACTTCATTCCCCTGTGGGTCTCCCAACTGTGCCTCCCAAGAAATCTCTTGCCTGCAAATGCTCACCGCAGGAACTGCTTCCAGGGAACCGTGCCCAACGTTCTGATGGAGGTGTATAAACAATGAAAAATACATACAAATAAAGTAAACAACGAATGAGATCGATATGTGTTTGTTAGGAAGCAATACCTATGTAATTTACTGCATATTCAGAAAAATCTTACTGGCTTTCTTTGACTAGCACTATACTGATACACAGGAAAATTTCTACTTCTGTCAAGATAATCCTTTCAGGATATATGGGTTTCTCACTCTCTCTCTGTCTTCCCACGTCTGAACCCAAATGACTGAATCCAATTTTTTTCCCTATCAGCACCCCCAATTTAACTGCAGATAACCTTCCAGGCTAAGCATTGTCCTGGCACTGGGGCTGAGCCTGATCTGGAGCAGTAGTTTGTCTAATCTGATTATGAGGGACTACATACTCCATAGGTAAGTATTGGATTAATAATTCTGAAAACTCCTATTAAGCAACAAATAAAACACCTGCCTACCTATTGTCTAATTCCCATACCTTTTATAGGGAAATGGGGTTGCAGTGGGACTTAACAAAAAAGAACTCTAATTGCAGGTGGAAAGCACAATAGGTTAATAATATTTAACAGAAATTAAGGATATCATTTGGGGAAAAGAATGTAGGTCACTTCAATATCTGCTGAATATGAGATGCTCGTCCAACTGAAATGAGGAGAGAAAGGAACGCAGTGGAAGAAGGAAGAAGCTGAATTAAAAGCTCAGGAAGGGTCAGTTGCTCCCGAACCACTCTTGAGTGTTATGGTAACAGCATATAGCCAGGAGCACAGGGACAACCCTGAGCCTCATGCTATGGGAAGCCTGGAAGCTAGGAAATGCACTCCATGTGCATCACTCCTCCACAGGGATGCTCTTGTATTACAAAGTGAGTGGAAGATGCCCAGGACTGACCCACGGAAGAAGTGGGAAGCAACAGACAGGCCGAGGAGTCCAGGCAGCAGAAGCAGGGAGGAAATCTTGCTCAAATAGGTCAGAAAGGAGCAAAGGATAGAAAAGAGAAAGGAACATTTCTGAGGTTTAGAAACTATGTGGCTAGAAGAGGAAACATGGGATTCAGGGAAGGAGTTGCCACAACAGTAACCGAGTTTAATATGCACAGTAAGAGTAGTGTTAGTGAAAAACTTATCCTTTAGAAATATGGTGACAATGATGCCAGAACTGAGACTGAAACTGGCCCTAGATAGCACTGCCCCCTAGAGGAGATGCCTCCAGGAAGCCAGCTTCTGCCCAGCTAAGGACAGCTGAGCCCACCTAGTGTGCCTGGCTCCCAGCAACTCCCAGGCCACCTGAAATTGGGCCCAAATGAAGGCCCAGCAGTAAGTGTTGACATTAACCGAGAGAGCGCAGTCAGAAGGAGGTGTTTCCCTCTTTTCTTAGGACATCAGTCCCTCGGAATATTAACTTTTAAATTAATCTATGGGATACTTAATGCACTCGTCCCTCAGGATTGGGGAGGGATCGGTCCCAAATGCCTGGCAAATACCAAAATCCCCAGACACTCAAGTCCTTTATAAAACATGGCATACTATTTTCACAACATCCTACAAACTTCTTTTATATTCCAATCACTTGATTACTTATAGTGCCTAATACAATATAAATATAATGAAATGCAGTTGTTTTTCTGTATTATTTAGGACATAATGACAAGAAAAACGCCTATGCATATCCAGTGCAGATGAAATATTCTTTCCAAAATATTTTATATAAGTCAACTATTCTGCAGTTATTTAAACCCATGGATTCAGAGGGATGGCCATATATATCATATGGCGCATAACTACATATGAACAGTAGACACACACGGTGAAAAGAAAAAGCCTCCCTCTCCTGCCCTCTGTCCCCTCCCTCTACAACCTAAGGGAACACATACTATCTTTTTCTACACTCTTTCATAAATAACCCATGAATTCCTAAGACAAACAACAACAGTTTTTTTCAATAGTGTTATCACTCCAACCTGCAGTTAAGCCATATATACTCAGAGTAGCATGTTAGATTATACTGAAAAGCCTTATTGTTTTGGGTTACCTTAGATCAGTTCATTCTAGTAGATGTATTTAATTATCTAATTGCTAATACTTCAGTTGTTTGCATCATGCTGCTAATATAAAAATGTAATGGAAGTCCTTGATAGATACAATGATCCATCTGTCTGTCTATCTATACATACGCTAAGGACACGTGCAAGACTATGTCTATATAGTGGATGCATTGAAATAAAGTTGCTATCAAGATCTAGGTCCATTACGTTTTACCCACATTTCCAAACTAGCAAGAAACTCAAGAGTTTGCACTCCCACCAGCAACCTAGGAGATCATGATCCCATCACATGCTCGCTGATGGTCTCACCATTACTTTTTTCTTTAGCACAATTTTAAGGTGTGGCTACAACGGGAGGTGTCAACGTGAACGAATCAACATCTAGCAGACTAGTAAAGCATGTATTTCTGGGTGCATCTGTGGGGTGTCTCCAGAGATGATTTTTTTTGAAAAAAAATTTATTAAATATTGAATGAAAATAAACCCATTTAAATGGAGACCAAAAAAGCTCCTTTCTCCCTCCAGATCGCTCCTGCTTCTCCCAACAATAAAACCATCATTTTATATATAACACAGTGAGCAAAGATTTAAAAGATGCAAAACTTGCAAGGATGACAGGCACTAAGAATAAGGTGCTGACGACTAGGTCGGGTGGGGCCGCTCCTAGAGGTGACCACTTGATGAGCGACAGCATCGGTTCCATCCAAAGGACCAGAGGTTGGTATTAGGGACCATGGAGCACCTGACTAGCTGAAGCCATTTGTCATGGGGCAGACAGTCACTCCTTCACCACATCCTCCTACTGCTTTCTATGCAATCCTCCTTCTTCTCCTGTTGCACCTGACAGGAGTGGTACAAGGACAGTTCAGTTGGAAGCAATCATCCACAAAGACTAGGCAGAACCAGCCGGGCTCCTGATACACATAGGATGTGCCACCAGCTTGCTGCCCTGGAAGCAGCGACTGAGGCTCAGTTCTCCTTAAAATGGACTTAGGTCTGGGCACAAATTCAAGGTGACCCAGACACGGAGGCCAAAGCCATGATAAAGAAAGGGCACCAGCCTCGACCACGCACTCCTATCAGCAATGATCCATACACAGTGAAATTCCATGTTAGTTAGGAAATGCAGATTAAGAATAACAGAGCCAGGTCGTGGTAACAATTTCATTTCAATACATTCATTCACAGGCCAGCCAACTGAGGGAGTGAGACCAACCCCTATCGAGGGTGGCCTCAGTCCCATGGTCCTGTCGCTAGTATAGGGTGACACAAGTGAAGAAAAAGGAAAGGGAGGTCAGTCCGCCGTTGCAAAGCTCCATTTGTCTTGATCATGAAATTCCACTTTCTTCATCTTTCAACAGAGACTCATAACAGCAACACCTCAGAGAGTGCTCAGGCCTTCATCTTCAGCCTCTTCTGCATCCTTGATTCTTCTGCTTCTGCCTGAGCAGCTAGTGAGTCCCCTGGCTCTCCACCTCCCAGGTGGCCACTGTGGACCTCCCATCCTTCCCTGATCCTCCTACTGATCCTTTATATTGATTCTGTGTCTCCTTATCATGAATGGGGAATATCTAGTTTGTACACTGTATGGGATCTGTGAAATCATGAGAAGCAGTTTCAATTGTCCCATTAGGGGCAAGGTAATTAAGTATTTTATCAAATATAGGCGTCTAATTTTTAAGTTGATAATTCTGTATGGCCTGCAAATGATGTCATAAATATCCAGAGAGCCCTTGGCAGAAACCTGATCTCCCCTGTGTTGTAGAGAACCTTAATTAACACAGAAGTGTCCATTTTTAGTTTCCATCAAAGTTATTAATAAGTGTCACATTACATAACTGTAGTCTGAGATGTACTGTCTGTGTTTTCTGCCTTTTCTACTCTTTGGCTACACTTCCCTTGAGTCAGACTTTTCCTTTGTTGATAATATTACCTCTTTCCCTAGGATATAATTTATGAACATTTTATATATTGTTTTCCAGTTTTACATTTACTTTTAATTTAGGATCTATTCTAGAATAACTCTGAATTGCAATTACTTAACATATTCAAGCTAAAAGTCTTTAATTTAGGGTTTCAAGAAGATCATTGTTAGAAGGCTACTCTGAAAATTTTTGTAGGTATTTTATTTTTTTCTAATGTGGTGTCCCGGTTTAAAATAAATCAGTTTTCTTGAATGGTTTTACACACATTTCATATTCTCTGTACATAAGATGTATCTCTAACCAAAGAGCACATTAAGAAAAATGCCAAAATCATATCATCTTTTCCATACCTTCTACAATTAAGACAAAATATCTTCAGTATAATATAAACAATGAGGGTATGTTACAGATCGTTTCATTATCTCAAAATACATTACACATTTTTGTATCACAATCTAAAAAAGGCCTGACCGTTGCATCAAGACTTCATGACCTAGGTGTTATTTGTAACACCCTGCCTGGCGTCAGATGTCACCCAAAAGGCAATCAGACCTGAGCTGTTCCCACCTGAGAGATGTACGTAACTGCAACATGGGACACTCGATGCAATTCCTTAACCAAATATTCTGTTCAAACTACTCAACAATTCTTGAGGTTTTGCTGGATTTAGATTTATTTTTTTAATTTTATGTTTTTTTGTTTTCTTTAATTTTATGTTTTTCAGTTCCGTGTATAGTCTAGATATTAATCCTTTGAAGCATCACAGGTGAATATATTTTCACACTCTGTGGTTGACTCTTCCTCTTGTTGATTGTTTCTTTTGTTGTGCAAAGGCATTTTAATTTAATGTGGTCTCATTTGTTGATTCTTGCAGAGATTTCTTGCATGTGCAGTTGGTGATCTGTTCAGAAAACCCTTGCCTTTCCCTATGTCTTCTAGGGTTTTTCCCATTTTTTCCTCCCAGTAAGTTCAGCATTTTTGTTTTGATATCCAGTTCTTAAAAAACTCTACTCCACTGCTGGTGAGAATGTAATCTGGAACAACCAGTATGGAAAGCAGTCTGCTGGTTCCTTAGAAAACAGACAATGGAAATTCCATTTGATCCAGCTCCTGTCCTACTGAGCATGTTCCCTAAAGAAATAAAGTCAACATGCCAAAAAGACACACGCATATCCATGTTTACAGCAGCACAATTCACAATAAACAAATCCTAGAAGCAACCTACCTGACCATCCATACAGGGAAGATGTGGTACCTACACACGATGGAATACTATGCAGCCATAAATAAAGACAGATATGAAGCATTTGAAGGAAAATGGGGCCACCTAGAGTCCGTAATGCTCAGTGAAATGGACCAAGCACAAAGGACTGACTATAGATGGGTGTCTCTCTTATGAAATGCACAAAAGTAGTAACAGAGAAAGGCCCCAACATGAATGGTAGGGTAGAAAGAGAGTAAACAGGAAAGGAAAGGACCTCTGAAAAAGGAGTGGACACAGACGCACACTAACTCCCCAAATCTCATTGTTCTAATGTGTTACAGATTTTGTATTTATAAAAATGTTAAATTTTCTGTCATTCTTTTAGCAAAATAAAATTAAGAAATAAAATAAAATTTATTAGGAACTCAGCATGAATAATTCACAATGGCACTGCAATGCACAGAGTTCATCTGGTGGCATTAACGTCGGGTTGCACCACTTTAAGGTAGGAGAGGGCTTACCCAGAGGGCTGTGCACAGACAGTCCAACTGCATTGCATTCCTTCAAACTATTTCATCTCGTGATTTTAGAAATCATGGGTATTCAGTGTCTAAACCCATTATTTTTCAGGAATAATAAGTGGTGATGGTAGAATTAAATCATTTCTTAGATCTTATCAGCTGAAGTTAATCTCCCAAGCCAATGCTTTCTTCAACACAGTTTTGCCTATTTTAAAAACATTTTTTTTTATTTAAAAAGCTAGGAAAATGTTAAACTCTTGGTCTTTATTGTCATTTTCAGAAAAGTGAACGTTTGTCTCAATGAATTCTATATGTGATCATTAAATTTTGTTTATTTAATATTTCTTTGTGCTTTTCATGGTTTTTTTGAGGGGCTATTATTACTGCACATTCATAGAAATTGATATTTTCAACATTAATTTAGTTAACTAAGGGTCAAGGCAGTTTCTGTGGATTTATACTAAATGGTTAACCTGAGGAATTATAAGTTCTCTGTTAAATACTCAAGAACAGATGTTTCCATAAATTCAAACAGATCCTATGTCTGATATTAGCTAACACCTTTTGTGAGGTAAAATACACATAAATATTAAGAATGGAAAGATGACAAAAATGTCTATTGCTCAAGTGTACACTTAAAATCCCATTAGTGTTGAAGTAGCCATGTACCGCAGTTGTGGTTCCATTATTTTGTTTGTAGCCAGTAATCAAGGGCAGATACAGATCAAGCTACTCAACTGTATAGGTTGTAGTCATGGTTAGCACATGCTGGTTAGAGAGAAATAGAGAACGAAAAAGAGAGAAAGATGTGTGGAGAGAGAAGGCCGTAAATCAGGATCTGGGTGTAAAAATTAGCCAAGTGGACATGGAATTTAAGTCAGTCCTCTGAATTCAAGAAAAGTAAAACATGGATCTGGAAGGTGAGAGCATGGATACTGGCATACTGTTCAGACCAAAGCTATGCTTAACTATTTTTTCTCTTTGTGTAATAAAATTTTAATTATTTCAGGTCAGTAAGTTGTGTTTGTTTCCTTTCTGGATTCTAAAGTACAGCATTATACATGTATATTTTCTATGCACCTATATGACGAAAGGCATAAAAATTATGTGGATATCATTTTGTTACTTTACACCTGAGAGAAAAGCAACCTTATCAACTGCAAATAACATTACAAAAAGAGAAACAATTATTTGCTGTATCATCATTTTATAATGTTTCAACATTAATCACACGTCATTATCAAATTATGCTTTTGTTTTTGCTTTAGGTATTAAAAATTCTATAGTGCTATTTAATTTTTAAGTATTTTCACTAATTTAAATTGCAACAATAAAGAATACATATACGTGCAAGGTACAGTTTGATAACTAACACTGTATATACTATATAATAATCAAATCAAGGTCATTATTGTCTGTTTATGTTGGGAAAATTCAAACTTTTCTTTCCTAGTTCTTCTGACATACAAAACAACTTGTTCTAAACTACAGTTACTTCACTGTACTACAGAACACGAGAATTTATAACTCCTGTCTAATTCTATCCTGCTGTCCTTGTCTTGCCATTTTTGAACATTTTGTATCCTGTTGATGGGGTTAAAATTAGGATCACTAAAAATATAAACACCATTTGATCTGATATTTTCACGCCTGGGACTACATCCAGAAAAATGGAATCAAAGAGTCAAAGAGCCTTGCATCCCCATGTTTGTTCTGCAACACTCATCATGGTAATCAAGAGACGCAGTCCAATAAAGAAGCTCTTGATAGGCAAACAGATGAAGAATATTTAACATAACAATGGAATGCTATTCAACTATAAAAAATAAAAATCCTGTCATTTGTAGCCATATGGATGAAATTAGCAGAAAATTATGTTAAGTCAAATAAGCCAAACGTAGGCGAATACAACATGATCTCACACAAAGAAATTTAAAAGGCTGAAGTTCTTCTAGAGCTATTTTTTGAAAATCAGCAATTTAAGTCAACCCTCAGTTTCCCTTTTCTATAATAACTCTGATGAATAAATTCTTAAGAGAGCAGAACTATCGGAGAGTTACACTGACTGAGGCAATGGTGGGCAACAATAAAAAATCGGAACCAGTCAAGGAAGACCATTTTTACAAACTAAGCTGAAAAGTGTGTAAGTCCTAGTATGAGGACAGAACAGGTGTCTAAATTTGAAGCCACAGAGTAGTGGAGTGAAGGGAATGCAGTAGGCAGTTTGATACCCTCTAGTTATTTCGTCTCCACCCCCAACAATCTGGGAAGCATTGGCCTTGGCACTGATCTTTTCCAGTTTCTGTCTGCAAATGTATGAAATACAGAGAAAAAGATACCATCAAAGTTTCATCAAGATTTCTGCCTTTTGTTAAGATTCGGATCTGAAGTGTCCCCCAAAAGCATCATTAATTTGGTTACTGTAGAAATCCTATGAAACCACGCTGCTAGAAAGCGATGGGACACTAAGGCTTGACTCAGGGGGTAGGTCACTGGGTCGTGACTTGGAAGGATATACTAGCTCCGCCCTGACCTGATCACTAGGCTTCCTATCCTTTCCTGCCAGGCCCCTGCTATGTGTTTCCACCATTGTTGGCCATCCATAACTGGACCAAGAGCTTTCAAAGCTTTCGGGTAAATCAATACTTCCTCCCTCACATTGTGGGTGTTAGGTATTCTGTCCCCACAAGGTCAAAGTAACTAGATACCCTAAAACACAGTAAGATATACCAATCTTAAAGAATTTGGGAAATATATAAAGCAAGACTGCTCTTGGAGAGGGTAGTTAAAAGTAATGAAGGTCAATTCAGAATAGAAATATGCAAAGCCAGCTTTATAGGGCCATGTATGTGAATACATTAATAATAATATATATCTACAGAAAGAACATGTCGATCAAAATAGGAATGGGACAGAGCTGGGAACAGGGGAAAAAAACAGCCTTCTAGGAGGGCAAATCACCAAATAATGTCCAACTGGGAACTTTCCAAGACAGAAGAAATCTATTTGATTCAAGTTGCATGGTTTCCTACAAAAGAGAGATGCAGCCTTGATGTACCTCACCTGGGAGTCCTGGCGCTTCACTCTGATTTCCATCTGGGTTCTTGTGAGCTTGCCTACTGAAAGACTGACCCCATCAGACAACAGCAATCAGTGTCCAATCCATTTGGCATTGCAAGTTTAAAAATAGGCATTTGATTAAAATGCAGCTCCTTTTGTAGCTTCCCTAAATGTATTTACAAATAGAACGATCTTCTATGCCAACTGTGGATTTTTCACTATAAATATCCAACCTGATTTTTGGACCATTTGTATGTATATTAGTCCTTAAGAGACTGGAAAATGTAAACCCATCCTAATCTGTTTTCATTATAGTAACAAAACCACATTTACAAATTTGTGAAAATGAAAATTAGAACCTGGAGTGTCTTTATTTACCAAGGTAAACGTTCCTCTGTGGATAACATCCTCAAAAGCCAGCCAGCATTCCCCAGATGGTACCTCGTTGGCTGGCTGTGAAGGCTAGTTACAGCCTAATTTGTCCACAAATTCATTTTTAACAAACATTGTCCTGTTCTGCTCTGTATCCTAGGGAGAAGCTAACCCGCTGTGGGATGCTTCCCAGGTACTCACTGACTCCAACCAATGGGAGTGGCTGGGATTACGAATGACAAAGAGAAGCAAAAGTCTCTGGGTATCTTTAGCTCCAGGATGACTCATGTCTGACATTACACCCATCCGTTTGTAATACCAGGGTTTCAAATACTAAGGATAGTATGTATTTTCCTCATCCAATGCTAACTGGATTATACTGTATGACACAGAAGTCCGCCAATAAATGCAAGCACTTACTCAAGAAGTAGTAAGTGTTAGGTGGGTAGGTAAGACATTAGCCGTCTGAATGGAGAGAAGGGGAGTTCAAAAAGCACACTTAAGTTTATTGTGTGTTTGGGTGTATACGTGCATATACATGTATGTGTGTGTATGTCATACACACAGACATGAAGACAGATATCACACACACACACACACACACACACACACACACACACACACGAAATCATTTTATAGATCACAAACCCAAAGCCAGTCTATGGAGAACAGGAACATTTTCAGTTACACATGGGCACATTTCCAGGTTGCGCTACCACAGACACAGTGTCCAAATGCTATCAGAAAGAAAACGAGCCCCAAAGACCCTCCTGCCTTGAGAGAGGACCTGGCTGAGATTTTTGTTTGTCTTAGGTTTCTTACATGATTAAGTCCCTGGGGGAACACTGACTATCTGGAATGGAAAGGAAGACATTCTGAGGTTCTAATATAACTTTTAAGTAAAAATACTGAGAAGTGTCACTATTATTTTATTTCCTTGAACCCCAGAACTAACTCCGGTGTGCATAAAAAAAAAATGTGCCCAAACTTGTACTCAATGCAAGAATGCTCATCTGTCTCAAAAGCCTAATTCTCTCCTCTTCCACTGTAAGATAAACTGCACCGACACTTCTATCTGGCCACTGATACGTTTTGATTGAATTTTCTTATCCAGGGCACGAGAACCAAGGAGTGAGGAGCTGGCTCCTCACAGCGCTAGGATCTCTCTTTCCAGTAACATCAAATATGTATCTCTCACACACAGATCTGTAACAACGTCATATAAATAATTAAACTGTTAGTTTGGCCCCCTTTTTCTTTTTCTGAGGTAGACACCTTAAGTTGTCTTCACATGTCAAATACCAGGCTTATGTGACTGTCAAAGGAGAATCAGAGGGGAAATAAAAAAGAAATCTTCAGTAGAGATAAGGCTGTGAGTGAAGTCGTAGACTTAGTTTCTGTGTATATCGAAAAATAGATTAAATGCAGTTTTCACTTCAACCCATGAATATACAAGTCACTGTCAAACTGGCCTGGATGTTTAGCAATGTTCCGACTGACAAACGTGACACGGCAGGGGTTTACTGCAATACTGGAATGATTACCAATTTTGTTACTGAAATGTTCACCACGTCCAGGAAGGATATTCAAAGATCTGGGAGAAAAAATCTTACAGCCTATGAATCACGAACGCATCCATATTGCTTGCATCTGTGAGGAACTCCCACAACTTTGGGCTTTATGGTACATAAGCCACAAAGCTATGTCTCCTCAAAGGCTTTTAGCAAAATGAACCATGACCAGTTGTCAATAAGCGGGTAAACATGTCTCTCCATACACTTTTTTAAGAAGTATGTTCTTCTGCATTTGTTACTGATTTTCTTTTCTCTCTGACGAAAACCAGGCTGCATGTCTCTGTACTGTTAGGACAAGGATCGTGACTTTGTGGTATGGCGCAAAAAATAAACTTCAAGATTTCGGTCCTACTTTGTGAGTGTGCTACAGTCACCGGAGATTCAGGGGTTTCAATGTTACATCTACACTTTAAAATGTGTGCTGTCATCCAAAGTGACACTAAGTGAAAATAAGAATTTTCTCTAACTGAAGGCCTTTAGTAGTTTCATATTATTGGATCCTATTCTTGGAGAGCCCGAGCTTTTGCTGGAGCACGGCACAGGAGCACATATGAACCCCCCCCGGGCCACCAAGTGACCATTTAATGCATCCTTACAGGCATGGAGGTATCCCGCTTGTCATGGCGCCTTGCAGACACAGCGGATCCAGGGCTTTCCATAAACGCTCAGTGCTTAAAGGGAAATGGCACAGGGCTAGGCGAATGTGACTTAGTGCTTTTAAAAAGCAACATAATTAAGATATTGAAAAATTAGCCTTAAGAAATAATGCCTGTCACATTTATTCATTTGATAAATAATTGAGACCCTATGTGTAAGAAGCTTTTATATTTCAGGTTCCATAAACTATATCCTCCAGAACAAGATAATTTTGATATACAGGGAGGATGGTATTAGTAAATATTCTAAAACAATAACTACAAACATGGATGGCCTGAAGTAAATTGTTTCTTAGTCACAGTTCTATGGTAACAAACTGGAATGTGAAACCCAAGCGTTTTCTTAGGAGTTTATGGTCCTCTGAATGAGGCAACAAGTTAAAAGAAAGAGAACCATCCCACCCTTCTAGCATCCTCACTGTTGCTCAAGGTTTTGTTTTAGTAAGTCTTTGTGGGTATGATTTTATTTGATACATAATTACTGTTTCTATCTTTATTTCACACAATGAGGAAAACAAGACAAAGCAAGGTTAAATAAACAACCCATAATTCACAGTCTCGGAAAATGGAGGCGAATTCTGAAATTGTTTGGTTTGATTCCAGAGCTTAAAATTTCTTACTTCCTGAAGGAACCTCCTATGACATATCACGTTGGAGAAATGTTTACGTGTGTGGGAGCCACATATAAGGGACATGTAGGTAAGCCTCTCCCTTCCAGGTCAACCAAGAAGAGGTGACCAGAACACTCATACAGGTATGTCTCATAACAAGACCTATTCTCAAAAAAAAAAAAAAATCGGTAGAAAGAAAATTGTACAGTAAGTTCACCTCAATCTTACACAAACATACAAACAATTCTCCAAGTACAGCTACCCAGTAACTATCTGTTTAATCTTGGTCCAACACCACCATTATCACTGAGCACTGTAGCCAAGGATTCTCGTTTTAAAATATATAGTCCTCCACATTTCTCCTTCAACACTTTTCCTTCCCTCCTGCTCTTTGAATGCACAAGCATACTGCCATTGCAATTCTACAGTATTACTAAATAAATATCATTGTTCTTTGGAGAATCAGTCTTGGTTGTTTTTGGGGTTGGCATATGAAAATGCAATATCATAGCTGTAGCTAAAATAAGAATCCTGAAGTGCAGTGAACCCATAATTCAATACAAGTGGTGTCTTAAAAGAAAAAGAAAACAACATGTGATGACAAACACATAAACATCCTCATGGGATGACAGGGGCCGAGATCACAGTGAGAAAGCTGAAATCTAAGGCTCACTTAGGCTCACCAAGGCTCACCAAGGATTAGTCCTACCCAGGATCTCAGATAAGAGAACAACCCTGCCAATACGCTGATTTGGGATTCTAGCAGCAAAATTATGAGAAAATTATTTCTGTTGGTTTAAGCCACCTTGTGCACGCTACTTCCATAAGATAGCCTAAAATAACTGGCACAATACACAGTCATGTAAGATAGGCATTGGCAGAAATCTCAAGTTAGAAAGTGAACTGGACCAACACAGGGTGTGAGGTGAAGGAAAATTTTACTTATCTCAGGAAATGTGTTTATGTTTGTTTGGTACATTAATAACATGCAATGCATTAGTTCTATTTCAGAAAACTCCAAAGGGTCTGTGAGTTTGACGGGTTATAGTTCTTACTGAATGAACATACTTCTAAGACTTATTCAAGGCGATGAGTTCTATGTGGTATCAATACAATGGATCATTTACATTTGCTGCTGCACTGCAAACTCGGCTACTTAAAAGTTAATCTTAAAAATACAAAATTTTAAGACAGCTGACAGAGCAGGCACTAATTAACTAAGGATTTTGTTCTGCTCAAGCCTATTCAACATGGTTTAATGATTTCTGCCAAAGGCCAGTAAGTAAAAGAGAAGGGCCCACGTTGTACAGGATAATGTTTTTGTCATGTACCACAAGGAGCAAAAAAGAAAGAAATCAATGTTGGCTGATGGAAAAAGATAAAACTGTCAGGAAAATACATGTTATTTTTAGTTTTTTGTTAAGAAGGTGCCACTCAGAGAAAACATAAAGATTAACAATTCCTAAAAAACAATTGATGGAATCACTCTTAATAACTGTTTTCTCATTTTTCATCCCTGGAAAGACTCGCATTTTATTATAACTTAACTTTTTCAGATCATAGTGAGATTTTTATTCCCTATTGATTTCGTCTGAAGCATCTCTGAGCATTTCAGGGAAACCTTATGATGAGCTTAATTTAGAATAAACAGTGTCATGTTTACAATCAGTGATGGTAGAGGTTATTAATTATCACTGACAGCATATTCTTTAGCATAGACGTGGGTAGACAGTATTTGCTGTAATTGTACATGAGGTTATTAAACCTAAATATCAAATATCCACATTTTAAAGTCTTCTGAAGGAGTGCTTTATTAGAGGTTCAATATGCAAATAAATCCAATTTTCTTAATTGACATTTTCAGTGTACAACCATAAGGGAAAAGGATAATTTTGATTCAAGAAGATCAGAACTACATTAATTTTCAGTCTACCTTTTAAAAATAGAAAAGGTATATGTAACTATAAAGTATCACTTACAAAAAGGTGCATGTGCTAGAGTCACTCATAATTTTTGATCCTAAGATACACACACACACACACACACACACACACACACACACACACACTAAAAATACATACCTAATACAAAATCATAAAAATAAACCAGTGAATTTCATTATTATTCCAACATAAAAATTAACTTCGGTTTATGATGAATGTACTTTAATTTTGCTGACAGCTCAATAACTACTAACTGAAAATATCAGAAAAATACACTATATTGGAGAATACTGTATTTTGACTTCCTCACTAAATTGACACTATAAAATCATGTTAAGAATATTCTAATAGCAACCATACATACGAAATCTAATTGATTGTTTCTATAAGTATTCAGAATGTCTGTAGTGAAGGAATGAATGATACATTTACAACTATGAAGATTTCAAAAGGTCTTAATTACCTGTTGATTGTATTCTCTTCTGCCTTCAAATTCTGTTAATAATCATAAAGTATGTTATGTCAACTGTTTCAGTAAAATAATGGTTATGGTATTATCACTTATACTCATATTCCATTATAATTTACAAAGTTCTAAAGGAGATACTAAATTTAAAATTCTATGCAATGTATGTACCTAAGCACCGTGACATTCTGGTGAGACACCCCTTGGATTTCTCACAAAGCTAATTTTGACAACGACAAAATGAATGTGAGAGGCAGGATGTCCGAACAAAAAAAAAAGAGAGAGAGAGAAAACTCACACTGTACCTATAATACAATCTCCATCACACAATATCTTACACACAGACTTGTAAACTCTCAATGCATAGATTTGACTCAGGGAAGAAACAGTGTATAAGACATGAAAATAAGATAAAATAGGAAACTACAGACAATAGTGTTCTGCTCTGAATATTTGTGTCCTTCCCAAATTTGCATGTTGAAATGCAAATCTCCTAGGCGATGGTGTTCCAGTGGAACCATTAGAAGGTGACAAGGATGTGAAGGCAGAGCCATCATGAATGGGATTCCTCCTGCAAAAGAGGCTCTGGGAGCTTAACTGTCCCTCTCTTCAGGAGAGGTCACAGGGAAAGGCTGGTTACGGGGAGGAAAATTATTGCAAAATCACCTTGTTCTGGAACTTGTCGGCCTCCCAAACTGGAAAAAAATACATTTCTATTGTTTATAACATGACCAGTTTGGGGCATTTTGTTACAGGAGCATGGATTAAGCCATATACCCTTGCCAAAGATGTTACAGGAAATTCAAGAAATCAGATCCAAGTTTGATGGAGCATACACATTAGCTAAGAACTTGTGGTTTGCAGAAAAAAAATAAGAACAATAACTTGAATCCCAACAGAGCAACACAAGACCAGCAGCAAGAGAGAAGACACTAAAGTCATATGTATACTAGGTTTGAATGCAAGAGATGCTCATTATCTAATTTTGACATTGTCTTGGAAAAGAATTCAGACACAAGAGCTCACAAGCAGGCAGTTTATCTTAAGACAGTAGAGGATTGGGAACAACAAAGGTGGAAAAACTAAAGCAAAAAGATGTTACTGGGAGGCCATCCCTGAGAGCACTGGGGAACCATACTACTGGAACCTTCTGAGAAGTTATGTAGACAGTGTCCCGGAACTGTAAGAGCAAGGGACCAAAGAAGTGAGTACTATATTTAATAAATACAATCAAAAAGTAGGTTTTGTAGATTACCAAGACAGCAAAATTGCTCACATATAATAATGTTAACGAAAAGGAGAGTTAACCCCAAACTAGACCAGGCTGGACCTGTGAATTACTGCCCATCCTAGTCAAAGCAGAAAAAAAAAATAACTTCCTTTCTTTAAGATAATTAAACAGCATGCATTTTTCAGACACTAGGGCAGACTAGGCAGCACTACAGGTATGTCTGCTGGTGCTGGGGAAGCTAGCACTTCTGTCCCAGTAGCTGTGTTTGTTTGCTTTTCTATGACTGTTTATCACATGGCACAATCCACCTAACTTCTCAGGCACCTTATATGTGAAATGAGGAAGAACATAATAGAGATAATCACCCACTCATCATCAGGTCTTTGAGGGTAAAATATAATCTCTAAACTTCCTCCTGGAATGCAGTTATCATCAAAAATTTAACACATTGGCTTAAAGAGATAACTTTGTGGACGGCTACTGGACCTTTCCAAACTAAAGGATGCTTGCATAAAGAACCATGTACCCCTTTATTTGGACCAGGATTTCATTTTTGCCTGGCCTCCCATGAACCTTACTCCAACTGCACTAACAAGGTTAAGTCCATTGATGACTTTGCTACCTCTAATTTAGTACCCTCCAACCATTCAAAAGGCCTTAATGATTCTCTTTTTTTTAAATTGCTATGAAAAAAATGTTCACAGCTCCCTTTGGGAAAGGACTCAAACAGAATTTTTGGTGTAACGTACAGTGATATTGCTAGGCCTATCTTCAAGAAATTCAGCCTCCCCTTTAATCAGTAAGTGATAGTTCGTTTAGATTTGGTAACTGGGTAAATAATCATGATTTTTTTTTTTTAGTTTAAACAGAAAATACCTACCTCTTTAAGTCATCATGCCTATGACCCAATTACCATTCTACACAAATTTCTCAATATTTCCCCTATTCCTAATGCCATCTACTACCCGTCACCACAAAGTCCTGGGGATAAAAGCGTCTGGTCACTACTCCGACCTTTGTGTACAGTCATATCTACATTGGCAACACTGGTAAAGAACTACTACACAATTCTTTCCATTTTAAAATCCTGTCATGCTACTGATTTCTTGGACTCCAGGGCCAAGGCAGCATTTCCTACAGCATGCCTTTTCTCTAGAGGATAATCATCAGTGAGCTTTCGAAAGACGCTCATGCCCATCTGGTCAGCGCATTTCTTAGAGAAATTATCTTTTCCTAACACTTAAAAACTCATATGTTGATTAAAAATATCCGTGCTGATACCCTTGACCTTCTGAGCCTTCTGAACTTTCCTACCTCCTGTGAAATCAGTCCTTCACTACCTCTACTAGAGTTACTGTAAGGCATCATAAGGTCTACATGTCAAAGACCTATGAAAACAGGTTGTTGAGACTGGATGAAGGGATTCTTATGAATAGTTAAGTCCAAGGCATGGAAGAGTATCTGCACCTTAAAAATATAGACCCAATCATTACATATAGCTCTTGCAAAAGTTAGCCATGGGGTCAAGATTACATTCAGTGAGACAGTATGAATTCTACACCTACTGTATCAAGTTAATTAAAACTATATAGTGATGACAGTAATCACTTACAATTAATAAGTTTATAAAGGAAAGTATTATTGTGTATCTATAATTCAATTACAAATATCACTCTTTACTAAGCAGTCACCATGTCCTAGGCCTTCTGTGAAATGATTCATATGTATCATGTTACTATGCACACTGTGTAGTATTTTTGAGAAACTTTCTGTAACCTATGCTGAATGTTCTTTTTATATACAAAAACTGTCTACAGAATTAAACAAGAGGAAAATTTTGGAAAAGCAACCAATAGGTTTAAGTTTCCTGAAGATCAAAAATGATTCTATAATAATTTTAACTAAAATAAAATATATTAATAATTTGAATATATCAGAACAGTGATTCGAAAAATCTTTCAACATGCTAAATAAAATATCAATGGAAAGAAATTATTTGAAAATTGATATCGACTGTCAGAAAGACAATGAGTGCTTTTTCTTAGATAAGCTATGCTGAATACACTCACCCAGTCAGTGTGAACCTAACAAAATCTGTGTCATACGTGGACAGAACGAGGGCTGGGGTTATATTTATGTAGGAGGGGGCATTTTAGGAAAGGAGCCAGTCGATACAGAATGTTTGGCAGAATTTTTAGATGATTTTTATAAATTTTTCTCAACTGTCCAAAGATTTTGTAAAAGTTTAGTTGTTTTATTTAAAGCTTCTGCCATATGATTAAGAGAGATTCAGTCGAGATAGATAAATTACAGCAATAAAAGAAAGCTATATCAAATTTTGCAATCCATGAGAAAGAAAAAGGGGGTAGCATTTGATAATGCTTGTTAGGATGAAGAACCTAGTCTGCCCATTATTAATAGGACATAAATACAACTACCTACTGCCTGAATGTAGTAGTACTTTCATTAAAAATAAAAGTTACAGAATGAACCTGAGAAAGTATAAAAATATGAACCAAGGCATAAAAATATCTGCAGCAAGTAATATACAGGTAGTACTAACAGTTTCAAACTGAAGAACTGGTTTCCACAGTTTGCTAAGATACTCATCAAGGTAAGAGAATTACCCTGAAATCTGTGTAGAAGATTCACATGACCAGAAATATCACTGATATCACAACAGTCAGAAAAGTATATACATAGGAATTAAAATTAATATTGGCTCAATGTGATTCTGTTACACAATTTGAAAATGGCTTTACTTTATCCTTTAATGCAAAGAAAACATCTGTCAGAGTTGCACTGCAATATCTAGCAGACAGCTTTAATACTCCCCAGGTAAGTATTTTGGGTGTACATAATTATTTTTAAGGAATGTTTCTTAAATATATTTTTGTGATAAAAATATTTTCAAAAAAATCTTACCCAGAAAGCCAAGACATAAATACACACAAAAGTAGGCTTACTTTAGTTCATGCATGTGTGTGTGTGTGTGTGTGTGTGTGTGTGTGTGTGTGTGTGTGTGCTATTTTGAGGGGTTTTTTTTGAAAAACGAAAGGTTAATATCTTCTAATCTGCCAAATACGCAGATCCAAAATATATCAGAAATGTATACAACTTAAAAACTACAACATAGATGCAGAAAAAGGTAATACAAAAATAATGAAATGTTGTTAATGAAAAAATAATATTTTTGAGGCTCAATGTCATGCTCAGAAAGACAGAGAAAAAGGAAAAAAGCAAATGGCAACAAAGTAGTAATTTATACTATGGACAAAATATTTTCCAGAAGATTATATTGTCAAAGCCAAATGCATAAACCCAGAAGAAAAGCATACAAGATACACACACACACACACACACACACACACCTTGTAAGTGTCCTATAAAATTTTAGTGCCAAGATGAGAAGCTTAAAATGATTCATCTTTTAGAAACTAAACCTTAAACAGAAGTAACATGAGGTTAAACCACAAACAGCACCCTGGGAAATGAAATTCACAAAATATTTATCAGTTGCTGAATTTATTCATGCAGGATACGCACATCCCCATCCGTCTCCAAAAAGACAGCCATGCACTCGGAAGAAAGTAGGGGAAGAGAAGCCACCAGAAACCAAAGATACATAAATAATTGAAAATGAGTGGGAAAACTTTCAAACTCACCTGTGATTACATACTCCAAATTTAAATATAATACAATTTTTTCTCAAAATCATAGGACATTATATATGTATGTGTATTTATACATCAAATATGTGTATATAAATTTATGAGTTTAACTGAAAGTAATTCTGTGACACAGCTATGATACTTGCATAGATTTAAAAAAAAGAGAGATGTAAAGAGGACGTCAAGGAACACTGCCAAGCCCACACTGTTGGAACCGGGGTCATAGCCACGAAGTCTGGTTTTCATATCTTGCTCCACACCATTTCCTGTTAAATTTTTTAATTTGTTTTCCATTTATTTTAACCTTTTTCAATACATCAATGCCCTCTGTGTACCACTCATCACTAAACAATATATTTTTAAATATAAGAACGTAGAAGAAAATGCTGCTCGTAAAAATGCACACTCTTTAGGACATTCACGGCTATGTGAGGGCTGGAGGAATGGTTCAGAAGTTCAAGTGTTTGCACAACAAGAGCTAAGTCAAGCGCTAAGTACCCGGGTTTGATTCCCTAGCATGACAGAAGCCAGGTGTCATCGTGTACACCTGTAATCCCAGAACTTGGGAGACTAAGGCAGGAGGATCGTCTCGAGACCAAGGATACTCTGGGCTAAAGAGTGAGTTCAGGACCAGCCTGGGCTACAGAGCAAGATTCCCCCCCCCCCCCAAAAAAAAAAATCATAGCTGTCTGTGACAGCCAGTGATGTAGCCCAGTAAAATCCCAGTGCTCTGGGAATCCACATCAAAAGACTGCAACCTGAACTCAGTCTGGGCAACTGGAACTTAGCAAGACCCTGTCTCAAAATTAAAATAAAAATGGGACGGAAATTGTAGCTCAAACTTCAGTACCAGATTGAGGGGGGGCAGAGGAGAGAGGAGAGAGATATTAGGAAAGGTGACACAATTTTTAGTTCCAGCTACTCAGGAAGCTGAGACAGGACAATCTATAGCTGGGCAACTTAGAGAGACCCTGTCTTAAATTAAAATGAAAATAAAAGGTTCTAGCAATGTACCTTAGCACTGCCTAAATTCAGTGTCCAATAAAACACACACCCGTGTGCGCACGCAGACACGTGTGCACACACCTGTGTGTGGGAACTCTCTCTCCAACTGCTTTACCAACTATCATGTTGTTCAGATCAGAAAAATAAGAAACTTATTGCAGCTTCACAACATCCGCCAAGAAAGCTCATCCTCAGGACCAGATGCCAACATCACGCCCTTTAGTTTCTGGTCAGGAAGCCAAGCCCCAGCTGTCCTGTCAGCCTTCTTTATACAGTATGTTGACAAAGACGAAACCCAGTCAATTTTTCCAACAGGCAACAGAAGCTGAGGCTGATTCACCTGCAAACAGCGGAACTACTTCTAGGAGTGAAAGAAAATAACGATACTGAAACAATAATTTTTCCTTAGGCTCGGAACACAGTGGGAATGATTCTGAAAATGGAACAGCTTAGAGGAAAAAAAAAAAAAAAAAGAAGAAAAGATAGTCTCCTTTGTTTCAGAACTTATTCTGGATTGGTTTGAGATCAAAGATTATATTCCCATTTGCAAATGTTGAAAGGGAATGAGAAAAGAAGAAATTTCCAATATTAAAGGAAATAGAATGGAGATCCACGCAGCAGAGGAACACTTGCAACATGCCAATCCCAAGATAAGAAACTGCATTTTTAATTAAAGTATGAAACTCAGCAGATGCAGGTTTGACAAATCCAGGGTGGGAATCACGCAAGTCTCAAGGCATCTTCTCATGCTATAAACTGCATCTCATAAAGCTTCCTGCAACTTCTTCTACTGGGGCTGTCCTGCCTTTGCCCCAACTTTTGACTTGGAATTGGTGTGTTCATGTCTTCACATTTTAAAATGATAATGAACAACTTACATTAACACTGAACTTTCTTTGAGGCAAGGCTCTACTAACTGCTACAATTGCTCATAGTTTTAATAAAGCTATTTTGACTGCATCCAACCACTCATATAAAAACTGGAACAGAAGTGCTTCACTTACCACTTTCCTTGTATAAAATTTTAATAATTCCCCATGTTTTACAATGATCACTATTGCTTTTTTATGTTTTCCACTGAAATCACTTTAACCACCCATTTTAATTAGCTGGGTAAACTGTTAAAGCATTTAATTTCATTAAGATAATTAATAGCTTAATGTATTTTCTATTCAGAAACAATATCACAATCTGCAATTTTATTAGCCTTTGTGCATTTCAATTTTTAAACAATTTTTAGAATTTTACTATTTTCCATCTACTAAAATGATTAGTTTTATAAAACAGATCCCGTCAGTTTTAGCCACAGCCTTCCATGGTTATTTTTCTATTTTTTAAAACTTCATTCTCAAGAGTCATGCTTATTTTTTGTTTTGTAAGAACAAATGTGGAAGGAAAGAATCTTCACATTAAGAATTGAGGATGGGCGAAACAGAGACAAGGTTAAAATGAGGAGCCTATAAAATCCCTGTGTTGTTTATCATTTTCCCTCTGCAGGAGTGTTAAGCTGGAATTTTTTCTGTAACACAAATATTTAAAATGTGCAACTCTGTCTACTAAGTGAGACTTCTTTACCTGCCGTAACCGAGTATGAATATAATGATTATGAATTCTGAGGTAGTAGGTTTACATACAAGTGAATGAAGATTGTCAAATTAATGAGCACAACATGCTCAATATTCTTTACCCAAATTAGATGTTTGAAATGTATGTTGCTAGCCTCAATTAACTGGCTTGCATTTAACCTTTTCTTTTGCTTCTGCAAGTTTTTCCTTCCCCACTTGGAAGGTCTCAATTTTTGTTCTTGCTGTTACATTACCTGAGCTGGAGCTGGTGACTCCAGTCACCTAAAAGCATGTAGCAACTGCATTTTTAAAAGTTTTTCTATGAATATAATGACAGGTAACAAAGCAAGTACATGTGACCTTACACATCACATTCTTCAGAACAAATGGCTCCTTGGTGGCAATTATGTCATCACGAAATTATGTTCCACATTCTAAAATAAACCCGTTGTCATTTGAATTGTTATCTTACTGAGTTATTTTGTTATCTTACTGAGTTATTTTTATAGCTGCCTTTTTAACAGTTTCCTTGGAACTGTCTTCTAAATTTCTCACAACACAAAAACAAAAATGCCTGGTCTCATCTTATGCACAGAAATACTTCCTGAAAGGTTCAGAAGTTGCCACTCTCATCCACCATCGTGTACATGTATGCACTGGAGTTGTACACATGCCTACGTGTGTGTGCGTGCACACATTTTGCTCCCATTTCCTGAAATATATACTTCTTGACTTTCAAGAAAAATAAAAGCGAGTTTTTCCAAATGTCACAGTTCGGGACTCACCTGTGGACGAGGATGTCCTGTGACAAGACAGGTCAATTCTAGGGTTTCTCCTTCCCGGATAGTGTAGACCCTTTCAGAATAGCGTTCCTCCTCAATGTTACAGGCCAAACCTGAGTGCACGATGCGAACCGTAGGGGGAGCTGTGGAGTCAGGAAGAAAAGAAATAAGCTCATTAAACTGGTGAGTAGATTGCTTTCCCATGATGCATCTCAATTTTAAGAGCAACTCTTAACAGACTTCACCATCATTCCTAACTTTTGGAACTTCCCCAAGGGATTAAAATTCTTGACAGACAGAAAGCTTCACATTTATCCAACAGTCACCAAAACATTTTTTGGGGGGTGTGTGGGAGCAGGAGTCTTGCTCTGTGGCCGAGATCAAGACATTCTTAAAACGTCAAGGAAAAAGTGACAATCAGGGCCTATGGAAATCACTGTGGGTAAATCTGATAGTTAAAAAAAAAATCTCAGAAAGGCCCTTCCTTTTTGAAACCAAACTAATATATATATATCAACAGTAAGAAATGCTGCACCAAAAAGTAATGCAAAGTAAAGAAGACCACTGGAGATGAAAAAAAAAAAAATCAATAAAAGTCATTGGCATTTATGTAAGTTATCTGGTAGAATTAAAGAGAAAGGAGGTTTGGTTCTTAGAAACTGAACACCAACTAAGTTTCAATATTTACAGATTACAATCCTGATATGCATAAAGGATAATCATGGCATTAAGACATTGAAGAAAGACTGGACTAGCCTCATCTCAAGTCTAAAACTATGATTCAAGAATAGTTTTGTTTACCTGGAGCTGCATAAATTGCTAAATATAATTTTCTACCAGTCATACACAAAGGTCAATAGGATCACTGACATGTACAAATATGTTGACAATGAGCTTAATTCAAAGAACTCCACTAAGTCACTGGAAATTCTGAGCTTCTAAGTATTCTGCCTGACATCTTATAGTTTCCTGTTAGCAGCAGCAGACAAGAGAATTTTCCCACGTACAAACTCCATGTTTTTATTTGTAAAGCATTTAGCAATGTAAAAGTAAGTCAATTTGATTACAAAAAAGGAGGACTATCTGTAATATGTAAAAGATAGTGATGTGAAGAATTTCCTGGCAAAAACCTCCAAACTGAAGAGCAGCATTCTTAATAGACGTGGGAATGAAAATCGGTACAACTACTATGGAAAGCAGGATGGGAGTCTCTCAAAAGACTGGAAATAAATATCCCCTTTGATCCAGTGATACCTCTCCTGGGAATATTCCCTAAAGAGTCAAAAACAACACATAATAGAGATACATGTACACCTATGTTCATAGCAGCACAACTAACAGTAGCTAAAATGTGGAAGACACCAAAATACCCATCAGCAGACCAATGGATACACAAATTGTGGTATTTATGTACAATGGAATACTACTCATCTATGAAGACAGATAGGTTGGAGGCTTTTGTAGGAAAATGGAGGCAACCTCAGACCATCATGCTCAGTGAAGGGTATCAGAAGCAAAAAGTGAAATATCAAATGGCTTCTCTAGTATGAGAAACTCAGACCACAATTATCTCACAGAACTTAATGTGGAAAGTAATGGGTTGGGGGGGCGTTGAGATGGGTAGGGGGTGGGCCAAGAGGAGAGAGGGGAAGGTCTTGTAACCTTGCCAAGATATGTATGTGCACAAAATGCTCAGATCAATGTAAACTTTAAATTTAACACTTATACATAACAATAAAATGGGAAAATAATACCGGAATATTCTAGTATTATACAAATCGAAAATAAATTTAGCAACTCTATGAAGGAGAAAATATTATGAAGTCCTCTTATGGGAAACTTCCCTTCTGGAAAAATCTGGATTTAAGAGTAATATACTCCCATTACAAGCAAGAAGTGCAACATGTATGCGCAAAAGGTAAAATGGCTTAACATCATGCTACAGTCTATACTAAAAGCCTATTACTGTGAGCAGTCTATCATTAAGCATAATGAGACATTCAGGGAGTCCATACATGCACACACATATCAGTGAGCAGATATAGTTTGCTTTTATTTATAGCATGTTCTTTTGGAAAAACTAGTGGTGGGCACATTTGGATCACATTTATACAGTTATAAAAATATTTTGATTTTTGATCATTAAAAATAGAGTAATACAGAAGAGGCAGTTTCCAATAAGTAAAACTATGTGTTACATAACATAAATACACAGGCCACCGAGAGAAGAGCATATTCGAAAAGGGCGTATTTTATTATCTTCAACTTCAGCGAGAAACAAAGACGGAAAGCTCACTTACTAATAAGAAAACAACTGCTTATCCTTATTGTGCACCTCCCAACACCTATCGAGGACAAGCAAGCAAATTGTTCTTCAATTTTAAAGTCTAGGACCTGCTTACTGATATCATAAAACGTCACTACTTTTCAAATCCAGGAGGAGAATGAAAACTGTCTCTAGAAAAGTGTTTTTAATATTCAATATGCATAATAAACACCCCAAAATTTATTATAAATAATTTGCAGAGGTAAACAAAGGGATCTGTTGTATCTGCAGAGACTACAGCGCTTTGCACTTTTACTGAATGTCTCAGGTAATGATAGTGGCATGGCTGTTTAGAGTAGACTTCTAAAAATATTTTTCTGAGTCTTATAAATATTTGTTTTTTAAAAAGAAACTACCCTAAGAAATAAAATTCCTTTTCTTTTCACTTTTTTTTAAGTAACCAAACTTCCTACTATCGAGTATTTCACTGGCTTGAAAAATTAATGCTTGAGTCAAATGATGACTTGGGTCTTTAAACCTGCCTTCTCAAAAGCTTTCTATGAGATCTTTGGACTCTGTCTAGACATCACAATACATTTTGAGGCCTTACGACATTAGAAACTTTTATCCTCAGTGTTCTCCTGAAAGCTCTGATGTCTCCCACTGTGTTTTCGACAAATCATTTCTGACAGTGATTAAATTTAGACTTCAATTTAGATAAGTAATACTAGCAAGGTACTTATTTTAAGCTACGTCTCAGGTGATTACATACATACTACAGAAGTTAACAAATTGGTGGTAATAAATGATTGCAAAACAAAAATAGAATAAGTAGAAAACACAGAACTTAAAAGAACTTCATGCTTAATTTAGCTTACTAAGCGACAGTCCACATGTTTATTAATATACCTAACTACACACTTGTGTGGCATCTTTTTCAGACTAATTTATACCTGTTATTTTTGTTTAATTTCAAATCAATGCATAGTATTGTTTTTTTAGAATTATCTTTCACATGCATCATTATGCAAATAAGTAGCTTTATTTAAACCACTTAAATTATACCACAGGCGAATCATGACATTTACAAGGGTTAATTTCCTGCTATTTTCTTCTCTTTTTTAACACATTCTTGGAGAACTTAATTACTTACATGCTACATTCACTGTTAAGTTACCACCTAACATGTAGAAGGATGAAATATTCTGTAAAATTTAATTAGAGATACATAGTAGGCTTCTGATCATTAAAATACATGTTCAGTAATTTGGATGCTCAATTATAAGGTAGGCATTTTGGAATCCTTTTCATCTTTCTGTCTGCGAGCTTAGAGGGTGGTAAAGCTTTTCGAGGTCAAATCTTTTATTTCCACATTACAGGAAGAAAAGTTGGGGACAACAAGGGACCTGTCACAGTTTTTTAGTTTTCCATGGCTCAAATGAAACACAACCCCTGGTCTTCTGTCCTTTTCATTAATGGATGGCATCTACTAAAACTACCGTTAAATCAGAATTCACAGTATCTCCCAAACTAGATGTAGTGTACACTAGAGACAAAAGAACGGACTGAGAAACCATTCATGAAGAAGACAGAGCACCGAAACTGAATTAACAACAGAAGTCCAAATTCCCCAAATTGAACAAGTGTGGCATTGTTCCAACTCAGCATCCAATCTCTGGACTTTCCAAATCCATATTTTTCCAACTGTCAACAGTATGTTGACATTTTCATCTTCATCATAGTTCTGGTTTAGGAGCCTCTAATGTCCCCTCATGACTTTTCAGAGGCCTACCGCCACCGAATGGCTACCAACTATGCCCTCTTTGGAGGGTACTCATACTGATCACCCAACCTGGAACCCCATTCTTCCACAATATCATTCTCTCATCAGTGCAAAGGAACGGAGCACAGAGATCTCAAGTGTCTTTGCTCAAGATGTTTTCCCTTCAAGAATTCCCTGATAAACTGATATTTGTACCCATTGATACTGGCTCCTCTTATCTTCTTGGGTTACAAAAGAATGATTTTTTTCTACCTTCCCCCCACCCCCGGCAACAGGAACCATGTATCACTGAGCAATTCTCCTTTTTCTTTACATTCTATCATGATATTCAAGGCCTCAGCACCAATATTTTACATCTGTTCCACATCACATAATTTGGAGCACAGAGCAAGTATTAATTAAATAGCTAACTGATAATTTTTAGCAAAAATCAACAGTGGTACAATGGCATTAATTTCCTCAGTATCATCTAGTAGGACACTGAATTTATTTACTTTACATGTAACTACAATTTGCTACAACAGGCCAGAAGCACAGCATAGTCTATCCTCTTTTTTGGAAAAAGCTTCAATTCATCATCTCAAACCGGACCAAGGTTTAAGACTCCCTTTGCCCCTTAGAGTCAGCAATGAATTAGAATGTTTAAACAGTGTGTAAGACTTACACTCATTCCAATTTCCATGAAATAAACCAAATCTCATTACATCCTAATACAAATCACATCAGCTACCTCAATTTGAGTATGTTGGCTTTAGATTCCATGGGTTCGCTAGAAGGGCAAAAGAGAATTTTTATCTTTAATGAGAGTACGCTTTTGAAAGTTAAGCCAAATTCCCTCTGTGTACTTTTGGAGAAAGAACACAATGTGTTCTCCAATAGCTCCAACTAGGAGCACTTTTATTTTTTATTTATTTTATTATGGATCAACACCAAGGACTTTGCACTGAGATACATCCTCAGCTTTGCTTCCAATGCAAAGGGCTTTTGCAAATATCCTTACCCTAACCTTTCAAACAATATCGGTGATTACTATTGCATCTCATTACTATGACTCAGCAAATACTAATATATACATATAATACATATATTTATGATAAATATAACTAGGTATCTGAACATATACAAAACACTTAATTTTTATGCATATTCCAAAAATATCCTTAAAAACAGCTAAAATCTTTCTGATGTTACCTTAAAAAATTTTACACAGGATAATATCCAGATACATTAGCAGCGTATTATTTTAAGTTAGCCTTTAGTTCATTTGATTGGTTTGCCTCAACCAGTTATTCTGAATTAACTAAATGTTCAGGACCAATGGGATCTTATCTCCCTACTCATTCAACCTGCCCACTATCCCAGTTTGGTTAATATTGTATTTCTGTCCATTAGAGGGAGATGCTTTTTTATCTTTGATTTGATGAGCCATAAAATCAAAGCAGTAAGTGCCTATTGATTATGCTGGATTTAATCAAAAGAAGATTGTATCTACCCTCATATGACTGGTCAAAACTTTTTGAAAGTTTTACATACTTTGTATTATTTCTTCAGAACATGTTGAGCAATAGTGTCATCAATCAATTGAGACTTCCAGAGAGAATTTCCAAAGCTCAAAACAGAGTTAAATAAAGGTAAAATTAAAGTGACTGGTTTCAGAAGGCAGACATTAACGTGTCTAGAGTAACCACAGTTGACATATTTTATGTTGGTGCCAGCCTAAGTGTAAAATAAGCTAACTTTTTATGCACCACACATACTTTGAGAAGACAGAAAAAGTTTACCATCAAAAGAAACAATAGTATTGAAAAACAACTTACTTTTGCATTTAAGTTCTAATATTAAAAATACAACTTATAATTCTAAAACAATGTTTCTGTGTAAAAAGTAATAAGACAGTAATGACATTTTGTTAATATCATTAAATCACTTTGTTAATTTCATAGAAAAACTACATACAAAACTTCAATTATCATCCAAAGGGCAAATCTGTGATCTTTTTCTTATTAAAGCTCTATGAATTTAGAATTTTTAATTCATAAAAGTGTGCACATTTGTAACTTGATACTTTATTAGAAATCCTTTTGTTTTCATCTGAACTGTGAACTATTAATACTTAAAGCTAAAACTTCAGAGGCTCAGGTTATGCTCCAGATGAAAAAAGCTTTATGAAACATAAATTTTCATATTCAGCATCTGAAAATTTTAACATGAATGTCAAGAGATGAATCATGACCATCAAGTCTAAAGCAGTGCTGCCTGGCTATTGAGCAACCCCAGCTCTCTGCAGATGCCTCTCCCCAGAGTTTCCCATCTTCTCCCCAGCACTTCCTAGAAGAAATATTTGACTAACATTGGGAGAAATATTTGAAATTCAATCAAATATCTCATTAAATTCATATTTTGCTCACACCAAGACTTCAGTAAACTAAGAAGGGTACCCTAATATGAGGGAAAATACTGTGAGTAGACTAAGGGTAGGAATGTGGCAGTCTATAAATAAATTTCCTGTTTTTCTGTTAGATCCTATGGCATGTCCTAAATTTTCTTCAAATAAAACCTGAATCCAGTCTCTACTTAACTGTCCACTTTAGACAACTATTCCAGAAATATTAGAGAGTAGGCCACAGACTATCAAGATAAAACAAAACACAAGCAAACAACATTAGATAAACCCAAAGGAGTTTTCCTCTTATGTTCCCATTCTCTACACATTTTGAAATTCAAGCAGACCACAGCGAAGGAGACGGAGGCAGGCATCACAGCACCAAGAAAGGCAACAGTATTGTTGAGTCTTTGCCAGGTCTTTCCCTATAAATCCTACTTCTGAAATGCCTTCCTTCCTACAGCCTCAGAGGCCATAGGTCAAGTGGTCAATGAACTCTCCAAGGTTCTGAAACAAATCTTTGTTTCACCTGAATTATCACTCTATATTAAGCAGTAAGATCAGTGAAGCCATGGATGCTGGTAAGATCGTTTTTTAGATCTCTCTTATCTGAGACGTATGCCTGAGTACTCTCACCTTTCTTTAAATTAAGAGCCTGTCAGATTTCTTGGAAATAACGACAAAGACTCAGCACATACTCAACAAAATGAAATTAGTCTCATCACTGTGTTCCAAACGAATCACTAATTGGGTATTTAGAGAAAGCTATTCTTTCTTGCAGCCTAGCTCATCAAGAAACAAATGAGATTTACTACAAAATATGCCAAAAATGAAAACTTCAATTTGCTAGTCCAAGAATTGCAATGGCAGATGAGAGAATATTGAAAATCTGGCCTGCCAATGTTTCCACTGTTTGTCGCCATTGACAAACTGCTGTCACTGTCTGTAACTGGACCAAAGAAAGCCAAGTTCCTCAGCAATTTATAACAAAGCTCTCAAACCCCAGGAGAGAGAAATCAATGGAATAATAACACACACTCAAAGTTTCACTCTTTTCCCCTCTGAAAAAACAAAATTATCACAATGTAATGGATTTAGATCATCACTCAGTGGAAGCTACGCTGATAGACAGAGAACTTACTAAATGACAGGCCCCAGTGGGGTACATACTGATAAGTCTAGTCTCCTTTAAATCCTGAAAGACATATTTTGCTTTCTATTTGAAATCATGAATGCTGTCAGTTATGGTTAGTTAACTGCCAGAGTTTATTCTGTCCTCAGTTTTACATTATGCCCAAAACAACTCTCATGATTTTGTTATTGTATTCCACACACATTCTTTCATTTTGCCAGGCTCCTCCCTCAAATTTTGAAAGTCTACACACTACATTTGGGATGTAAAAGGCAAGACAAGAATTTTCAGCAAAAGATGTATCCGTTATTCTATTCTGATAAAACAAAGGCTAGCTTTATTGAATTACTTAACTCTGTAAGAATTCAAAGTAAAATAATTAGTCTGAGCTGCATAATATAAAACATAAGCGATTACTAGTAAATTCAATTTTTAAAAAGTCTTAGCTTTTAACAGTTTCAAAGAAATATGCACGAGGCTGAACTGCCCCAAATTTCTGCTTACACAATTTTATTTCCATTTGCTTGAGTAGGCATTTTCTGCTTATTGTTTTGTTTACAAGTCTCCTTTTTATTGTAATTACTAACATAGATTAATTTCACGAGTTAAACTGCTTCACTGAGACATTCCATATATGCATATGCTGCACTTGGACCACAAGAACCCTCTCTAAATCTTAAAAGTTTTTGCGCTTATACATACCAATAAAAGGGGGGAAAAATCATTAGGTATCTATAGCACTTCCCCGAGCTAAAAAAAAAAAAAAAAAAAAAAAAAAAAAAAAAAAAAAAAAAAAAAGAACCGTTTCTTCTACACTCTCTGTCTTCCACTGCAAAACTGGCCTTGGAAGTATCTCAGTGGTTCAACGTAACATTTCCCAGGACTCACACTCATCACTTTTCAGATCTCCTGCTAGTTCAGGCCTTAGAAGCTGGACTCCAACAAGCACTTGTGCACTTCTGGCTTGCCACAGAATAAGGAGCCTGCCCTCTATTTGAAACATTTTCTTCATTTTCCTAAATAAGCTCATAAACAATCCTTATAAGAATTACTGTGATTGTTATTAGTATCCTTAGGATTTGCTCCTAATGTATCAATGTGGAAAAACACTTAATCATCTGATCTTTAAGGAAAGAGTATGAGAAGACTGTGGGTTTTGCAGAAACTGGCTGAGCAGTGCGATTAAGAGGAAAGGCTCCGCATCCAGGTGCCCAGGTGCCAGTTCCACTCTGACATTAACTACGGGACTTTGGGTAAATGATTTGACCTTTCTGTCTTTGTTTCTTTATCTGCAAGAAATAATAATCAAGCCTGTGTCAAAGGATTTTTTTCTAAAGATATTTTGATCATTCTTTAATGGAATAATGTCAAGAGGGCAGCTACAGGTGCAATCCACTAATATTTTCAAACTGTATGTAAATTATACACATACAGATTGTATGTACGTGTAAGAGACCTCAACAAAGATCTTTACTGAAGTTTTTTTCTTAACAAGGATATTATAACAAAAGATTGACTGTGCATAACCACTGAAGTGCCTTTGCTTTTAAAGAATGATTTGTAGAATTATAAACAAAATAATTAATAACAAATAAAAGATTATTAAAAGGTTAACATATTTACCTAGATTACTATACCATCGTCATAAAATGATACAAATTGATGATCTGTTGATTATAAATTACTATGTGATGGCAAATATATCACTCAGAATACCATGTATGCTAATTTTTTTCATTTACTTCTATTTGTATACTGTGTGGTAAATGCACATCTGAAAGAGGTTGACTTGAATGTTGATAATTGTCTTGGAGAAGTTTATTTCCAGGTATCTCTGCTGCTCAGTATGATTCTGTATTTTCATTTTTTTTCCTCAGTAAGGAAATACTTTTCCAGAATTAATAAAACAATTTTGTTCCTTATTTCTAAGTTCACTCCCAAGCCCTACCTCTCTCACTGTGATAATCTGGTACACGTAGACTTTGACTTCACAGTTGCCTTTATTGTTTTAACCAGGTGAGTAAAGAAGAATCTTATCAACCTGGGAGCACCACAGGACTTGGGCTTTCATGCTTCCTGTCTCTTGAGTATTATTTTTTAAATTTTAATTTTTAATTTCTAAAATTTTGACATTTCTTAAGTACTTTTTTTTCTGAAATTCAAAAATCCTGCCTTCCTTGCCCTAAGTTGCTCAAAGCATATCCAACAACACTTCTGTTTATAACTTTGTTTTCTTTAAAATGATTTTCAAGACTTTTATTTTGCATTTTGTGTGATCTGTCTTAAAATAAACGATGTGATCTTAAACTTTGCACCTGGTTTATTTCACTTAGCATTACAACCACAGTATGGAGGAGCCTCATAAAGCCAAGAATAGAAACTATCCAACCCAGCTCTACAATTTGAGTATCTTCTCAAAAGAGTCAAAGACACTGCATTACAGTAATACAGGCACCACCCTTGTTCACAGGAGCACAATTCACAGCAGCTGATTCTTGGAAGCAGCTCAGATAGTCACCAACAGAGTAAGAAAACGTAGCATTTATACACAATAGAGCACGGCACTATAATTTCAAGCAGTTTGACTTTTCACTTACTGGGCTATTCTAACTGGCAATCTTTGTAGTATCACTAATATGCAAATGATACTGAAATTTGTGACTGTCATTGGAGGAGGACATGCATTTTTCATTTTCCTAGATGTCAGTGTCAATTTTGCACTCTTCCTGTTCCCAAATTCCTTAATGAAGCTCTTTATAGTTTCTGGCATCTTTGCAACTTTTTAAACACTTTTTAACTCATCTAGATAGCAATCAATAAAATTCTAATGAGTGGCCAAGCCCATTTTGGTTCATGCCTCCAGCCTCATCCAGTACCCCAGGCCCTACAATGAGTCACCACTTAAACAGCACACTGCCTGCCTCTATTATGTTGCTGTATGATCTCCTATATGCCAAAATTGCGATGTTTCATATTAACAACATAACTTAAAGCCCTAACTAAAACAGTTAAAAAAAAAACTTTAAGGAACAGAAAACTTATTCTCTCAATAATCATTTTGTGCCACCAGTTAGCTTTTTTTTCCACATCTGTTCAATGGTATTATTGAATAATGTATACATAGAGGTAGGTTATCCTATTAATAAACATGTCCAGTCAGAGTTAAATGTTGCTAATGTTGGTAATCTAACATACTGAGTTTGGAGTTTAATTTTCTTTGTTGAAAATTATGGCATACAATCTTAGTTGGTTTTTCTTCCTTCATAAAAGGAGGACATTGTGTTCTTCCATTCATACTGGTGTAGCCATCATTTTTGTATTTAGGGCGTAACACAGTGCCTGATTCATAGCATTAACTATTCAAAAACTGTTGTTATGAGCAGTCTGCAAGTATGCAATAAACATTTAAGAAATAAAATTATTGCTGATTATAAAATCATCAAATTTATTCTTAATTAAAAAACAGAAATAAGAAACATTTGTCAAAATGACACCAATATTTGTGTACATTTTACAAGTAATATATTCAATCACATCTGTCAAGTGATCTGAAGTTTTCAACTTTAGGTGAGTTAATCGAACAAATGGAAGAAAGTTCTTGCTGGTAATCTTAACTAAACCTGGTCTTTTCAAAAGTAAATACAGAAGACAATTTTTTGGGTAAATATTATATAACTTAGTTAATATCACTAACCACTATTAAGCAAATAAAATGAGAAAGCATCTAATCAATAGCAAATCTGTCAACAGAGAAGCAAATACAATAGGTTTTGCCTTGTGATAGCTGTAATAAGGATTCTACGATGCAGCATTTCAATACTCAGAGTGCAAAGACTACAGTTGCCTCCCTATTTTAACCTCAGAGGAGCCAAACACTTATGGAAAATCATGTAAAACTATCCAAACTATTATAAAACAGCATTCCTCCAGACTGAGGCTTCAACAGCCAAAATGAATAATCGAGGAGTGACACGAAGCAAAAATGCCATTATGCAGAGGGAGCCTATGTTTTAATTAAAGGCTGAGACAGGAGACCTGAGGGTCTAATTCCAGAGCTGTTTTGACATATATCAACCCTTCTTTAATTTAAAATGAAAGGCTTGTTTGACAAGTTTTCATGTCGAAAAGTCCCTACTAGTTATCTGTACCTTTAAGTGGTGTTTTGTCACTGACCTACATTAGTATATCAAACTATGACAGCAAATTAATGGCTGAACATCATAATATGCGGCTAAATATTTAGAAGTGAATCTTACTCAACAGCAATGAAATACAAATATCACGGCTTCTACTTTGCTCATTCAATGACAGGTTTCATAAAAAAATTAAACAAGCTAATAAATAGCCCCGTGGGCTCTCAGATTTTTTTTTTTTAGTTAGAATTCAGTACAGATATTGCACAATTCAATTCTGGAAATGAACATTTTTAAACAAACAGGACATGAAACAATTAATTTTGAGAAATTCAAGGTCAAAATCTTTCGCAGAACATATGTATATAGATGTTTATAAAAACCCTAAATCCTATCAACATGTTATATGTCTCTAGTATTTTCTATCTTTCTCAATACGGTAACGGCTAGTGGGGGCTATGGAATCAGGAGCTTTTGTACATTTTTTTTGGAAGACTTCACCTAAAATTCCTGATCGTATCTTCTTAAGAAAATTTCCTGCAATCAATATTGAAGAAATGTCACCCTAGAAAGATCGCAGTCTCCTATTGGTGATTAATGTGGAGAGAAGTCCCACGGTTCACCCTAACTTGGCTCTGGAGAGAAAACAGTGCTAACCCACAAGGGCACGCGTGCCGTTGGCCAGCTCGGCAGTCCTTCTTCCACAGGACAAATGCATTAAGTGCAGAACAGTCCAGTCACCATGTATATGGCTCACAAACTCCCACTCTTGACACAGCCCTCGCTCTGCCTTCTGGGCCCCTGGGCCCAGATGTCTACACAACAGTTTCTCTTAGACTCTTTTAATACTCTCCAATACAGCCAAAATTGAACTCAACATTCAACACTTCTTTTCCTTCCCAGAAGGATGCGTTCTTTAAGTTTTACCTATATCACTGAACCACAGTACTATAAAAAATGTTGAGTACACCTGTTGAGTATATCGTACACTTAAGAACTTGTGTTTGTTATCAGCACCAAGTACTGTTCACTTCCCTCTCTTAATTGGTCCATTCACTCTACCTTCACAAATCGCTCCATCATCACAGCCACTGTCATCGATCTCTTAGATGAGTGTTAAAGCACCATTTCCACAGAAATTTACAGACAGCTCACAGGAACCCTTCTTTAACCACCTTCAATGGATCCTCATACTCTGAAATGAAGCTGTACTGAAGCTCTGTGTAGTGACATACGTCTGTAATCACAGCCTTCTGGAAGGCTAAGGCAGGAGGACCACAAGCTGAAAGCCAGGTGGACTCATTTTGTGACTTACTGAGACTCTGTTTCAAAACAAAAGACTACAAAAATGGATGAGTTTGTAGTTCAGTGCAAAATTCTTAGGTTCAACACCCAGGAACCACCCCCTCCAAAAAAAAAGGCAACAAAAAAATAAAACTGTGATTAAGGTCACCTTCAGCAGCCCCTAAATTCTTCCCTAGTTATTTCAGAGCACTAAAATTCCGGCTGATTCCAAACCGTCTAACTTGTCTATTCAACTCGTGCTAAAGATCTTCACAAGTATAAGGATCCAGAGAATACTCCACACATCTTAACCTAGCGACTGCTTACTCAGAGCTGAGAATTCCACTCCAGACTCCTCTCCTCAGGGAAACGTTCCTTGCCTCTCCTTGAATAAATCACTCATATACAGGTACACAGGACACTTCGGCCTCTTTACACTACTTGTCTTTGGTACAACTGTACACACACATTTGTGATTGTTAGGTTCAGTCTCCTTCAGTCAAGCATGAATTCTAAAGCAGCAAATAATGTGCCTGATAATACTTAGCATTATGTCCCAAGTACCTAGCACTGCACTCAGCACAGTGCTGCTCAATAAATAAAAAAGAGCTGCTAAAATAAATAAATGCACAGCATAAAAGCCTACATAGTTACACAGCAGAAGGTGAGGGGAGGAAGGGAGGCACGAAAAGAAAAAAGAAATGAAGGAAGTTAACAGAAAGGAAAACTAACCAGGATTCTGAAATCACTTGTCTGACCGTTACTTACTTTGGGCTGGAACAACTGACTATCTTGTTTTATAGGCAGGTCATAGATAATGACTTTTCTTAATAATGGATGGAGTTCTACTAAATTCAAAGAAGCCATCTCTTCCAAATCAGATTCTGTGAGCGTATATTTATTTTTGACTTACAAGTGAATCGCAAAATATTTATTATAATCCACAAAACTCAACTTGCATCATGAAATTGTTTCCTCCCATCAGTAGACCTTTGCTCATCTTAATGCATTAAACTGACATTTCTATTACTTAAACACCTTATAAACTGAAATATTGTTTTCAGCCAGCACATACTACACAATCCATCCTACACCAAGGTGTCAAGAATGTCATCTCACCAAGGTAATCTCCCTATTTTCTAAACAGCTACCACAATTTTGCAAAGAATTATCTTTCACAATGAGAGATTTTTTGATACAGCAATCTCTTACTACTAATTTTTGGGGAGAAAAAACAGCTATAACATGCTTTCTATTACCTGATTTTTAAAGTTGTTTATTTAATTATTGGCTTGTAGCAGCAGTAGGAGACACATATTTCAAATGTTTTAGTTTTTTTAAATAGTTTTCAAGAAGACATGCTATTTAATATCTGCAGTTATGGATTGGACACATGTCCCCCAAAAAGAGCTGCTGGGAGTTTTAACTCTCAGAATCAAGGAACGTGACTTCTTTTAATGTCTACAGAAGTTGAAATGATGTCACCAGAGTCTGAATGAACTATGTACAGCTGTCCCTGTATAAAAGGAAAGTTAGAGGCATAGACAGCCATACAAGGAGAATGTCTTCTGAGCATCAAGGCAGACACTAGGATGATGTGCGTGGTTAGCTGAAGGGTGGCCAACAATTTCTGGCAAAACATAAACATTGTGGGAGCAATATGGAAAGGTTTCTCCCCCATAGTCTCAGATGAAATCAGTCCTGCTCACAGCTCCATCTTGAATTTTAGACTGCAGGACTGAGAGACAATAAATCTTTCTTTTAAATCCATCAGCTTGTAGACCTGTGTCACAGTGATCCTAGCAAAACTAATGCATTATTGAACAATTAGTGAGAAAGATGGATATTTAGAGCTGAACAATTTTGTTTGAAGAGAAAACTGATATGTAAATAGGAATGGTAACAGCAAGGTGATGAACTGGGTACTCTTTCATAGCTGTAGTGTAGAAACGTATACATATATGTGACGTGGTATTTTCCTCTGGTCAAGCCAATGTACTTGCTCTTATGTAGCAGGTCCAACAAAGCTCACTATAATTAAGGAAAAAGCTTGTCGATATTTTTACTTGTCTTTCAACTAATAGGTCTGTGACACAGTTGGTATCCAATACAGTGTTAATAATATCATCTATAATAATTCTGAAATGTCTTAATCAACTAACATGTTCTGTTTCTGGCTGTCATATTTACTCAGACTGCTCTAAAAACTGGTAATTGAAACCCGTCTTCTAAGGATAAAATGGTCAGCATGCAATGGCAGTCATCTCTGGCCTGAAACGACAATTAACTTGTCCTATTGTGTGTTCCTTGAATGCTTCACGATAATGTACTCAAAATCATCAGAGCTAATTAATAGGCATATATTGTCCTGTAGTTCTCAGCTTACTATGATTTTATCAGAACCAAAGAAAAATGAAACTGTCAACACCACTGGTAAGTAATTACTTAGCTAAGATGCAGAAGAAAACAGAAGGCTGAAATGGCATGGATAAAGTAGTTGTCACACCAGTAAATCAGAATCTCATGATCTTTAGCGTGTGTGTGTGTGTGTGTGTAACTGTTGCCACTATTTCTATCTTGATCACAGACATGGAGGAAAAAAAGCAATGGCTTCTTAATTCATTCTACAGAATTCATTATAATCAAGTCTCTCTCAATAATGGGAATTCCGATAGCATAAATGCAGGCAGCATTCTGCACAGAAGGAGACAGCTAGATTATCTGTCATTAAAAAAAAAACTAGTAATGGTTCGTCTTTTCCCAACATTCCCAATCCCAAGTATAAGAGTAAACTAGCTGAAGAAAGAGAAATTCTACAGTATTCCATATGAGAGCATTTGCTATTCGCTGTGTCCTATTTGGATCGATTCCCCAGCACGGAAGCAGCCGCCTCGGACAGACATAGGCCATATGTTACAAAGCATATGTTTTCAAAACTTGCCCAGCAGGAATTATCAGAGACAGCAGAGTAATCAGTTGTCAAGGGGAGAAGCTAAGGGCTGCTACATGTAAAATAATGTGTCCTCTTCCATAATATGTATTTTGCTGATACGTTTTGAAGTGCCAAAATCAAAGTATGCTCAGAGAACAGTCTAGGGAAGTCAGTTTAATGGCAAAATTTGTGCTGTGCAGTATTACGTTAGTCATTAGTGCTCTCAGGAAGAAGATAACAAAGACTGAAAAATGAACCTAAAATTTAATGAGGTTAAACAACCTGACAAGGAGGGGCAGATCCCACAGTCACAGAACTTAGTGTAAATTCATGAACCATGCTGGAATCGAGAGGGCAGGGCGTTTAATATGACAGGAACCAGAACACATACTTTACATGCTTTGGGGGTGGTACCTTGGTGTCTTCTCTACATCTCAGATTGTATTTTCTGGACTACTCAAATTCTGTTTGGATTAATACAGCATAATTTCAGTTTCTATAAGGAGAAAACGTACTCCTTTAAAATTATGTATAATTACGTAAAGTTGGAATAGAGCTTCTTAACCTTGAGCCATGTTACAACTGTGGAAATATTTCATCAGGTTTGTTTGGCTTATATTAACAAATATATAGAAGATTACTGCCCCACCTCCAGGCCGGAGTGCTACTCAAATTGCCCTCCCCTCTCACAAACAACTGCAGTACCCTGTTTCCAGAAGCTGCTTAATATTAATAGAAAAATTAGAGTTGCCACAGATAACACAGGGTAGAAGGAAGCCTCAATCTACGTCACAAAATCAGATGGACAAAATCTGAAGTGGTAGAAGCCCTACCTCTCTAACTTTACACACTGTTTTAAAATAAGCTTTGTTCCTATTTAGACAGCGTTAGCCTTAGAAGAAAAGAATTGTGCCAACATGTGATTTACAAGTCCAGACGACACTTTAATTCACTACTACTGTTTTACTACTGTCATGTTTTTAAATGGCCTGTGCTGATAAAGAGCACATTTCTTATATAAAGAAAAAAAGAGAAAATATATATATATATATAAGCTGTCTATAACATTAAAGATTTACTAAATAGTATCAACTAGAGTGATAGTGTCAGCTAGAATTAGTTTGCAACACAACCTTGAAAGTAGAACTCCTCAAACGCATGAAAGGGAAGAAGAGAAACTTGAAAGAAACTAGAAAAGAATTTGGTAAGAGTGAAAGCCTTGGAAAAACAGGAGAGAAGCCACTAATTCCACTCAATTCCATTTAATAAATACTTAAGCGGCTGCTCTTCTCAAATGTTGAGCTTGGATGTGCGAGAGAAAGAAAACACTCCCCTTCTTTTTTATCCAGAACCTCAGAAGAACAATTAGGATAGTTAAGACAGATAGATCAGTGTTGCCAATGGACCCGCTGTATGAGGATCATGAGGGAGGAATGTAAAAAAAAAAAAAAATGCATATTCTATTATTGAGCCGGGAAAGTTGAGGTTAGCTTTTATTTAAGGAAAGTGAGACCATGTATTTGCATGTTTAGTGGAAATTCATCAGGTGCAGAATCTGCTGGAGAGCTTCCCTATCTCAGAGCCATTAAACCAAATCATTGGTTTATCAAAATTATAAAAAGGACTTTTCTTCCATGGCTGGTTTCTTCTCAGTTGGCATGAAAAATCTAAAGCTTTTAGCGTAAGTCATTGCCTCCAAATATTAGTCTTCAAAAATATCAAAAATTTGAACAAACAAGCAAGGTTTTTTTCTTGATTTATATTTGTGGTTATCTTATCTTACCTCTTAATAATAGAGAGAAGATAGTTTAGTGTCATAAATATAATTTCTCATACAAAAAGAAAAAGAGAGAGAGAAAGAGAGAAGTCAGAGACTTAGGAGTAATTAAATATAAAACGAAAATGGAGTTCCCATGTGTGTAGGACATACAGAGCTTAGGAAAGGTGGATCAAAGATTAATAGGCACATTTTTCTGAATAAAAAGTAAGGCTGGTCAACTTTTCCAATTTTATAGTTAGGTATGTAGGGGGAAGACGTTTTGGGGTTCTGTGCCACAGCAGAGCTATGTTTTACCAATCGTTATGCATCTCTCAGTAATTAAAAGAGAGGTTTTCCAATACACTGACCATAAAGAAATAATGTAAGTTTCAGGTGACAGATATGCAAATCATACTGACTCTTGTGATTACCCTATGTATATAGGATTCAAAATATCACATTGTGCCTTACAAAAACATGTGCATACTTTACGCTAATCAAAGATGGATTAAAAACAGAAAACAGAACAGTGCTATAAAGATAGGTAGCAAAACAACTTCAGAAATAAAAGTTGGCTGCACCAGAAGAAATAAGAGCTAGAAGATGATAAGAAGGAAATAGAAATATAAGGAAAGGTAGAGGTAGGAGTGGGAACGTTATTTAGTTTGCTTCAACCTCAAACTATAATTTGACTTCTCAAAGCTTTATTACAGATGAAACAGAAACTAGCAATTTGGTTAACACATACCCTGAATTTAAGCTCGACGGGTGATTTCACCAAAGCCCTCGTCCCACAGGTGTAAGTAAACCTACTGTGAGGAAATCAGGACCTCCTGTGAAGAGGAAAACCAACAGCATGGAGGACAGGCTGTGCCACACTTGGTCTCTCTGGTCACTCTTCACCGGAATCCACGCATCACATCAACACTGGAAGATCTAATGCACACAAGCTCTGGGACCAGAGGGCGAACAAACTACACTAGTGACAATAAAATCAAGGAACCACTTTTAATGTAAGTAATATTTTGAAAAGTACAATAACAGATCTTCATTTAGCATATGAGAACGTAAGTACAAACACAATGGAGAAAGAAAGAGGGAATCTGGAAGCTGACTCTGATAAATGAACTGAGCTTGTCAAAACGCTTAGCAACTGAACTGGCACAGGTATTGTCAAATACAGGGAGTAAGTCCTACCGAGGCTCAGAGGTGAGATAAACTAAAATTCAAGCATATTTAGGAAGTAAAGCAATACCACAAGTAGGTCAAACTAGGAAGGGTTAGGAACTAGGAACTCAGGCTCTAAGTTCTGAAAATAAGAATAAGCCACAGACAGTTTTTGAAGATTGAAGAAACTGAATTAGAAAAATTATATGCAGTCCACTTTGGGCTCGAGGAACTGCAAGAAAGGTGGACAAGGTCACTATGGAGAACTCCACTAAAGATGAAGGGATCAATTTAAGAATGTGGAAACAGCGCAAGACAAAGAGATTAGATGTGGAAATCTGGGCAAAGGAACTTGAGCTTTACTTAGTATTTTAAGAATGACAGCAACAGCTGACATTAAGCTGACAGCAATGTAAATGTAAAGAAAAAAAATCTATGTAGAACAGAGTAAAGAACACTAAAGATGTGAACTTCCTACAGCACCAGCTAGTTCAGAAATCACACACTCCACCAAGTTATTTGTCGGCAAATCACCTCTGATAGGTTCTCTCCACACACATCCTTCTACAGTCATAAATGTACTAATAATATATTTAAAATATACATTACTTTATGTGGAAAAGTGCCAGGAACTATTCAATGTACTGTACAGATACAGTTTACTCCTTACACAATACTTTAAAAAACAGGTACTAGTCTCAGAAACCTCAGAATTTGAAGAGATAAAGGTAAGCAAAGTGTGGTGTTTCAAGACTTGTATTCCCACCTCACTGACAGGCTGAGGCAGGAAGACTGCAAACTTGAAACCATCCTGTGCAACTTAGACCCTGTCTCAAACAAACAAAACGAAAAGATCACTGTGATAGCTACAGATGTAGCTCATTCGGAAGATCCTGGAATCAATATCCAGCACCAAAAATAAAATAAAATAAAATAAAAAATAAATAAAAATAAAGCAGAGGCGGGGGTGGGGGGAGCAGGTTGTCTCAGGAAAATAATTTCCCAAGGATTAGAAAGCTGGTAAAAAGCTAAGAATGCATAAACATTGTACTGTCATGTTCCTTAAATAACTTTGCATTTTCACTCACCATACACCTTCCCTCCGAATGACCCAGTTATCCTCCTTTCTTAAATTCCACAGTAGTTCCAAATGGATGTTTCTTCCTTCAGTATTTTTCCTTTCCAAACCAGTCTCCTTTACATGGCCACAGGAGTCTTTCCCAAATGTAAATCATAACATTATTCTGCATTATGACTGAACTCTTAATCACAGAGAGCGAGAAATTACGGCAATCACTTGCAGCACATCATGGTGTTAGAAACATTAAGAACTATTGCTCTCTAGAGTTAAATAATCTATTAGTCCTTCCTCTCTACAAAGAAATCATTAATTCAGTTTCATTGAAGACGTTTTTATCTTTCAAAGTCCTGTCAGGAACCAGAAGGTGACTGAGAGGAGCCTAATGAAAGGACTGTTTACCAGAGGTGTGGGCAGGCTATGTAAGACTCCAAGGACTTGTTAAAACTCTATGACTAGTGCTATTTAGCATCCCTCCACAGTCTGGACCTGAAGAGCTAAGTTTATAGTCTGTATCTAACCAGACTTTAGCCAAAAAGGACCAGCAGGCAGAAGCACAGCCGTTAATAAATTTTGGTGCCCTCCAAAAGAAGGTAAGAAATAAATTCCATCTTCTCTACAAACCAGTCTCTTCCCCTTTTGTCCCAGTGGCCCCACCAAGTGACAGTCCACGGGGACCAGATCCCATAGGTCAGTCTGCAAAGGGACAAAGCAAAACTGATGAGAGCAGACAGTGACCACAGAAGCATAAATGGTGGCTACTCACCATACTGCTCTACCCTTACACATTAGCGCCTTGGTCTTAAAAAAAAAAAAAAACAATAAATGATATAAATTAATTCCCATCAGAATATAAGAAACAAACGCATCTGACTCTTGGCAAAAGAAAGTCTTACTCAGACTACACTTCCCACAGTTTCATTCCCAGAGCAACACATAAAATCAAGGAATTTAGCAGATAAAAACATGTGTAAAATCTTGCTAACAAGTCTGTCCTTGTGTAAACCAAGCCCAGATCAATGCATTCACCTTCCAGAAAATAGGAGCCTCCTTCCTCCCATAGCTCTTAAAGTTGACTGAAACTGATTTAAATTGTATAATGTGAAAGACCAAATAGGACTGATATAATGTAAAAGAAGACTCTATAACACAGACCCCCCCACACACAGGCACACACATGCACATGTAAATATATGTAAGTGTACATGAATGTTGTTATATATACCTCGTTATTATATACATCCCACAAAATTTCTCACTTAATGTTCATGACCCTATCAAGTGTTGTTTATAGAGAAGGATTCTAAAGCTTACAGAGAAAATCTTCACATCTTAAGGAAAAGGAGGGAACATAAATACAAATTAGAGGGACTGGATACTACACAGACTTACAAAAGTTCTACTGCCTACAGTTGCTGAATCACAAAGGGTAATGTACTATTACACATTTTGTTTGCAGAAAACAAACAAACAGAGACAATGCCTACCCTCTGATAACCTTATATTCATTTTCTTGATGCCCTTTCATGATTAAAGGACTGAGGTGATTATTTAAGCATCACTCCACATCTATATAATTTTAAGCACTCCACAGTAGGCTGATGAATTAAATCACTATTTAGAAGGCAATGTGGATTCAGGCACAAATTCTAAAGAAATATAAAGGGAAAGGCTTTCTCCACACAGACTGTGTCACCCACTGTGAAATCCTATATTTCCACCAGGCTAGGGAAACTTTAATGATCAGCTGGGGCTGGTACCAAAAAAGAAGTGTTCAGAGAAGAAAACTGCATATTAGAGAATCCATTGTCCTTCTTTTAGGGCCCGAAACCAAATTTAACTTTAATACCATGCTGTATTTTAAAGACCTTAAGTATATAAGCTAAATTTTACCAGTGCCCACTTTATGCATCATTGGAAAAGGCTAATTTCCACTCCATCTTCACCCTGCCCCCACACCTGGAAAAAACAGCCAAGTGTGAATTCACAGGTCTGTTCAAAAGACCTCTGTCCTCAATATGCAAGCTTCCAGCCAGTTTAGATTCTTTATTATTTTATTTCAGCTTATATTTTCCAGGTATTGAATGTGAAAGGTAACAACAACATTCAACTAAGATTTTCACAATTCTCTTATTAAAATGAGTTCAGATGACAGAGATGAGATAATAGGAAGCAAACCAACTGTTTCTGAAACACAAGTTGTGTATTTTTTTAAGGACCTGCTAGCCAGTGAGCCAACGAAGAGTATGTGCTTCGCAGGATGCACCATCCAAACCGAAAGAGACAAGAGCTGCACAACATGGAGTTACTGTCACCCGGTTGATGCACTCACCAGAACAGGTGTTACCAAAGCACTCACTGGTTCTTGGTTTTCACCTTAATTCCTCAGTTATCAAAAACATATATATGACCATTAGGTTAGTCCCTTGGTTCAAATGTTATTTTTTAATAAACTGGGGGAGATTCACATGCTTAAGGAGGACACATCAGGCATCACCTGTAGGAGATCAGGTAAAACGACAGGTAAAGTGGGGCAAGGGGACTGGTCCAAAGCAGAGATGGAGAAAAGAAGATACCTACATCATTCCATCTCAGTTGATGAAGGCCACGTGGCAATCACTGCTGACACCTTAACATATATGCTGCTTCATTTTCAAAAAGAGGGAAGATGAAATCTCATGTTTCAGTGTTGACAAGTAATGAAATCATCTGAAACACTTTGTATGCTAATATTCTCTGCTCCAAGCCACATACGTGACAGGTAGACGATACCTCACAGACCACCAACTATGTCCTCGCTTGCAATCACAAATAAAGGACATCATTTATACCTAGGCAACTGTTTTTTCTACCATTCATCGGGCTGACATGTTTTTGCTTGCTCTGATGACTTTCAGGACATTTTCCTAAGGTTTTAAGTATCATCCTACAATTAATCCTGTAATCTGTTTTCACTATGAATGCAGAAAATACTTAACTGAATTCATTTCTCACACATACTTAAAGCAGGAGCAAGGCCAGATTTTGTTGCCGTTGTCCGCTGTCAACGGATTCATGTAGATTTGGGATTACTATTTCTTACACGTTTTTACCCTGTTTAAGAAATACCTACATCCAAACAGCATAGTTCAAGTTGGCTAAGTAAGTACTAGTAAGCCAGAAGATCCTATTTTCTAAAATGTCTTACGTAAGATAAAAAGAAAGTGGCAATAAAAGAGTAAGAAAAGATAGAGACAGAAAATAAAAAAGGGAGATGTCAATTTAGTGGAAGAAGGCTTACGTGAGCCTCAGTGTTCCCAGCATATGAAAGCAGATGTTTGTGGAATCCTGGTTCAGTGGTACAGGCCTGTAATCCTAGCATGTTGTGAGGATGAGACACGAGGATCACAAGTTCCAGCCCAGCCTGGGTTAACTCATCAAATTAAGGAGACCATATCTCCAACAAAGTTCCAATTAAAATGGCATGGAGACGTAGGTTAGTAAAAAGGCCCTGGGTTCAATCTGCACAGGAAAAAATAATGCTTATGGCTAAGTTTATCGAGGTTGATAGTATTCAAAAGTTTATTGCCTCCCGTTATTAAACACAGTATTTATGTAACATCCAAGTGTGGTTTATTTTCGTTCAGATGCCAAACAAATTTGTTAAAGATCACTTAAAGTTTGTTTCCTTCCAGTCTTCCTCCATCTGAGGGTAAAAGGGAAGCAGGGCACACGAGCAATTCTCTGTTAAAAGGTCTATAATTCTCATAACAACAATGTCATGATGACTCTTGAAGACTAATCGTTGCTTGGGAAGAAGTAAATTCTGGCATCCAAGGGTAGACAGAAATAAAAATAAAATCCCAAACCAAGAAGTCAATAGTCATCAATTCAGAATGAAAAATCTATACAGAAATGGAGAGTTGAAGGATTTACCCAAAGCTACTCTTTTAAAATGATGCCTCAACTTTTAACCACTAAGTAGAAATGGGGAAAAAAATAACAAATATATTTACAAAAGGAAGAAAAAAACATTCACTTTTAGAGTAACAATGTTTCAAAAATAACTAATATTTTATTTTCTTGAAAGAGTGGTAAGAAACCAACTTAGTTTGGAAGTAACAAAGTAAAGTGTTTTAAACAAAAGGACATTAACATCAATGTGTTCATTCCCACAAGTGTATGTATCACACAAACAGTTTTAGACATTTCCCATGACTCCCTATTGTTTGAGAGACAGATTACCTAATAAATTCTCTCATTTATATGCGATATCTTTTGGGTCGGCTGGATTCATTTTTACATATCTAGATTTAAAAATGATGCACACTTTGGGAATTATTATACCTCTATATGTTTGGGATAGAGGTTTCATACTAAGTTCCTACTCGAGACAGCAGATGCTACAGTTTGGGGCAGGTGTCTGAGCTTCAAATAGCTGGCACATACAAAGGAACGCACAGAAACAGAAATGAATAACTTAAACAGCATTTATAATGTTTCAAATTTATAATACGATTCATAAGTCAGTGTAATATCACAAAAAATCTACAATTATTTGGATACATTTTGAGCTGGAAAAGCAGAAACAAAGCCATGCCCTTGAAAAGAGAGGCTTCAATATATAGTGCATGTCTGTCCCTCTATTCCCAGGTCAGTTTCAATCAGGAGACGAAGTAGTAAACCACTGCAAAGCTAAGCTGTAGCTAATGATTTACCCTTTCTCTCTGCAGCCATCAGCAAGAAAAAACAAAGCCAGCATTCTCAGACTCAGAAAACCCATGCAGATGGTTTCGCAAGATCCACGAGGAGGTCACTTCTGTTTTTATCAAATATGCAGGAGTGAAATGAGGAAACAACTGAAATCATTCTACTGGATTTGTCAGCCTAATTTGACATATCTTTAGAAAGTAAAGCTTAAAAATAGTTTCTAAGAAAGAAACACACATTTATGGACTACTATCTTGGCGTTTTCATAATATCTAGAGTTTTAGGAGCTAATCATTCATTGAAATTTCATGTTTAGTCTGATGTTATCGATGCTTAAAATATTCAACTCTTCATAATACAAAGTAGGTTTGTACATGCATAAAAGTTTTCATGTTAGAAATTTTGTAAATTACTGGAAAGTAGCCAACGAAAAATCCATTATAAATTGATGGAAATAATATTAATTTAATATTAAGATGAATACATGATTGCATAAAAATTCTGAAAAATAATAAAAAATCAGTACCATTTCCACCACCAAGAAGAAACTTATTTTTATAAAAATACTTCCTTTAGAAGACAGAGGGAGACGAAGGTATTGTACCAAATGTTCAAGTTTGAAAAGCAAATCTAATTTTCTGCAATTAACACCAAGTAGTTCGGTGTGAATCATAAAAGAAACATCAACAGAAAAATTACTATACATGCCATTATGCCAAGTCATAAAAAGGTGCTAAAATAAAATTTACACTATACAGACTAGTATTTTAGTCTCCATGTATTCAACTTATTTTATAAACAAAGACATCTGGGAAAAATTCTCCTTCACGCCAATGCTTCTCTTGACACAGCCACCTTAAACATTTTATAATCTTGTGTAATGTTTCCTGCAATTATATTCTTTCTCTTTTTCTCAAATAACTTGATGTTTTTGGAATATGTTAATAGTTGTTTAGAAAGCTATTTACCACAGTAATTAACGATTCTCAACATGTATATTGGACTACAAAATGGGCAAACTTATTAGGTTCCATGATAATAGAATTACTACAGACTATGGTCGTATTTTGCACTTATTCATTAGTTCAACCTGATTAGTTCAACCTGATCACCTTCACTATTAAGTGATTAAATTTTACTCTTAGTAAACTTTCACTTCTAAAGGACAAATATCTTCAAAGGACACTTTGTTTTTAGCAATAAATGGCCACAGATACATGTACTTCAAAAAGAATATAAACTAACTCTTAATCCAACTTTCACTTAGGACCTAAGTATGTTTTCACATAAAGGAGTTAAACAATTTAACTAGTAAAACAGCAATAATAGAAGAAATAAAGTTTAGTTATTTGCATGTCTAGTCATAATCACAACCTTCCAAATCATCTGGACCACATGTAGGCACAACAAGCTTGACTGCATACATAGTTTTGTTGATTCTCTACATCCTGAAATTAAGTCTAAACCTTTTCTTTCACTGTCTCTGTGCTGGAGCAAGATGATCATACTCATTAAGTTTTAGTCTTCTCAGCTGAAAAACTGAAGGACAGTCACTCTTGAAGTCTCCTTGAAGACCACAGACTCTGTTAAGCAGCAACTGATTTACATTCAGAAACTGGCCGAGAGACCACTGGCTTCACTCCAGTCATTTTTGGCAACAACGTGACAGCACAACATTAGCAAAACTCAGATACGTGGTCAAGTCCAAACAACACTAAAACACGGAAACAAAAATAATTCCAATAGTCACTCTGAGTTAGTACAGAAAACCACAATCCTATGAAGAAAAAGCTGTCTATGAGTCCCAAGCATAATTTTGATCATCACCAAAACTTATTTCAAGAAAAAGGCAAAAGTCTCAGTAGAAAACTCCTATGTTTTCCAATTATCTAGAATTTAGTTACATAGTAAGACATCATCGTAACAGATAATATGAACAGAGTAAGATTTGTATTCAATCCCAGATTACTGCAATTATCTGAAATTATTATTTCCACATTTTAAAATATGCATTATATTTGTATCAGTAGTTTCCATTTGAAGTGATTTCCTGGCTACTACTGAATATGCATTAAGTGCTCCTCGCCTCTTACTCTTTTCAATGATGTGGTTCACCACAGAAAAAAACAGATTTCTTGTCCTCATAATTCCTAAACTTAGTAACAGGCACATTTAAATAAAATACATGCTATGTTACTTAGTGATCAGTGCTACAAAGGAAAACATGCAAGGTAGAAAAAGATGCCAGAAGGTTAAGAGGCTGTAACTGTAAGTACCCTAGATTGGAGAGGGAAAACTTTCTGGAAATAAAATATTCAAGAAGTCGGGATACAGATGAGGAAACCACCATGGAAAGAAGAGCCTTTTGGGGTGAAGGAGCAATAAAAAAAATAAAACCTTGAGGGGGACATGTCCAAAGAATGGACCAGACCATAGGGACAGTCAGAGCAAATGAAGCCAGCAGTCACAAAGACCAGATTAAAAGACGCATGCACTGAAATACAGAATGTAAGAGGAAAGTCCTGGGCAGATACAATAATTGTAAAGCCTAATGAAAAACAAAAGAAATTTGTTTCTTTGATAAAAATTTCAATAATCTAAGACACTTATTTATTTTGATTAATTTTTGAGACAGTCTAGCTATGGAGTTCCGGCGAACCTTGAACTCCTTACGCAGTCCAGCGCTGAAGTCACGATCTCCTGCCTCAGCTACGTAAGTGGTAGGATCCCATGCATAAGCCATCTCGCCAACAAAGTGAAGACTTTGAGCACAGTGAGAGCAGTATACTAAAAGGAAGGAAGGACAAACTCTAAAAACAGCCCAAAGCATTTTCTCTAAGCAGTGGAGTGCTGGAGGTGCTAGTTAAGTCAGGTCAAGAGCCAAAGCCTGGAGGCTGAAAAGAAGTCAGGACATAGCAACCTTCTGGATGTGGTTTTTACACTTCAAGGAGAGATGCCGGCCACATCAACACCTAAATCAACAAGGAATTTCCATTTACATATGACAGCACATAAGTTATTATGTACCTCAGGGGGAAATGGGCAGGGGAAGCGAGAGGGAAGGGCTTTAGGAACCTTGAAAACACGCAGCCATTTACCTAACACAGAAAACAGGCAGAACGGATGTTGGTAAGATTGAAGAGGTTATCTTCTTGAAGAAGACATAATTACATCTTCATAACAATCCTTTGAAGTGGGCATTATTTTTCAAATTTTCCAAAGTGTAAGTAATTTGAGCTAGAAAATTAGTCATTTTTTTTCTTTCTTTTTCCTTTTTCTTTTCTTTTCTTTTTTTTTTTTTTTTTTTTTTTTTTTTTTTTTTTTTTTTTTTTTTTTTTTTTTTTTTTTTTTTTTTTTTTTTTTTTTTTTTTTTTTTTTTTTTTTTTTTTGAGACATGGTCTCACTTTGTAGCCCAGGCCGGTCCTGAACTCACTATGGAGCCCACATTGGCCTTGGACTCACTGCAATCCTCCTGTCTTAGCCTCCTAAGTGCTGGGATTATAGGCCTGTGCCACCATACCCCCTGGCTTGTGTGGTGCTGGGGAATCGAACTCAAGATCTTAGTGCTTGACTTAGCAACCACTGAACCGTGACTCCCGGCCCTGAATTTTCAATTTCATGTAATAACAAATTATTTTATTCCAAGTGGCACAAGGAATTATTGTTTTTAGGTCAATTATTTAGTCTTAGTAGCTTAGGGTTTGAGGAAAGAGCTTTTATATTACTGCAGTGTTACCTAAAAGGGTAAGTGTTTAAGTTTCCCCTCAGGTGTTACCTCCCCAAAGAAAAGCAGGCAACTCAAAATCACCACCTTCTATGATGTACTTCATTAAAAGTACTAAAAAATGTCCATTTATTTAGTTTACTGCCTGACTTAGGTGGTGCTGGGGAATTGAACTTGGGTACTTAGCACTCGACTTAGCACTTGCTAGGCAAGTACTTTCACCGCTGAGCCATTCCTCCAGCCCCTCCTCTGACTTTTAGAGTATTTTTCCCACTTTATGCCCAAGTGATCACACTGGTATACGTCCAGCTGATGCTCAGAATATATGTTGAGTGAATGAATGACTTTCTTCCCTTTCTCCTTTGCATTCATACCAACATAGGGAACAGAAATATATGTCATCTGCCTCATGGGACAGTCTCCCCTTTTGAAAATGGGATTGTATTTATATTTCAACACTAGCACTAGTTATGGATGCAATACTACATTAAATTATGGTTAAACTGAGTCAGTTGTTCATAAAAAATGACCACTGAAAATAATACACTTAAGCAAAGTAAAAATGCATGAAATAACATCAGAGAACATTTAAACATCTAGCAATTTCAATTAGCTTCTTTTTCTCTAGAACACTTCAAAGGATATAAGGCAGATACAGCTGAAAACTATTAGTGCCAGGTGCATCTCGTGAACAACCTACTTGAATGATCACATGGTTTCCAGACTGCTCGTTAGGTGTTCAGCATCCTCTTTCTACACTCTCCACCACCTGGAGCGTCTTTCCTTCCGGTGCAGGAGCTAGAAAGTGCTTCGGATGCTACCGAGAGATCAAAGGCCCGTGCCTTGTGCAAGGACACAGGTGAGCAGCAGCCTGCAGTATTGTCATTTTTTTTTTCCTTCTGAGCAATGTTGATGCAAATTTGCCTTTAAATTAGAATCCTTCTCTGCCTGATGAGTTTGGCAGGAATAAAAAGGCTCTCGTGTCAATTAAAATGAAAGAAAAAAATCAGACAAAGAGAAACAGACACAAGGTTAAGAATGGAAAACAGAAAGGCACTTTAATACTTCTCATGACATGAACACTAACATCTGATTACAAAGTGGTGTTTGCTTATTTAGAAAGAGCCTTGGCGAAACAAGAGAAATACCTGGAGCACAGAAAAGAGAGGACGCGAGGTTATAAAGATGAAGCCATGTGGAGAGGATATTAGGAATTTTTATACTTAGTGGCATGAACTATGATGTTTAATATTCTAGTTATGGGATTATGCCATATCAATTGCACAGGATCGAATTTTAAGTATTATTGTGTGATTACAAGAGTAAGCAAGGAAATCAATATGCATCACTATATATTCTACTTTAAGGAATAAGCTAATAAGTTAATAAGCTGGGCTGTAAGTTCCTATTATGTATTTTTAAGCTATCATATGCACTATAATAAAGTGTTTCAATCTAAGTACACACTATTACACCGCATGGAAGTTTCCACTGCACAACCTGATCTGTTATTTCTTTCTTTTTTTTTTTTGAGACAGAATCTCACTCTGTAGCTCAGGGTGGTCCTGAACTCACTACGGAGCCCAGGCTAGCCTTGGACTCACAGTAATCCTCCTGCCTCAGCCTCCAGAGAGCTGGGATTACAGGAGTGTGCCACCACGCCCATCTTATATGGTGCTGGGGAATGGAATTTGGGTACTTAGCACTTGACTCAGCGCTTGCCAGACAAGTGCTTTAACAGCTGAGCCATTCCTCCAGCCCCCCTGATTTCTTTTGTTTCTGGGACAGCGGGTAAATAACTGTTCGGTGCAAGAGAACAATTTTATTCTGAAAGTATCTTTAAAAAATCTGTATGTTTACTTTCCTCTTTCATATAATCTAGGTGAGCCAAGCTGATTTCCAATAGCTGTTATAGGCTAATTGTGTATTTGTTCTTTCTAATCAGCACACCATCAAAGTGGATCATGAGGATTAGAGTGAATGAGATTTCACTGTATTTGACATGGCCTGCCTTACATAGAGTCTGTGCAGTTCATGGAAATCATTTTCCCATCTCCTCTGTGTGTTAAGTGAGTATATTCTGAAGAACTGTATTATGAAATCAGTGCAAAGAAACATGATACTAAGAAGACAAACAAAAATCTATATAGGGAGAACACACACCTCCCTATTACCTGAACTTAATGAAACACATATACATCCTGAGAGTCAACAGGACTGTCCAGGCGTAAAAGGATGACTCCACTCCCACCAATCCATGCAAATTCATAGCACAATTAAGTATGCATAACATTTATGAAGAGCCTTAGAGCTTATAAAGCTTTCAAGTGCCACCAAAGAGGTACACTGGCATATTTGATTTTGCTTTAAAAGACAATAGTGAAAATCTTAATTATATCATAGATGGCTTTGCCAATGTACAGTCTCTGACACTAGTCTTTGTTACTATTTAGAAATTCACTGGCCTAATGATAAAAGTAGAGAATCAAAATGTATCCTTTTCACATAACCAGCATGTTTTTTTCCTATAATAATACATTATATCTGTGCATCAATTTTCTGCAAACCATAAATATTACCCTATTAATTGAGCCAAATGCATGGAGTTATAACCAAAAGCTATGTTTATATAATACCCAGGGACTGGGGAACAGAGCTCAGTGATTAAAGCTCCTACCTAGGATGCTTGTAGATTTGTGGGTTTGATCTCCCAACAGCCTGTAAGATCTATGTGTGGTGGTGGATGCCTGTAATCCCAGCACTGGGGAGGCTGAGGCAGGAAGATTGTTTTGAGTCCCAAGCCAGTCTGGGCTAAATAGTGAGTTCAGGACTAGGCTGAAGGACAGACAGCATGTCTCAAATAAGCAAAGACAGATAAGCCAATTTTTTTTAAAAAAATGAACAAAAACCCCACCAACTATCACAATACCCAAACAACTATGACGGGGGAAAGAACTGTTTACGCAGGTTGGGGAGCAGGGGTAGCCATTTCAGTAACTGGTCCAGTCAGGAATCCTGGGAAAGTGGGGGCTGGTTCATGTACCCCTCAAAATTCTACACACAACATATTTTCTTTGTTCAGAAGCAAACAGTATGTAGAGACACATTTAAGGATACTTTATAGAACTTTTATAATTTAAAACGTGTGGTTTCAAGCTACCAGATATTATGACACATTTCTTCAACTGAAATATCTATAAATATGTAAATCCCAAGGGTATGTTTACATACTGTTGTTCATCTCATGTACATCCTATTGTAATTGAAACCCAAAATCCTAAATTTATTAGAAAAGTGCACTTTGGTCATTAGCTTCTTTTAAAAGCTGCTTGTTTTGAGAATTTTGAAGGCCTTATGAAGTACGTAGGCAGAAACAAAAATATGCATTTTATTACGATTGAAATTAAGCACTAGTAATAAATCTGTGTATTTTACAGAGACTGTTCAGTTAAAGCAGAGTACAAAGTTGTAGATTATAATTACCTACTTTTAGAAGTACAAGAGTGTAGGCACCCGATTCAGGAGTGTAAAGGAAGAACTCGCCTCAGTAGTCAGGAAAACAAAAACAAAAACAAAAACAAAAACAAAAACAAAAACAAAACACTGTTTTTTTTTGCTAGAGCTCTAATTTCAGTTATTTTCAATGACAAATAATTTTAAATTTTCATGTTTCTCAAGAAGCAGGGATTTAAGGCATAAACATTTGAAAACAGCACATTGTATTGTATTTATTAAACCTTTTGGAACTGAGAAAATATGACTTCTGAGATGAATTCACATTTACATAAATATACCTGCATATACATCCATAATTATGTATTCCTATACATATAAGTACTTTCCCTACTAAGATCAGTATTTTTAACTTTCAACCAACATTGTGGCAACGGTTGTTCGGATCATATAGTCTCAAAAGACTACAGAATTTATCAACTAATGTGCCCTTTCCTAATACAGATTTTCAGGTAATCAATCATTTTTCAACTTAATTATATCAGAAAGAGAAAAGAACAATAGCAGTGTTTCAGGCTGTCCCTGAAAAGGGTTAACAGAGACAGTTTTGACACTTGTAGTTTAGGATCCTTGGTTTCTTAGGTCATCATTTATTTTTTTCAGAACTACCAGAGATCAGAGCAGGATGTACTAAGTTGAAATGATTCTGAGTAATTAAACTCTCACACCATCAATGCATATGTCATTTCCCACTCACTAATTTGGAAGAAATCTAAGTACTAAACAAACCGAGTAACATTATGCATGCTTTTGACCTGTGTAGTCTTCTCAGCAAGCCAACCAGGGATTTAGAGAGATGACATCAACAGGTTGAGCCATTTGGTTAGGCCATTCTGGGGAATCCATCCTTAGAGGGGCAAAATTCTCCCCATGACCCTGTGACAGTGGAGTACCATTCATCACTGGCATCAGAACCAAAGCATCAGTATATTTCACAATCTTTTTCTTAAGTTTTACTAGAACTGGAGGAAGTGATAAGTAGTAAAGTGCTTGCTCAGCATGCACCAAGTCCTAGGTTCAGTCCCTCATACAGTGTTCCCTGAAAACAGTCTTAGACCTCAGGGTTTCTGAACAGCACGTTATGGTAATCAGAAGACCAGAGCATGGTCTGTTGCCTTTCACCAACGCCATGCAAGGGCAAGTGTCGGTGATGGTCACCTTTAACCCTGCCAGAGATGAAACTCAAGTGATTTCTTCACCAACTGATCTGAATCTTAAGAGTCTTTTTGAGCCCAGAAAAATCACTACCAGCTGATCCTGACTGTGATCTTCCATGAAATTTACTTGCTATCATAGAGTTTCACAATTAAATTTCATAATATAAATACATGTTATGTATTCAAACATTTAAGATCCAATGACCTGAAAGTCTCCCTGTTTCTAATTTTTAAATTAGAAGACTGTGATTTTTAAACACCACTCTTACAGAATATTAATTCAGGAAGGTTCTTTTCCTTTCTTTCTTTTTCTTTCTTTCTTTCTAATGCAAGCAACAGTTTATTGACCCAAACAAAAGAGAAAAGAAAAGTCCTTGGCCAAGAAGCTAGGAGGAAACCTTTGCAGGTCTCTGTGAGAGAAAGAAAAACGAAGGAAAACTAAAGACCCTGGCTGAGAAACCAGGAGGAAATGTAAGCAGGTCTCCTTAAGAGAAAGAGGAAAGAGAAACAAAGAAGAAAGAGCTCCCAGCAGAGTAGCTAGGATGGGACCAAGCAGGTATCCAGGTAAGTTGTTTCCACTGGTATTACTGGCTCTACCTTGAGCGCCTTGGCCTCATATTCTGGGGCAGTCTCTTGGTGTGTTGTATGTATTCACTGGACTAGTTTCAATATTCTATCCAGTAATATCACATTTCCATCCACACAAATCTTATTCTAAATTTTTCTTTTAAAGAATGTTGCAGTTAACCATACACTAAGGAACAGCTGAATTCAACATGATACTCTTGATTGGCAAACTATTTCTGGGAGTTTGAAGCAGGAGTATCCCAAGTTCAAGCTCCGGCCAGGAAACAGCAGTTTTGCAACATCTTGTCTCAAAAAAATAAATAAATAAAAATAAAAATGGGCTGGTGATATAGCTCAATGATGAGGCCCTAACCTCAATTCTTAGTACCACAAGAAAAGAGAAGAAAAAGAAAAAAAAAGCAAAATTAATATTATTTCTTGTATTAGTCACTTTTTCATCACTGTGACTTGACATCCACAACTTAGGGAGGAAAGATTTATTGTATCTTACAGTGTCAAAAGGTCTCAGACTATTTATGGGTAGGCAGCTGGAATGTGTGGTCCCATGTTGGGGCTGAGCCAGAGCCGGAGCTGGTACTCCAGCAGACAGAAATTTTCAAGGCAGCGCAGCAGAACTAAGAGAAATCTGGGGCAAAGGGCAGGACCAGCACATGACCGGACAGGTCAAGCCCAAGCATCCGCCCACTCCGGCCAGGACCCACCTCCCAGCAGTACATAGTATCCATAGGAGCATGAGGCTTTTGAAGGACACTCCAGATCCAAACCACAGTATTTCTTATAAGAAAATATGAAGACTTTAGCTTCTTTGAAACAAAATTTTATAGTCAAACAAATCAGTATCCTTGATGTCATAGAGTGAAAGTAACTAACCAACTAAGCCTGAATCATTTCCAATACCTATGATGACAAAAAGTAAAATAAATCACATGAAATGAGCATGAAGCAACTGCTTCTGCATGAATAAATTCTTATTTCTGGGAAAAACTTGTTGTGTATTTCTCTTTTAAGTGCAGCAATAAAAGATTTTAGCGTTGGTGAGAAATTTTAAAAAAGGGAAGTTACCTCAATGCAAATAAAACTAGGCTAACACTATCAAAGGGTATATCTCCCTTGTTTAAAGGGTTATAAAGTGATCTCTATAATCCTGCAAGGTTCTTTGCAAAAAAGTATTACTTGATTCCACCTCCTTTAAACATATAAAAATTGGACTACGCTTATTATAAAGTTGCCTGTGTTATTCTTTGGGTATCTATCTGCAAAACAGAGAGCTAAAATAGAGAGAATTGTAGTAGATCCGGAGGGAGAAGCTATTAGTAGGACTTGGACTTAGGCTAATTTAGACAGGAATTCATAAATTTGGCCTGTGAGTTACTTCCTTGGGATTTCATCTATTTGAACTTGCTAATAATCTTTGAAGTTTTATGGCCACTATAAAAATGTGTCATACCTGTTACATTATTATATTCTTACTATATGTGACATGGAAAACTGTTATTCCCATTCTAAAGATTAGGAAAGAAAACCTCACAGCTAGTAAGTGCAGGACATGAGATTTATAACCTTAGATCTCTTTTTTCTCAGCACAAATTCTTATATTCTTTACTTTCTCCACTAAGTATAATAATCCAGAACTATAGAAATTTATTCCTTTCAGACTGTTTCATATCAATGGAAAAATTACTAGTTGGTGTGGTGCTTCGGATGGGGTCTCTACTTGGTTGGCTCAGGTATTCATTTGGGTGAGTCTGGGTGGTTTATGGAGGTATAGCCAGACAGGGTGGTCCCTCTCCATCTCCTTCCTGGCATTTTTCCTGCTCTGCTTCCTGTGTGCTGAGCTCTGGGGCCATGATGTCACTTCCTTAGAACCATCCAATCGTGGACTGAACCATAAGCAAATTAAACATCTCCCCCTCTAATTACAGTTGTTAGTATCATGTCTCAGTGAGAAGAAAGCTAACTACTACCGTGGATTTTCTATGACGTAAAGAATGAACTTATGTGTTTTCCTAGGAAGAACGCCATCATGGGATATCAAATGTGTCAGTTAATGACCATGTGGATCTGGGGTAAGAGATGAATATTTTTTCAGATAGCCTCACAAATTGGACAACAAGCACTTGTTCCCATCACACAGATGGAAATAAGTGTTGTACTTCCCTTCTATTAACCACAGAAGGAATTCTTCAAGACTTAAAAGATAGGTTTTGCTGTGAGAGGGAAAAAAAGGCAATTATTTCATCCTTGCATGAATGAGTGAAAAACATTTTGTCTGAAATCAGAGGAGAGAGCCAGGAAAAGACAGCTCTGCTCCGTAGAAGGTTCTCAGGAGAACAAACCAAAACTGGGAAAAGCAGACAGCATGACCATGAGGCCAAAGACAGAACTCAAGTATTCACTCTTGCTTATGGAGCTACCTTTGAGGACCAGATGCTATGACACACTTGGTGGGCTAGGGAACCAGCTGACGTTACTGTGACAGGTTCTAATTATTGATAGTGCTTCTGGTAAAATACATAGCCATTCAAAGAAAAAAAGTGATCTTGTTCTTTAAGGACAAGTTAATAAATCCTGGCACTGCATTCCAAAATGAAGGTAATTTTATGTGAGTTCTGAGCAATAATACAGAAGTAGCAAATTCGTAACTGTCACAGTGCAAAGGGGGACGAACTGATAAGGAAAGGCTAATTGACCAAAAATAAATGTCTGAATTCTTTCCATAAACATCACTATATTGTACTTATCAGTCCTGCTGCCATCATTTATTCTGTTTCCATCCATCCCTGATGGCTTTGGCAAGGATCTCTCTTGAGTTTTATCTTGAGTTCATATAGCATAGTTAACAGCCACAGAGTGTTTCCGAAACAAAAAACGTAGACCCCAAGGAAAGAAGACTTGTTTTCATTTGGGATCTAAATATAATGACACAGAAAAACAACAAGAAAGTTGTTTCTTCCTTCACAAAAGGTTGTTCATTCAGTCTACTCTAACGTCCCAATACTCTGTTAACTGATTCATTAAAGCTTTCCCGATGTTTAATGCCTTTTTTGCCCCACATATTCAATCGCTGCACTATCACATGAACTCTGCACATTCTGAAATCCATTTAAAAATACTTCAGGCAATGTGTAATAATTCAGAATAAAAGAGCTATATGTATCCAAAAACTCACGTTATTCACTGTTCAATTCAATGACATTCACCACTTTAGGGCTCCTTCATTTACCCCGCCTCTCAGAGGAATGAGAAAAAGTATACCTCTGCAGCTCTGGAATTAACCGGACTGTCACTGTTGCAGTTCTGAGTGCAAACAGCTAAGCATTGCTTACCACACAATCAGACTCCACTACAATAGTTTCCCTCATTTTCTCCACAATTTCCTTCTGTCATCTTTATCCTTGGCAGTTATCAAAAACATTTCTTCTGTGGGATAAGAGATTTCTTTATTTCATAAAGAGGAAAGCATTTTTAGTTTTGGCATGTGCAGAAGCCAAGAATTTTTCACAATGCCATATTGTCAAGACCAATGTTTTGCCTCTCATCCCATTGTTAAAGATTGGCCAGAGTGGGGCCCATTGACACTCTTTTGTGTGAAGAACCTCCTCTGCATAATACAAAGACAAACAGTTTTGATGCAATGTTTTGGAAGGCAAAACCAGAGCCAATTAGAAAACTAGTTTATTCTTCTCTTACACATTAGTTTGCTCTCAGAGAAATATAATGAAAGACTGTGAGCTATCCTTCACTTTGGTCTTCAAAGCCATGTTCAACAGTAGATTATTTTTTCTTTTGCAATATGTGACATGGTTAATTGCAACAAGCTGTAGGTAGAGTCTGGCATTTGGGTAGTTAAAAAAAAGAGAAAATACACATACTTATTCACCTTTTCTTTTCTTAGTAAGCTGGCTCATTGGTTCTTTAAATGCAAGTATCATCTATAAAACGACCCAATATTTTCTGTAGCACATGCAACTGTATCCTGCAGAGAAGAATTTAATTGATATTTATAAACCTATACAACTTGTACAATGTTTTAACTCACTTTGATTTTGTATTGTAACTTTAAATCTAACGGGGTGCTTTTAGCACTAGGTAAATACATAGAATACGATTTCATGTCTACAGGGTCTGTCTATGCTGCTGGCAGTAAGAGAACTTACTTTCTGTACTAATAACCATTAGATAGTAAAAAAAAAAATATATATATATATATGTATGTATATATATATATATACTTTGCCAAAAGCCTGCAATACAGTTGGTATAACTGGTCTTGTTACTCCAATGTAGAACTGCAATTCAGTATGTGACTATAGATCAGATGCATATGCATGTATGTGACCTACAGAACTACAGAATATCAACGACTCAGCAAACACTGTTTCATTAAAAAAACTATTAAAAATTCACAGGAGAGACAATAAAATTCAAAGTAGAAATGTCTTGGAATACTTAATCTTAAAATTCAACCTAATGCTTGTGAATGAAAATGAAAAATAAAAGCCTACATTTCTTTTCCTTACATTTCTTTCCCTTAGCAGAGTTCAAAACCAGCAGAAAAGGAAGCAAACCCGTTTAATATTTATTTTTAGCCAGGACTTGGCAAAACCAGATGCCAGGAGTAGTTCTACAGTTCTGAATACTAACTATTCAACAGATGGCTCTCCCTAGATTTCATCCAATCTGGAAATGCCCCAACAGGAAACAAAGATGGTCTTCAAACTGTCCCTTTTCTATTAAAACATACTTCTCACACATACCATGAATTGGAAGGTAAAAACTCTGTTCAATAAAAACAATAAGAGTGGAGGGAGTTTTCCTACATTGTTTATGCAAATAAATATCCCTACAAACAACATTTCTCTTATTCACTTGAGAAGGAAGGATTAAGAGAACTGGAAATGAAAAAGAAAAAGCGTCAAAGATGTTTCCTGGAATTGTACTTATAGCAATTGCTGGATGACCTCTCTCAAGTCTATAGTGTCTCTGTAACATGAAACTCTAAGTTAGCCCCTTCCCCATATACACCCTCAAATCAAGCTATTTGGTGAAATAATAAATCCACAGAGATCTGGCAATTTCCAAAGCATGAATATTCTTCCACTGTAAGGCTTCAGATGAATTATAATGAGTCTCAAAGAATGGTCATCAATTTGCAAACCCAGATAGCAGATATTTTGTATTCTATAGAAGCATACTATGCATTGGCTGTTTTCATTATCAACACAAACACATTTAAGAATGATAGCTAAGTGAGCAGAATCAAAATAGTTCTTTTCAAATAGTCAAGCTAATGTCCATCATAGAGCAAATAGTAAGGAACATAGCAAACAGGGCCTGGAGGAATGGCAGAGTGGTTAAAGCCCTTGCCTAGCAAGCACAGGGTCCTGAGTTCTCTTTCCCAACACCAAATAAGTCAGGCGTGGTGGCGGCCATGCCTGTGATCTCAGCACTCAGAAGACTGAAGCAGGAGAACTGCAGCGAGCTCAAAGCTAGCCTGGGCTACATAGCGAGTTCAGGACCAGCCTGGAATACAGAGTGAGACCCTCTCTCAAAAAAAGAAAGAAATATAGAAAATAAAGAAGAAAGACAGAGAAAAAAGGAACATAGCAAACATTTAACAAATGATAACCATTTTTCTTTATTTTTAGGTATAATTACTTGGGTACAATATAGACATGTGTAACATAACACTGTATATAAATACTGTAATTTTAGCCCTTTATAATTTTAGACAAAATATGACTGAATTACTTTTTTAAGTATCTTCTTTCCAACCTCAGGCAAATTGCCAAAGATTCCTAACGTTTTAGTCTTCTCATGGACAAAACCAGTTTTTCGTACTCTTAGAACTGTATGAGCTTGAAAGTTTATATCTAAAATGTCCCCTCAAATGTCTCATATGTTCAAAGCCTGTCAGAACATAATCAAATATGGGCAACAGTACTCATTAATTCATTGATGAGTCCAGTTTACTCTGTAATAAGTATACGGAAAAATAGTCAACTTCTTCAGCTACCAAGGAAATACAAATGAAAACCGCACTGACATTATATGTCAACTCAGTCAAAATATCTATTTTAAGATAACAAAAATAAGAAACCCTGCTAAGAATAATGAGTGAAAAGACCACTCACATGCTGATGCTGCAAACATAAATTAGTGTAGCCACTCCAGAAAAGGCTAAGAAGATCCTCAAAAAAATAAAAATAAAATACAGAAAGAATTACGGTATGATCTAGCCATACATCTCCTAAGTACATTGGAAAAAAAAGAATGAAGTCAACCTATGAAAGAGATAACTAATACCCACATTTAGCAAAATATTATTCATAATAACCAGATGATGGTAACTGCACAGATGTCCATCAGTGGAAGGCTAAAGAAAAGTCTAACAGTATTATAAAGCAGTAAAAGTGAACACAAAATCATCATTTAAAAAGAAGTGAAAGGAACTGGATTACTGTCTTGAGTAACGTAAGGCAGATGCAGACATAATAGTCACACACATTTTGTCTCATATGTGCAACTTGGGATGGGGAGAGAACATGCAAGTAGAAGGCGACTTTTAGTGATGAGAAAAAAGACCAGTGATGAGGGAAAGGGCACAGGGAGTTGAAGGGAAATAAGTATGATGAAAGCATGTTAGGTATATAGGTTAAATGTCACCAAACAAAATCAATTAATTTGCATACTTAATATGTATTAATAATTATAATATGGAAATCATCATAAAGCAATTGTGAGTAATGAGCTAAGCAGTTAAAAAATAGAAAAAGGGATACAGTACAATAATTCCCATAGAGAGAAAAGCAGCAGTAATAACAGTAAGAATGAAAAATGCAGTATGTTTCGGTGATAAAATTCTAAAACTTGCTATTCTTACTGGCTTATGACAACGAGTAAAACAGAACGAGAAGAATCAGTTAGAACTCACATGGACTAGAAGAGTTGCATATGTTCAGATTTGAAAATCTTCAGTTTATGGTGTTTCTAAGAATTCATCATGAAGACAGAGCTCTTGGCCGGAGATGATTTGGAGTCCATTACATATAATGAAATTAGTCACTGGGTTTGATAGTACAGTGGAACTACATGGCAGAGAAGACAAAGGTGATAGGGACATCTTCATGAGTCATGCCAGCATGCAGAGTGAACTGAGAAGCAATGAAATACAATAACTGAAAATAAAATAGCAGGCTCCAGGGGAATAATACAACATACAGATATATAATGGACAAAGTACCATGCTGCAGAATCCGAGATCAAGGAAAGGTTGAATAACATGAAAAATTAGAAAAAGGTCAAATAAAAAATGAATTGTGAAGGTCCCAGGAGGAGGCCAAGAGTGAAGCCTTTGGTGGTGGAGGAAAAAGATCCCACCGTCCAGAGACTGTAGAGAAAGTGTATGTCCTCACAAGAAGCCTGAGGGTGGGAAGGGAGGTTCAGCTGCAGCAGGACTGAAGGAAGTAACTCTCTCTCCCTACCTCCCTCCCCACACCCAAGGCTCCCGTGTATGTTTATTTAAAATAGTAAAATTTTTAATGTATTTAAAAATCAATGGCATAAAAGTTTAACTACTTGAGTTTTCTAAGAAGGCAAGAAGGGATATGACTCCCAGCACTTCTCCAGAATTTGACTAAGACATAGAACAACCTGTTCAATGGAGATGGTGAGGGCAGGAGGGGGGGTTAAGAGAGGGGAGAGGAAGGGGAGAGAGGGAAAGAGAGGGGGAGAGAGAGAGAGAGAGAGAGAGAGAGAGAGAGAGAGAGAGAGAGAGAGAGAGAGAGAGATTGAGAGAAAAGAAATCTAAAAGTAAAAATCCTTTTAATCCTTTTAGATCAGGTGTGCCAGGAAGTTAATAAAATTCTAATTCAATGGCTCCTAGTCATCTAAAAGTTCAGTGAATTTATTGGCTGAAATAGAAGCTAGTTTGCAGTAGAGAAAAGATGAAGTTTGACACATCCCCCCAAAATTGCTGAGAAATATAAAAGGACTCCCGTGCACTGAGACTCTAGTTGAGATTAAAATGATGGAGAAAATAAATAAATGCTTTTGTTTGCTTGGCATCCGTCAGTACAAAGAACTGGTGGCGCAGAAGTGAGCAAAGTGTACACTTGTACTGATAAAGGGTTCTGGTGCTGGTAAGTAGCTATGGCAGAGGGACAAAAAAGAAGTGCGGTTGAAAGACCCTACGGATGGTGATGAACCAGGAAACCTAAGCACAGGCTCAGGAGGCAGCTCAGTGGTAGAATGCCTGCCTGGCACAATCAAGGCATTGAGTACTGACAGGAAAGTCACGTAGGAGTCAAGCAGATACGAACTCGAAGTCCTCCTTTCACTTACAACCTCACCCTGGGGTGAGTCAAACTAAAAAGTTAAGTAGATTTAACCCCTTTACGTTTTTTTTCTGATTTAAAAAATGGGACTAACAATCCCTATCACGTTGGATGCTAGCTAATCAATAAGATGTAATTTCTTCAATACAAGACCATAAAAGTTCGTAAGTTTCTCCATTTTTCTGAGCAGCAACAAAGTAGCTTAATAACAGTTATTTTTATCATATAATACTCAACAACTGATAGTATTATTGTTACAGACAAAGTCAAAATTATATATATATTAGTTCAGAGAAAGTGTTTAAGAGTTCGCATAATAAATATCTACAAATGTAAATTAGTTAAGTGGAATCAATATCCCTTCTTTACAAATATATATCATTTTTCAAACTAAGTGTAGAAACAGTAAAACTCAAAACAATAAAACAATAACAATAAAACTCAAAACAATAAAACTTTCTTGCTTCAAAGGGGTTGGGGGGGAAGAATTGTTAATATTTTCATTACTTAATTTCCCTCAAAAAACACTCAACTTTAAAGAATAACGTGAGTTTCACAATGAAATAACCTAATTTGATTCAGTGAAGGGGATGATCTTGTCAAGACCAGTGCAAGCTGTGACGTAGAGTGGGCACCTACAGAGAAAGGAAAAGCCCCCTTTCCACATTTTCGGCCTTGGCAATGCCAGAAGAATGAACTGAGGGACGAGTTTCATTTTAACTATAGCCTCACAGCCTGAACGGTAATCTGGGCAACTGCAACACCAATCTTTATCTCGGAAAGAAGGCATGTGGATTGTTTTCTCGCAATTGTAGAAATTCAATTCTGCGAGGCTGAGTCAGTACACAGGCACCATCATGCCGCCGGGAGCAGAGGTCAGAAGGTGGAAACTGGAGGGTGGCCCTCTTTCTGAAGCAGCTGTACAGAACAGGCATATCAGGGTTTTCCTCAGAAAAGAACATAAGCAGAGTTGGTTTTTTTTTTTTTTTTTTTTGAGACAGGGTCTTGCTGCGTAGTCCAGGCTGGTCCTGAGCTCACTATGTAGCCCAAGGTGACCTCGAATTCATGGCAATCCTCATGCCTCAGCTTCCTGAATGCTGGGATTACAGGCATGCACCACCATACACAGATTTTTGTGGTGCTGGAGAATCGGACCCAGGGCCTTGAGGTCACTGAGCAAGCATTTTAACCACTAAGCTATTCCTCAAGCTCCTTGCTTATTATTATAATTATTATTCTTGTCATCATCATCACATTGCTCAACAGTTTGGGGGAGGAACAGTACCCGGCTTATTCTGTTTTTAGAGTGGTAGTTTTAGCCAACAAATACACTATTCCTCAATTACCGAAAATTAAAAGAATGCTGGAAGCAAGCTGCATTTTTTTGAAATGAGAATTAACCGGCTCCAAGCAAATGCCAAGGTTCATATTTTCAGGCTCTTTAGGTTCACAGTACTCACCCCTCACCCACCATCCTATATGAACTGCTGTAGAGAAGAAGCAATCTATATGTAAGCTTTCTGACATGTATTTGTTCATACAAATGTGTGAGTTAAAACTCAGGAAAAGGGCACATAGCCACTGAAACAGTGTTACCTACAAAGAATTGAGTTTTATCGTGAAATATTTTAACAGCCCAGTTCTTGGGCAGGATTTACACATAAACTATGGGAATCGGTGATGCAGCAACTTGAAGAGATCTGAGAATGCCACCATCTTCAGGTAGCTGCCATTCTTGGCAGTGACACTGTATGGAATCTTCCTATTAAACCTCGGTCCTCATCAGACAACACCTGTCCACATGTGCAATGGAGTCTGTGGTGCAGAACATCTGTGGTGCAGAACACTAGCTCTGAAGTTTTGTCATCAAATTTTGTACCTAGATTCCTCCACAGCTATACATGTAACTATGTGATTACAGAGGATAAAGGAAGATGTTAATTGTCACCTAGATGCGATCAATGAAATTTTAACACATGGAAAGGTCAGATGACAAATAATTCAGATGCTTCAACAAATAAAAAGAGAAGCAAGGGGATAAAGGAGAAGGGGACACATGTTTACAAATCCTAAGTGACAACGGGAATACCAACGACAGAATACGTGTTGACTTTTGATGCTACCGACTGCAAATTAATGAAGGAAATGCAATTATTAGTATTAATACTGATAATAGTAAGTAATTCAACATTTTTAGTACTGAAAAATAGTACTGTGGGTGTCCTTCAACTTTTCCAGTCCCATCTTCTCCCTTTATCCCATATTCGCCCCCAGAAGGCAGAGCATTAAAGGACAGGAACAGAGTCAAGCTCTAGGTACTTACTCTTCTGGCTTCCTCTGTGCCAAGAGAAGAGGACAACAGATTGGGTCTTGCTAGCAAAACTCATTGCCTTCCACTACGTCACCCACACCGGCAAGGGCTACATACTTCTCTTGCCTATCAAGTATAGCCACGGCGGCAGGTCACCCAGAATGGAACCATCCTAAAAACATACTGTTTTTGCCTTCTTACATTTTGAGTCAATTCCTGAATTACTTTCAATTACCCTGTTTCAGTGTTCCATTTTATTTAGACTCCTACCAGTACATTCTCCTTCAACTGTTAATAAGTTACCCAGGTCAGTAGCAATAGCAGTAGTAGCAGGAGTAGTAGTAGTAGTAGTAGTAGTAGCAGTAGCAGTAGCAGTAGCAGTAGTTCAGAACCAGCCTGGGCTAAGAGAACTTGTCTCAAAACAACAACAACAACAACAACAACCACGACAACAACAACAACAACAACACTGGCCTAAAGAGCAAACGTAACTCAAGTGAGATTTGTTATTGTTTTAACTAGACATCATTAAAGGGCCACTTTGTTATTTTGGTGAATGAAGTGTTGACTACATTGGAAATTCTATTACTAGATGACGGGAAACTCTGACATGTCTCTTCATAAACCATTACCTATTTCTAGTCATCTTCCACTCAGAGGAAAAGCTTGACTGTGGGGAACTTGACATCCTGCTTCCAAAAAGTTCCAGTCTCCAGCTTTGGAAATTTGAAATCCAGCATGCATCAAGCTCAAAGACCAATCCTTCTCTATGTGCTTAGGAAAAAAATGTAGCAACTTGGGTCAATAAACCAAATGACTGAGTATTATGATAGCTTTTCCCTGACTCTGCTTTGGTTTTATATCTCAAGGGTATCTGTCTCATCTGTATGGCATTAAATGCTAATTAATTTCAACATTTCCTGTTTTCCCCCCTTAGCTTTTATTTTAACTTGCTGCAAACCTCCTGCAATACAACCTGTAAAAGATGACATATCTCAGGCTCAAGTGCAGCTACCTGTAGTCATAACTAAATTTTGCCCAATAGGGTATAAGCAATATTAGTATGTTAAATATGCAAGAAAGTCTTTAAAGGTTGAGGGAAGGTCTTTCTTCATAACATGCTCTTATCTGCTGACTAAAAATAATCAATCATGATCAGAGTTTCCACAGCTCCCATGGACCAAAAATAGCTCTGAGAATGAAGAAAATAGAGAAGATGTGCCTAGAATCAAGGAAAAGAAAATTAATGAACTTCAGAATTATTCAACCTAAAAACCAAGGCTACATTAATTTGTTTTCCCATTGTTCTTTCACTAACATCATTAAGCCTAACCTTAGAATCACAATGAAAAAAATAAAAAAAAAAAAAAAACAGATTCCTGGCATAATGACTGTGATTAGTTAAACAATTTATTTAATACTATGTCAGACACATCAATTTCTCAGACAGGATCTGCCTTGTTTTTAAGTTTTAGAAAGTAGGATATGAACTTTGAAACCCTAAGTCAGTACATATTTAACTCGGTGTCCAATTAGATCACCATATATTGGCTTGTAATCAGATTCTATTTTTTACTCTAACAACATTCTGGAAATGGCTTAAATTTGCTATTGTCTCAAAACAGAATCTGTCTTCTTTTAAACAATTACCTGTATCCACTTCTTTTGCATACCATGACTATAACCTTGTTGTATGTTTCTACAAGGTTGTTAGAACAGTTCTGGGTCCAGTGAAAAAGAAACATTTCTGTATCTGATTTTTTATATAAGCAATATTTGTTAAAAAAGGAGGGGGGACTGTTAGAACATTAAAACTTTCCAATGAGACTAGAACCAGGTAGAGATTTGGAAATAACATGAGAGAAAGATGGGGACATTAAGTAGAAGCCAAAACACTGAGGAATGATTTGAATCATGTTCTGTAACTTATTTAATGATACACGCCACCCACTAAATTCTAAATATTCTAAGTTAAGCCATATTATCAAAATAAATTGTTCATGTGATTTGTGTTGGTGTGGATGCACAGATAAGCCTAAATAACATACAAGTCGAAAACAGTTAAATTTTTCATCCTGAAAAATTTTGAAAGAATATTTAAAAAGCCCAAACTATCACAAGATTTCATCTTTGAAGCAATGACACATAACTAAATTTAATGAATTTCTATTTCAGTAGTTCTCTGATACATTAGCAGTTGTGATGAGTGGCCCAGGGAATGCAATGAGATTCAACAGAAGATGTCAACAAAAGACAATGGTATTCTCAGTGCAGTGAGAAGAGAGTCATAGAAAGATGACATCCTCCTCTGCATGTGGATTTCTATTATATGTCACACTGATTTCATTTTTTATAATTTCAACCAAGTTGACAATTATAAGGAAATACCCACCACTATCACTACACTTGTTACTCTTTCCAAATTTGCAAATTTTAAAATCAAGGGCAAGAACTTGACATATTTAATATCAAAACTTTGTTTGGTCCAAGTTCATCAAGGTCTGTTCAAAGAAATGTGAGATCTAAAATTAACAGTCTTAAACACTTATCCTTTATCCTTTAATGAATTTCTTGTATACCCATCTATTTACTAAAAACAAAACAGAGTAAAACAAACCAAAGGAAAAAATACTAAAGTAATTATGCCAATCCAACATGAATCTTATGTTATTAACTAAAAAAATTTCACCCTTTTAGTTATTATGAATTATTAGTTGACTTAGAAGTGTCCTCACAGATCATTTCAGAGAAAGCAAAAGTACACAAAATACGCAAAGCAACAAATAACAGTAATTAATAAATCCTCATCGTGATTTTAATAACACTAATTAATAATTCATTCTAGGACATACAGACATTATAAGTCTTTGCAAAAATGTCATATATGTATTATATATATATATATAATATATATATATGTATATGCACCTATACACATACATATATACATGTATAATTCCGTAAAACTTAGAATCAAAAACCTAGGAAAGAATTTGTTTCTCACTATGCCTGAGTTTTGTTTTCTGCAAAGTAGAGATGAGAAAATTTAAGTATCAATGTCTTTGATAAAATATCCAACAAATATATAAAAACCTAAGTATTTAAAAAATAAATATTATTATGTAGCCTTAACCTTCATGTAAGTTTCACTGTCATAATAAAAATGTTAATATGTTTAAAAATTCTTATAAAACTATAAATTACTAAGAAGAGACAAAAGATTTTTAGTAAACAAGATTATGTATTCCCTATGTCTGAATATCTCCTGGCTTATCTAAGTTTTATAATTAATATTTGAATAGTCCTTTTGGGGAAATGCTTTATCCAACAGTATCTAATAAGCGAACACACTGACGGGTGAAGCGTAAGTTATAGAATGATCTGTGTCCCCACAAAATGCATTTGCTAAGATGCTAACTTCCAACACCCTGCAATGTGGCCATATTTGGAGAAAAAAATTTTAAGAAGAAAATTAAGTTAGAATGATTTTATCGGAGAGGGTCCTAATCCATTTTGATTACTAGTGTAACATGAGAAAAACAGCCTTAACAGAATGCTAATAAAGAGAATAAAGTACTAAACACCTTCCAACAAAGATAAGCCCAGGAGCAAATGCTTCACAGCCAACTTCTACCAAATACTAGAGGAAAATTAGTAACAGTCCTTTCTAAACTCTTACAGAACATGAAAATAGAGGGAATACTTCCAAATTAATCTTTTTGAGACCAGAGTCTTTCTGATACCAAAGACAAACTACAGGCCAGTATTTCCAATAAACATAGACGAAAAAAATCCTCAATAAAATATGAGCAAACCAAATTGAGTAATACATCAAAGGATGACACATAATGACCAAGTGAGATGTATCCACAGGAAACAACTTTGATGACACATGCACAACACAATGCAATGTAACAGATCAACTACATGAATCTATGACAATCAAAACAGTAGCAGAGAAAGCATTATACAAACCATCTTGCATAATATAAATTTGCCAAAATTAAATACAGAAGAAAATTTTGTCAACATAGCAAAGGCCATTTAGCAAAACTGCAGAGCTAGTTTCAAAATCAGTGAAGAACATATCAATAAAATGTGGGGGGAAAATCAGTGAAGAAAAATTGTAAATTTTTTCTACAGTTCAGTCTCTGGAAAGGATGCCTCTTTTCACCACATCCACTCAATCTAGTTCTGGAAGCACTATCAAGAGTAATTTTAAAAAAAATAAAAGCTATTTATGTCAGAACAATTAAAATTATCCCTATTTACAGATGGCATGACCATAGGTATGTATACATATATATGTACATATTTTTAAAGATGCCATCAAAAAACTATTTGTATAAATGAGAAATTTTATTTTACTGACAGGATATAAAATCAGCATAAAATTATTTGCATTTATTTATGCTAATAAAGATCTATCAGAAAAAGAAATTCTTAAGAACTTCATGTATGACAAAACAAAAATAATATATGAATACCTTACTTATAAATAAATTTAATGGAAGAAGTAAAAGATCTATAAACTGAGAACTTTGATTAAATAAATTGAAAAAGACCAAAAAATAAATTAAAAGGAAAGATAGCCCATATTTACGAGTCAGGAGAATATTGCTAAAATGTCTACACTGGGCAAAGGAACACACACTGAATGCATCCATCAACCTTTCAAAAACAACCTTCTCACATACCTCTAAAGTTTGTAAGGAATGTAAATATGTATTTAAGGTAAACTCAAATTTCTTGAGAAAGAAAAATTTGGAGGCATTACAGTTTCTAATTTTTAATCATCAAAGAAATTTAGTAGTCAAAATATCGTGGAACTACCATAAAAGCAGACACGTATGCCAATGTAAGAACTGAAAACAAAAATCAAGTCTATTATGTTCACTTAATTTTCAAAAAGAGCATTAAGCATACACAATGTGGAAAACATAGTCTCTTCAAAAAAATGATACTAAAAAAGGTGGAAAACTGCACCAAAATCTCAATCAACAAAGCAAAAATATACAAGTGAAACTACATCAAATTATAAATCTTCAAAATTACAATAACCAAACTAAGGTACAACAGACAGGAAATAAAACATAGGCCAGCCATATGACTGCTCATATATTCATACCCAAAATACATAAGAAACACAACTCAACAGCCAAAACCAAAAAAATAAATAAATAAATGTGAAACACACATAATGAGCCTGATTACAAAATGGACAAGTGTCTTGAATAAACAAATCACCACAGGCCTAAAAATGGTCAACAGGTTTATAAAACGGAATCAATTCCACTCACCATTAAATAAATGCAAACTAGAACTAGATTATATATCACCTTACATGTATAAGAATGGTTGTTATTACACAGAGGAAGAGAGAGAGAGAGACACATTGAGAAGCTAATCCTGGAGGAGCAGGCCTATATAATCCCAGTACTCTGGAAGGCTGAGAAAGTTTATACCCACCCTGAAGCAAATTAAGTGACTGAGCAAAATGAAACTGTCTTACTTATTTGTTGCTAGGACACAATACCCAATACCACAAGAGAAGATTTATTTTACCTCAGAGTTTCAGAAAGAATCAGCCCTCATGGGTGAATGGCAACAGAAGAGCTACTCACAGCATGGTGGACAGGAAGTCACGCAAGCCAGGAAGTGAGGAGCTAGCACACACCCTCCCAGGGCAAGGTCCAGTGTTCCGCCCCTTCTGACCAGTCCCCTCCTAATAGCATGTGGCTCCATACGCATTCCAACGTCCAACACATGGGACATTCCAATCCAAATCATAACAGAAACACCTAAAAAGGGGGGAAGGGAATGCTGAGGATTCACCGCAATGGCCCTGGGCTTAACCCCAGTATCATGCACTGACACACAAAGACATATATACCACATACAGGCACAAAAGATAACAAAATTTTATCTTTGTCAATTGCTTGAATAAGAGGGAATGTTGTGTTGTTAGATACATTGACTGATGTAGTAATTATGAAAAACAGCATGGAAATTCTTCAAAAATTTAAAAATTTTATTATATATTCCAAAAATCCTTCTTCTTACTTCTTCACATAGGATTCCTTTCTACACTAATCAAGTGACAAGCAATCAAATATTTAAAAGGTCAATAGCTTTGAAATGTCACATTCTGTACACATTTATTCCAAATGATCTACAGCTTCTAAACTGTTGCTGTTATAAAGTATATACCTGCAATACTATGTACTCTATAGCCAAGTGAAAAACTGAGATAGTGGTATTATGAATTATGTTTACTACTGCCTGCAATGTGTTGATCATACTTGTCTTTCTTATTTTGCTTTAGAAGTATTTTCATGCTATTTCATTTTTTTCTAAAAATTACTCTAAATATATACCTTTTACAATATTTATGTAAAACTAAAATCATCAATTATTTAGTTTTCCTAATAATTATAAAAGGAAATGTCATGATCCTAAAAGATTTTTCTCTACATTTTCCTATGTCCTTTTTCTCTGACAAAATTTTGTTTTCTTACTCAGGTGTAAACTTTATCACTGGGTTGACAACCGATATAATATTATCTTACTTGTCTTGAATTACTTCAAAATAAATGAATCAACAGAATTTTATCAGTAAAATTTCATTTTGGAGATGTATGTAAAGTTAAAAATGTGTGACAGCTTTGAATCAAACTTTTGTACGTTCTCAATGCAAAACCAATTACTGAAATTTCTAAAATAGCTAAATTTTTCATGGTCATTCCATTTTATATACCCACCAAAACAGCCTTTTTCTGTCCCTCAAGAACAGCTGTCTGGGAGTTCAAAGGTAATCTGTTCATCAGCTAGGAAACATTTAACAATCTCTAAAACAACGTCTTCCCTACTTGTGTACAATGCATTTTCATACCCACTTTCAGATGTCCTTTGTGTGTGCTTACCAAATGCTGACTAAAGGTCCAAGTTTCAAACTATTCCTTAAATTATAACAGAAAGACACAGCATGGGCTACAGCTTCATAAATATGAGTTATTTTATATATAAAAACCAGAAAAAGAAACTAAGAAGGCAGGAAAAGGAGTAAAAGGAAAAAAAGGTGCTCTATAAAGCAAGAAAGGCAAACAGGAAGTAAGGAAGAAGGTGGGGGAGAGACACAAAGCCAAAGTAGATGATATGCAAGTATTTCTAGACAGCATCTTTCTAATCTCCTGCAGAATATATTTTAAATTGTCATGCATACCTAACATATGTGCTTTATTCGCCTGTTCCCTTCTTAAGTTTATACTGTCTACCTAAAAGTGTTCATTTAGTTCTAACTGGAAACTGCCTAAGTAAAAATGAGCTTATTAGAAATTCTGTGTTATAGGATAAAAAAAAGGAAAAGCACTTATATTAAACCACACGATCCCAGATGACTTGTGAATAAAATCTTGACATTCACAGATGTTCAACTTGATCATCTTCATAATCATCCTACTGCTTTTCCCTAAGCTTTATTAATTCAACTTCAACAATAAATATGAGTCGTTTCCAAAGAGTAGGGGTTATCCATATGCACGTTCTGCAGTGAACCTGCCCAACTGCTACTTCTGAATTTTAGTGGATGACATCAACAGTTAAGAGTTCTCCATGTAGAGCGATACCACGTGAACTTCCTACTCTGAAGTGAATGCAGACAGTTAAAAGGAATCCAGGCAAATGTGGCTCTTCACAAATTACACGGACGGAACTCAACCCTTAGAAACAATGTCCTCTTGGTATTCGAAGTTAAATTGTAAAACTCCATTTTCCTTTACAGTGTGATGAGGTTGCCTCCTGGAGTCAAAATGAAATCACTAGTAGTTTACAGGAAAATAGAATGTCATGGTCTTCCCTTTCATATCTTGAGCGACAAGGCGAACACATCATGGAGGGAGAGTGTGGTGGGGCAAAGGTGCTTAGCTCATGGCGCAGGGAGGCAGAGCAAGAGGAACTAAGGATGTCAGAGGAGGAGGCGGCAGGCCCAGACACAGACTCCAAGGCCACAACATTTCCATACACACCCAGGCACACCTGGAAGTGTGCCCATCAACTCCACCAGCAGTCACCGAAGCTAGTTCAGCTCACCTGCCACCCTAGCTGGCACAAGTCTAAAGCTTCACCACGTGGAACACTACTTTCACGACTTAACAGGCACGGATTCTAAGAAACAGCTTAAATCAATTAGAAGAAAACCCATCTGTACCCAATAAACTTCCTTGGCGAAAAACGTGTAGCTTGTTTCCTACAGTATTCAAAAGAACTGGAACTAAACAGGCATTCAAGCACATTACAAAAAGTGAGTAAAACTTCATTCCTTCAACTCAGTGCTCTTTCCAGTAGGATATTATTTCTGAAAGACTTACAGTGGGGATCGCTTTCTCCTCCCCACCCCCAACCCCTGCCGCTCACACACCTTTCGGGATCAGAAAGAACATGTGCCTACAGCTGGACAATGTATACCTTGGCGTCTCCCCCGCCCCCCTTCTGTTCGGTCTGGCCCGAGGAAGCTGCAGCTAGCAGCATGCACAGCTGTGACGGCGGAGATAACTGTGCCCATAATAAATGAGTGGAACTCTCCAACTGATCAAACACAAAGAGCTGACTGTGCTGCCACAGGCAGACTCACCACAACTGTGCCCCTGGCAGCTCAGCTCCTTTGCCATTCCCAAGTTACCAAGACTATATGGCCAGTTCTGGTGAAAACAAGTCCCAAAGGCCTAAAAAGTTCCAAGACGTTGAAACATTTTGCAATGACTGATGAAGAACTGCCACCTCCACTGTGCTACTTATTTCCTCCACACCAACCAGCAGCAACCAGTATTCAGAACACTGAATGACAGTTCATGTCTTTTTCTAAGCAGAGAAATAACCAGAAGATTCAGAGAGGAAATGCAAAACGAAGAACTTAATACCTAGCATTAACCTTCCCACTCATGCACAGCACACTGCTCCACTGGACTCCAGAAGAATTCGCCCCTCCTCTGTTTACAAATATTTATGGTTACAGTTCACCACCACATCCTAACTTGATGCCTAGCCAAGACATAGTAATTCTTTTAATCTTTCCTCATAAATCAATACTTATAACGCTTTCATCATTTTTGTGGCTTTTCTCGGAAGCTCTTTTAATTTATCTAAATCTTTTTTAGAGCCGAAGTGCCAAGAACTCAATCACAAGGCAATCTCAATAACGATGCGGCGAAGTATAAAGGAAAGGGGAGGAAATTCAGCTGCATGCCACTTTTATAAGTCATATTTCTAGCAATGGCAATGCCCACAACAGGATCTAGTCTTCCTAAAGCAAGAAGAGCCCTGAAGTGTTCTTTCAAAGAGCTCAGACTTCCATGTGAGGGTGCTGGGCTTTTGGTGTTGGAAGGAAAGTCAAGAAAGCCATTGGAAGACTATTTGATGGAAGGTGCCCAGTGTCCCTCCTCTTTCACATAATGATGCGTTTTCTGCAGAAAAGGTTGAGAGATTTTTGCCACGAGGGCCTCTATCTGACTCTGGCCGATCAGACAGCCAAACATTCCAAGAAAAGGACTGTCTTGGATTTTCGTGAAAGAAATGGCAATTCTTCCTAGTTTTGGAATCAGCCAAGATGAACTCATTATTTCACCATCTCTATCAGTGAGGGCAAAAATACCAGACAAAGGGAAGTTCTTTCCTGACTCTCTCCATCTTTCATACGAATACTTCTACCAAGAAGTTGTACTATAGTGAGTGCTAAACACAGTCAGCAAAACGGACATTGCAGCTGATAGAAACAGGCAATGTATTTTAAGTATATATTCTTTGAATTCTGTCTTTCTGCTCCATTATCATTAGTTTTGTTCTTTTCTCATTTTATTGACATGTATATATGTGATACATATTTATAATAAACTTGAATATCTTGTGTGCTTATATATCACTGCAAAAATATAAACCGCTCCCCTACCCCTTTTGACCCTCCCACATCCTCCATTTGTTCCCACTACCTTTCATGTAGTTCAATGAAATGACTATATTCTGGATTTCCCATATTATTAACCTTCTGCGTCTGACTCACTTTACTGAGCAAGATGGTCTCAAGTTGTATCCATTCACCTACAAGAGCCTCAGTCTGTTTTTCAAGACAAGTAGGATTCCACTGTGTACAAATACCACAATTTATGTAGCCACTGCCTGTTGGTGCGTATTTGTATGTCTTCATAGTCTGAGTTCGTTTTTTCTTTTTTTCATTTTCACGGTCATTATTTGCCTTTGTCAAGATAATATATTAGTTCCTTTAAAATAATATTTTAAAAGATTATCTATTGTATCCATTTACCTACAAATGACTCAAGTCTGTCTTTATGGAAAAGTAGTAATCCACTGTGCACGCCTAACACATTTTTTTTGTATTTATTAATGTGTTGATGGGTATTTTGCCACATTTTAGCTATTGTTAGTGGGCTGCCACTAACGACGTGGCAGAGACTGTGTATCTCTTTTATATAAGGTTTTAAACACTTTTGGAAAGATACACAGGAAGAAGTATCACTAGGTCAAATTTAATACTTATCTTTAGCTTTTAGAGGTATCTCCATACTGCTTTCAAGAGTTGATGTACCAGTTTAGAGTTCCACCAGCAATGTAAAAGAGTTCCCTCACCAGCATCTATTGTTACCTGAGTTCTTGGTGTATGCTATTCTCACTATGGTAAGATGCTGCAACTTGACACCATCATGCTTAGTGAAGTGAGTCAGAGTCTGAAGATTAAATATTGTAAGGTTTCTCTACGATGAGAAATGCAGAACACAAATAAATAATATAGTCAAGTGGGTGTGATACTGTGATTCGGGGGGATGAGGCAGGCGAGTGATACTATGATTTCACAGGAGAGTGAAAAGGAGGGAGGGGAATGGATTGTGAAGTTGATGCAATATATATGTGCACAAAATTCTTTTATTAATAAAATTTGCAGTGAAAATTTGCAATTTTAGGAAAAGATACTCTATCTGTGCTAATATTTTAAAATAACGTAGCTCAAGGACAAATAGAGTGCTGAGAACATAAAAGACCCAAGGTCCAATCCCCAGCAGGAAGGAGGAGGGACGGAGGGAGGGAGGGATGGAAAGATGGAAGGATGGGAAGATGGAAGGAAGGAAGGAAGGAAAAGGAAGGAAAAGAAGGAAGGAAAAAGGGAACAAGAAGCAAGAGCAACTAAGCTATGTCGCTATACATATTTTAGTACATATAACAATGCTCATATATCATATATAAGCAGAGCACTGCTCTGCACTGCTCCAAGATTTTGTATCGTGTTGTTTCATTCAATTATTTTCAGTTTAACTTCTGTCCATAAATTTGGCCAATGGAAAAAAAAATCATAATGTGAAGAACTCATGATGAGAAACATTAATCCACACTGTTAGAGCTGCTGAAAAATTAATGAGTTCCATAGTTTAATCATCTGTCACCAAAAATAAAGACTGACAGCTGTGAATAAGAACTCAAGACTACACTAGCCAATTTTAGCCAATTACTGCTTATATTCTCAGAGAAATGTTAATGAGATAGATATTAACTGTGCTTTACTTTAGAATAAACATTTTAGATACAGTGGGATGAATTCGACCATTAACTCTTCACAAAAAAAAAGTTATATATGGTCTTGAAACACAGAACTCAAATTGTATATATTAGGAATATAAATTTGCAGAAAGTTCAAGGCTTCTTTAAATCTTCCCTATTGACGTACTATCTCTAAAAATGCCTGGTTTTGGCTGTCCTCAAAAAAAGTAAGAAATCATGTAAAAATGCATTTAACCAAAACACTCACATACAATAAACTCTGCACTAGTATCCAGAAAATAACTCTAAATTGTATCTTATTACTACTAAAAACACTCATTTCTAAACAACTGAACAGTTTTCCAATTGTAAGTAACATTTTTCAAAAATAAAACTATGGAAAAGCTATTGAGTTTCAGACATATTAAGGAACTGATTCTAAAGACGATGTTACTTTTTACTTTCAATTTGTTAAAACCAAAACAAATATAACCTAAACACGAGCAATGGCGTGCTTTCGACTTCCCCAATCCTTTCAAAATTCAGTTTCTTCTGCTTTAGTTAATTCCCTTATATGGCTAATGTCTTTTTTGGCATTTTTCCAAATTTGATTTTAGGTTACCCTAAATAAGACTGCCAATTACTAAGACAAATTTCCTACATTTTTACCTATGTGGGAAAGTGAAAATAGATCTTAATAAAAGAAAAGTGTCCTTGAAAAGTAATTATTCCAACTTATCCTGTTTTCTACACTCCTTGAACAAAGAAAGTTACGCTACATTTATCTGGATCTAAAACAAATAAATTACTATTTATTAACTTTGGTGATATATATACACAAGTTCAATGTCTCTCCAACTAGGTTAGATGGTGATAAAAAGATAATAATGTCGGGTAACCATACAGTGCAACAAAATTGTATCTTTTGGGGAAGTCTGTATCTGTAGAACAAAAGAGTTCAAAAATTTGGAATTACATCTGTGCTTTTAATCTTTCCTAAGGAAATACAAAATATTACTAGTTGGTAGACAAATTATGACATTTCTTCTTTACCAGTGGTTTTTATCTCATATTTATAAAGAGCATGTATAACAGCATATTGCATAATAAAGGATTTCAGATAAACCAGATGTAATACAATCTCAGTTTGGCTAATAACAAAGTAACAATCAAATTTTATGTAAAAATAAGATCTAATGAACAGAAACTTTAATATGCATTTTATATTCATTCAAATTTCACATTGCCCTTAATACAAAACTCCTTCCCATTTTACTGATATGTATATATATATGTGATACTCAATGCTTACAATGAGCTTTAGTATTTTGTGCACTTATCACTTCAAAATTGCAAACCCTTCCCCTCTCCCTTTCTGACTCTTCCACACTCTCCCCTTCCCTACTAGATCCCACTATCCTACTCATTTATTTCTTTGAAATGAGCATATTCTAGGTTTATCATATTAGAGAAATCATTCGATATTGTCTGACTCACTTCACCTTAAGAATCAAGAATTAAAGAGTTACATAAGAAAGCACATAATTTACAGTGTTCATATAAAATACTATACATGCACGCAAAGGACAGTTTTCTTGCTTTCAGGCTTAAAATATTATGGCTAAGTTTGTAGTCTGAAAACTTGGTGTGCCCATTAATCTTAATGGTCAGTTTTACAAGAGACACCTAGATTGCCTGACTGGATCATGGGCACTATCCTAATTAAAGGCCCAATCCACTAACTTGCACAGTGGAGTATGACATTGGGAGGTGGAGCCTGGCTGCAAGAGATGAGTGGGGGATAAGGAAGGGACTTTTGGAGGGTGTCGCTCTTGCTGGTGCTGTAGTAGGATCCTAGGGTAACCCACAACCCTTGATCTCATGGAATTTACCTGCAGAGGAAGGGAAGAGGTAAGATAATTTTACACTGCAATGACATATGTCAACAAATAATTTGAATATGAACTGTCAGAATAAGAGGAGAAAGGAGACTGTACACTTGTGGGTGGACGGTAGTTATCTCAGGCAGGTCACAGAAGACCACTGTAGTTGCTGAGAGACATACTGGCTATTCTGCAGGTCTAGTTAGTGTGTGTGTCAGGGGTGGGGGAGAGTGGCACATGGTGTGTGTGCATGTGTGCGCACACATTAGAATTTCAGTTTAGATTATTCAGAAAGGAATCTATCCACAAGTTATCATAGTCTACATAAAATATTTCTGGACATCTAAAGAATGAGGTACTTGCCTTAAAAAGCTCTATTTGCATTATGGATAATTTAAACTACTGGAATATGCTGAAATATTCATCATGTTATTTTTATAAATGTCAATAATTTTATCTCAAATGTCTACAAGCACAACCTCTCCTAAGCACAGCTTCTCACATTTTGGCCTCCTTTCCTTTCACTGTTGCATGACCTGCCTTGTAAACAAATAAAAATGCAAATCACACATTTGTTTCAGGCTGTCAATAGCCATTCAATCTCAATGAGGCTTCCATTTCTGTAGAGTTGTTTCTCTCAGGTGATGGTCACACTACTAGCCATTACTCCCTGTGTCTCCCAATTCTTTTAGATGACATCAGTATGAATGTACATTTCAGACTGCCAAATTCATCATGCGTCTGTGGTAGATTCTCTATCCAGTAGACTGTACAAAGAATGTGCACGCATGCCTTACTTAAAAGTTCTTAAAAGAGATAAGAATGAAGGGCAAAAAAAAGTTATATAAAATGGTAATTTTACGATTTGAAATTACTTGGAAAGTGAGGCATACTTTTACTCTCTCAAGCAAAATTCTAAGTCAAAGTTCACTAACAGCACACCAAGCAATTTTGTTGAGGCTTTTCTGGTTTGAGAAGCAAATGTAGAATTTTGTTCCTTCCAAGGATATAAAATTTTCAATAGGAAGTTTTGTTTACACTTAATTTTTAGAGTATAATATTAAAAATTATTCATAAGCCATTTTCAAATTCAGATCTTTCCATGCAAATTAAGAAAAAGTTATTAAATTTTGATTTAAGATTACAAGATCTCATGTCAAAACTTTAAGTCTGAAATGCATACTTGAGTTATCTATTCAGAAGTAGCAGTCTGTTTTAGTCATCCAAGTGAATGCACTGGCTCCAGTCATGAGCACATATTTTTTTCATAAAGTACTAATACTGTACTAATTACTCCTTTCATCCCAGATGCTTTTTAATTTTCAGAGGAGAATTAAAGGAAGCACAGATATTGACTGGGGATGACAAGGCAAAGTGGTGTCCAGGGCGCTAACATCCCTGGAGGCCCCATCCCAAAAATGTTCTCCATCCAGAGTCTCCAGTTTCAACTTTTCCATGCCCTTAATGATTTTGCAACTGGCAAAATAACCAGTTCCACTGTCCTGAAAGCAACGCCAGAAGATCTTAAACACTGAGTTAATTTTTAAGGTCATAAATTATATTTTATATTACAGCATCCTAAGAATCAGTAGGTTTTCTTTTTTTAGATAAAACCATCTATTGAAATTATTCTTTACCTTATATCTGGAAACTGATACAATGTTACTAAAGAACATTTCCTGTAGCCTGTTTTTAAACATATTTTATAACATATATTGTAATTTCCAACACTTATCTGGAAGCAATGTAGAAAAATACAATGTATAAAATATCATTTTATGAACCATTTGCAATTTAATAAGCTATTCAATATTTAAAGGACTTATGAAGAAAATGTTGGAAAATGTTAATTCATTATGATTACTGAATATACTAGAAACCTGAAAACATTAAGCCCTTTTGTTTAGGTATATTAGCCGAAATACACTTAGAAAAAGAATGGCAATTTTTCAAAAATAAAAAATAAAAAAACACTCCTAAGCAAACTACAGTGACTAAAAAGGAAAAAGAATTGACATATCTAAGCATAGTATCAATGATTTAATGGATGAGAACAAAAAAGTAAAAACTCAACTGATAAAATATTTACAACACAAATGATAAACAAATGTTAATTTTCTTAATCAATAAAGAATTCTAATAAGTCGGAAGAAGAAAACAAAATAACTTGATAGAAAAAAGATCAAAGAAAAAGTTAGAAATTCACAAAAAAGGAAATTTAAACTGCTAATTACCATATGAAATGATGTTCCCTCTCATTTGTAACCAGAGAAATACAAATTAAATCAATGACATACACATAAAATTGACAAATTTAAAGATTTACTATATCCAGTTTTAGTGTCAGTCTGCGAAATAGTTACTGTTTGGAAATATTTTAATGATTATAGAGTATGAAAAGCAACACATTTTAGGTCAATAAATCTAGTAAAATACATTAAAATTAAGAATGGCAATTAAGGAAATCTAGTTGATAGAAATGATGGTATTTTTCACAAAGAATAAATATAAGGGTGATTACTGTAGCCTTAAAGTCACAAAAATTGATTAAAAGTAACCAAATTTCAACATCTAATGAAAGGCAAATACCTATATAAAATGCTATAATAATTTTATGGAATGTTGTGTTATGAAAAAGACTGAGTCCAACATGTATCTTTTAGCCTACAAAGAAACTCATAATACGTTTTTAAGTAAGAAAAACGATTTGTATTATGGAGAAATGAAAACATCAGCACCATATTCATTTTAGAAATAATAGAGCCAGCCATATGTACACATATAAATCAAATTCTGCCTGTAACTTTTCATGTATGTTTTGTGCTTTTGAGTATACAAGATTAGTATGGGTTATAAAATGATATTAAAGAGGCTCTTTCTGTTTCCTTCATCTGTAAGGTCTGATGAAAACAAGAGGAAGAAAGAGATTTTTTCTTTAAATATAGCAACAGTTATTTTTTTACTTAATTTTGCCAACATTGTGACAATTTTTAAATGAGGGATAGTAAAGGATAAATTGTATAAATAAATACCAATATATAAGTACCACGTAATACCTGTAATCCCAGGAATACACCCAAGAGAAATGAAAGTATGAGTACATAAAAAACATAATTAGCAAGCATTCCTGGTATCATTATTTATAACAGCCAAAATGTGGAAACAAACATCTATGCATTCATAACTCTGGTATCTGTATGTAACAGAACATTATTGGGAGTAAAAGAAGGTACTGATAAATGACACAGCAGGCATAAACCTAAAAATACTGTCCTGAGTGAAACAAGTCAGTCAAAAGATTACATTATGTATAATCCTTCCATAAGATTTGACCAGAAAAGAGAAGTCTATATAGAAATAATAGAGTACTGGTTGGCCGGGGCTGTGGGGTTCAACCAGAAAGAGGACAGTGACTACCGCTTATAGGTAAGCGATTAGTTTCTTCTGATTTTTGTTGTTGCTGCCAGAATATTTTTAAAAATTGTGCGCTGTTGCATAACTGTACAACTTTGTGAACATACTAAGGTGTTCCCTTTATATTTTCAATGAGTGAATTGTTTGGTATGTGAAGGATAACTGATAAATCCATCGATGACTAATTTTTGGAACATACAAACTAACTCCTAGCAAATTAAATGCAAGGCTCATCACATTACATACCCTATATTATAACATAAAACAAGAATAAGGTATCCCGTCTAAGAAAACTTTCTAGTAGGCTGGAAATTTCTTTTTAAAATATTGATATTTTGGATGAGAAAATTCTTAACTTGTTACATACCCGACTTTTTAATCAATGTCTTGTAAATGCGTGTCACGCTCCTCCTGCAAACTGCGGTCCATGTGTACATCCTGTGTAATACTGTGCTGTAACATGGCTTAAATGTAATACAACAGCCAGTAAAGCTGATACTAGCTGTTACCCCAAATGTTACAGTAAAGATTATTAAGCACACATCTAAGAAAACAGGAAGAGAACAAATCTCATGTAATAAATCATGGAATAGAGTTTTTGTGAATAATGTTCCTCATTTTAAATGCTTGCATATATTGAGATTGATTTTTGACTGATTACATGTCTTTTCTTCAGTTTTTGCTCCTTCAGTTCTCTGTACACGAAATTGTCAAATAATAAAAAGAGTAATAATATCAGATTTTCAATCTAGGCAGGGGTCAGTTGCAGCTGATATGCAAATCATTAAGATCCTCATACACATTTTTATTCCATGGGGGATTTCAATTATGGCATTAAAATCTATTTTCAACTTAAAGTTTGCCACAGGGAGATGTTATCCCAGAATAAAACTCTAATGTGTACAAAATAAACATCAAAATGGTTTCAAATTCTCAGACACATCCACTTAAAGGTTTACACGGGAATAAGAAAAAAAATTAACATGTGTCAGGAATCAGACAGGTTTTCTGGCACATTTCTTCCTCCAAGTCATGAAAACTATTTAGAATTTGAAATACGTGATCCTTGTTGTGCCAGTACTACATCTGCAAAAGTGATATATCTGAAATTGATACAAAAGTCATCAAATGTTCATATCAACTAAACAGAAAACCCACTAATGGTTAACTGCAACTCTAACAGACAACATTCCATAACTAATCATTCATGTACATCTCAAACAACTTTTCCAGTGCTTTCTAGTACTAAAGCTGGAATTCTGAAGCCATATCGTGCTTTTCTTTTCTTGAATTCTGGCTTAAATGTCTTCTAAGCATGTACTTGGCACTGACTTTACATTCCCAAATCTACTTCTTCACTTACAAAGATGGAAAATGGTACCTACTTTTCAGTTCTTCAGAGACTTTTTTGTCATTAAGAAAAAGCTGCTTGTTTGCCTCTTACAAAAAATTACTCAATAATATTTAAATTCTCTTTTGAACTTCTTAGCCAACAACTCCTATTTCAATCAAAACCCTTATCATTGCCTGATCTTGATTTGACTCTAAATACTGCTACCAGCTTCATCCACCTAAAATCCACTTCATGTCCTTACTCTTCAAAATTCTTGAATCCTAGGTTATAGAAGCAACTTGCCAAATAAACTCTAAATGCTTCCGCATGACTCTTCTTTCTTTGGTTCCAGTAAAACTGATGCTCTCCTGATACTGGAAATAACTTGCTCTTCCTAAACCTGCCATTTTTCTAATGCCATTCTTTAAAAAATTAACATATCCTACTGTATGACTATATTTTACAGCTTCCTATATCGTTACACCATCTAAAGGCATCTTAACTTTCACAATCCTTGCAGCTACTCAGATCTGTAATTTTGAACTTACCCTAAAAGACTTTTTGTAATTATTTTAATTAGAGCCAGGCCTCACTTTCTGTAACCTCTATGGCCTATGGATTTTATAAGGTAATTAATTTTATATTTTAATGAAATTTCTCACAAATTACCTGCAGTGGTTTGCCCTCATTTACGCCTTCTATGTGTAGCCTAAGCAAAGGTACACTCTGCATACACTTAACGGTGAAACTCTAAGCTTCGGGAAAACTTGATTTGCTGATATTCGATAGCCTTCCTCCCACCATAAACTCGGCCTATATTTACAAGTGTGTCTGAGGCATGCATTATCTAAATCACCAAGGAAATAAAATTCCACTGCATTAATTTGATAAGGCAAACAAACTATATTCAAAAAGCAAGTATATTCAAAGGAATAAAAATGCACTTTCTGGTGTTTTCATTAACCAGAGAATGCAATTTACTCCAAAGCTGTTGCCTCAAAAGTTATTCACTGGTGTTTATACTAACTGAATTTTAGCAAGTTTTGGGTGTTTGACCACGCATTGCTGAAAATCTATGTAAAGAGTTCCAAAAACTACTGCAGAAATGCCCGCCTAATGTTGGATAAACCAAGCATTTTACACGTACCCCACTTCCACTTGTTTTCTTAAAATATCGTCGTTATCTATACGTACACATTCATTCTATAAAAAGGTAAAAATATCGCACAGAAATATTTCAGTGTAATTCATCACTTATCACTCCAACTTACACCTGAGTTTGTTGTCCTGTTCAAGTCATGAAACTTCTACAACATAAATTTCCTCATCACTATTTTACTTTCCAGAACAATGTCATGAAATGCTTGTTTTCATACGCATCTTTTCTATCTTTGTGTTTTTCCCCAACTGAGTAGGAGATTCTTGAGACTGAAAAACCCCTTGCTCATTTCCACTGGCTTCTTTATTCTTGAGTTGTTTCATCATCTATTTCCACTATGTGTCTCCAACCTGCCACAGAGGCTCATGGCAAATGTATCGTATCACTGTGGTAAAACCGTATAAGTGACACTGTAGCTGCTTTATTTTTTCCCATTTTATTGATATGTAAATGTGCAAAATTTAAGGTTTACAATGGAGCTGAGCATTTTGTGCTCATATGTATCTTGTCAAGGTGACAAGGGCTTTCCCACTCTCTTTCTGTCCCTCCCCCTACCCTCCCCTCCCTCCCTACTCCCCCACCCTACCTCAGTTTCACTTTGTTTTTCGTTTTAAGTTCCCTAAGAGTTGTGATCTGTAGCTGGTTTATTGAGGACTCACTGTGTAGATAGGTAGGGTACTGAGGGAGAGTGGAAAAACAAGTAAAAAAAAAAAAAAAAGCAGGGGCCTGAGAAATAAGATTTCCCAATCATAATTAAGTGAAAAGATCATCATGCTACAAGGGCAGAGCATCAGGACTGTTGGAGTGTAAGCTGAAGAACAAACTAGTTAAAGAAAAAGTTGATTTCTCCAAATTTGAAATATGTCAACTTGCAGAGTACTGAGTCTTAGATGTAATGAACTAAATTTGACATGGCAAACAAGTTTTAGGTTTCTCCTAAAGTATGCCTATTCAGAAGCAGAGGAGTCAAAAAAAAAAAAAATGGTAGAGAAATGGAGTATTGTATACTAATTCATTTCCAATGCTACAACAAAATGCCTGAAGCTGGACACATTTTGGCATGGTTTTGAACTCTGGAGCTGGGAAATACAAACAGAATGTGCCCAGGTCTGGCAAGAGCCCTAATGACACTGCCACCTCATGGTGGATGGGTAACAGAGTTTTTGCTAGTCATACAGGAGGATAGGAAGTCAAATGGAGCATGGGGAACAATAAAAGCAGGTGCCAGTTCATAGAAAGTCACTCTGGAAAAATTCTCAGAATGCCGCTAAAACTAGCTGGATCCCTTCCGAAGGCCATGTTCTCCAGTTGGAGCTCTCAAAGGGCCCACTCTGTTGGAATTACTGCCATACTGAGTAGCCAGCCCCCTCTAACATAGGGCCCTTTAGTGGACAAACCGCACCCAAACTACATCATAGGGAAGCTGAGACTCAGTATCCAGCCCATTGATTTAAATGAAGCAGATGGTGTAAGATCAAAGATAACGGAGTGCAGAAAGATGCCAGATTACTTACTGGCACATACTAAATGCCTGACCAATCACATCCACCTATTGACTTACCATTGTATGCAACTAATGATTACTTAAGGAATAAAGTTCTGTACAGAAAGTAAACGGTCATATCCTGACATTTTTATGAAGAGAGATTTCTAACAATTGCTCATGTGCGAGGCAATCGACTTGGGAATATGTGATAAGCTGCCCGTGATCATGGCTAGAACTGCGTACAGCCCTGCCTGGAGCCTGGATGGAAAAATCGGGACAGAACTCCGTATGGATACCTAGTTAATATAATTAAACACTCTTTCACATGTACGTGAATATGAGACATGTCCAGAGACTTACAAAGTGTTACAAAATAAAACCTAACAACAACATACCCATAACATTAAAAGTTCGGGAAGTGGTGAGTAAGGGAGTCTCTACTTGGTAGCACCCAACACAGCACAAAGACTGAGTCAGGCGAAGGGATGACGCTGAGCGTTGCTGCTGAGCTGCAAGACAGGCAATAACATCCCAAGCACCTCAACGTTCGGCACGAAGCTAAGCACTACCAGGGCTCACACAGTTCCTGTGTTTTCTTAATCAGTTTAATGCAACCTCACAACATCAAACCTCATACGAATCTTAAATTCTGGGGAAAATCTTACGCAATGATTCTACTTTACTTCTTCTTCAGAATTAACTTCATTTCTCACAGAACCACAGGATGTATTACTCTTCCCCTGCATACTGTACCTTTTTCCCCCTCTCTCCCTTGGTGTTGTACTGACTGCGCTTGGAACTACCACCCGGGTTCTCTGTTATTTGCATTCGCTGCTCTCCAGCCTAGTAAGTTTCCTACTTTTATGTTCCGCGGGACGACTCGAGAGGGCAACTTTACCACATACTGCCATCAAAATCACAGCTCCTGATTGCCTGGGTGGGTGCCACAGTACTGCCATACAGCTCCCAGTGGCTCCATCCCACCTGATATACCCACTTAGAGATTCTCCAGTGGAGAACAAAATATTGCAAAAACAAACTGAAAGGCACTGAACAAATGAGACTGTTAAGCCCAGCGGGGTGGACCCGATGAACAGAACAGTGCGCCGCTAATCAGGAAATCATGCAACCTGAGATCACAGGGAGAGCCCAGCCTGTGACACAGAGCAGCCATACAATGATGCTTCAGATGCCTTCAGCTATTTCAGACTCTTCCTGCCAGGGTTTCCGAAAAGGGAGCCAACATTGTTCCCGATGTGAGCAGACATGACTTCAAATCCCAGCTGTGTTCTTCACTGCTTACAAAATCCTGAGTAAAGCAACTGAACAATCTATAGAGCTCAAGCGAAAGATAATGCTGACTTATTCACATCATATTTCTAATATGTACAAAACTATTAAAAAAACTAATAGTAGTACTGACTCACTTCCCATATATGATACACATCTAATAATATATAGTCAGTTAGAAGTATAAATTTATTATGCACTTACAAAAAGTTTTACACAGTTTTTTCTAAATTGTGTGGTAAAGATGACAGCTATGCAGATATAAATATTCTACCGGTCATTTCTATTACCAAACAGATTTTATTAAGAATCTTCACATTTACTAAGATCAAAAATTGGTATTCATTCCTTAGACATACATAATGATTTCAGAAAAATTCACAAAAAGAACATCAATATAAGTGACAAATATAATCCATTAAAGATGACATTACCTAGCAGACATTTTTGTATATGAGTTATCTACCAAATTAAAAATTTAAATGCATTTGAAATGATTTCAAGCATGGCACATAGGTCATTGCCTTAAAGATGGAGGAGTCACATTACTGTTACTCAAGAGATGAGTTTTTATACCCGACAGTGGTAATTCCCAGACATTTTTCTCTTCCAAAGTTTTAGATAGTTCAAGGAAGGCCAGAGGGTGCCAATGAATCCTATTTCCTCCTTCCCATCCACTAGCAAAGGTGGCACTGGTCCCTTCATGGACCAGGAGAAGGGAAGTCACAGATCGGCTCTCTGTAGAGGAAAGAAGAACCACCTGCTTTCATGAGATAACCAGGAACAAATCTTCCCAAGATGGTCTAAGGAAACTCAGTATGAAACCACATGAGGCTGCTACTTACTCATATTTAACTGGCAATAAATCTCAGAGTGTAAACATCAACATGCAGAAAACAGACAGAAAAGAAAAGCAAGAGTATCACTCAGAATGGCATGAGAAAATAAGGGCACTCAGATCATATCCAATTTTTTTTAATTTAGAGAATTATATTCTTCTTAGTGCTTTTCCTTTTATTGACTATAATGAATTATATCTAAAGAAAAACATGCAACTACCGCCTGACAGTATATGGTACACAAAAACCTAATCATCCCCCTCAGTTTGCCAATAAAAAGACCTCCAGTTCTCAACGATGCGAACAGGGCGGTCATTTTTAGAAAAACAGCAACAAACGTGGAAAGAGTTCTCAGGAAATGGCAATGCAAACCGAGAGCCCTGGCGAAGGGCATGCTTCAGCTGCAGAAGCCGAGTGAGGCTATATAAAGGGGAAAAAGGGAAAAATGAGACAAATACGAGCGTTATCAATGCATATCGATGCTGCCTCTGGTGAGGTCAAAGACAAACCACATAGTCGACAACCGCACACAGTGTGTGTATCGTGGAGGGATTATGCAGAAGCCACAACTCTGCACTCCCACTGCGGTGAGGCGTGCGCAAAGGAACTCAGAAGGCAGACTGCCCGCCCCCACTCCTGCTCCCTTGACCAGATGCGAGATTAAAGATGCTTCATCTACAATTTAAAGACATTACTCCCCCTTTCACTAGGTTTGCATGAGAATAATCTGAAATAGTAAAAACAGCACGCATGACACACGGTAAACAATAAATTACAGCCCTTAATACACGTGAATTTGAAATAATGAAGCAAATGAGACCAGGCAAGACAACCTCACGAGTGTGAGTATCTTCAGAAGGGCTGGGGTTTGGTGAGTGATGCTACTAATTTTAGAAGACCTTTTTGAAAGTGGTCAGTTACTCTGCAACCTGTAGAAACATTAAGTATATCTCTAACAATTATTTTAGAATTAAATAGGTCAAACTGATCCTACAACCAGTTTCCTTTCTTCAACTTATGAATAGGTCATTGGGAGGAAGATGCAGAGGGGTGGGAAGGGGGAGTTGCTTTGATCCCATGGCCATTCCGCTACACTCTCCTTGATAGCTTTGGAGGAAAGGCTAAAGACATGGCTAAAGATGAAGGCTGTTGGGATTCTGTGGGACATCAGAAACTCTGAGGATATCAGGCTATCTCGCAGCAGCTCACTGTTTTTCTCTCTCTCCTCATTCTCCACCAGGAACCTCAAGCATCCACTCAATCCCTTCAGTTCTCTCTCTTACATTCTTTTGATATCAGTAATTTCAGAATCGTGTCATTAAAAAGGAGTAAAATTACAAGCTGCAAAAGTTGCTTCAAATTGTGCTATTTAGTAATCAAGATATTTAGTTGTTTTTTCTTCATATATTACCATGCAGTCATGCTTCTGATTAAAATAATTATACTTTAATTATCTTTGTGAGGGTAAATATCCTTTACAGGCATACACGGTCTTCTGCAAAATGGGTTCAATGATGTTGAATAGTATAAAACTCACCGCCTGGACTAAAGACCCGGGAATATGTAAGCAGGCCGCAAGACAATTTCCAGACATGTCTATGTACAAGGGCTGGGTTCAGCAAACACAACTTTCAATGTCAAGCGAGATGATCATACCTGAATTGGAAATTTATCTCTTTTGACTATAATCTGCAATATCTTCTTAACCACTTACTTTGTCCCCCTGATTTTTAACAGCTGGTGACTACGAGACTATACACTACACCACTAAGAAACGATGATGTCTTATGTATATTTTTTGTGTTCGGACACAACACCCAGTACGCACGACTTAATCAAGTCAGACACTTCTTTTCTGAGGATGCTGAACTTGGGATTCTATGATGCCAGGCAATACTTGGAGGCCACGTCAAATGAGGATAAAAAATTTGGGAGGAGCCTGTGCTATAAACTGTAATCTTATCTAATATGTTAAAAAATACACGAATCTAATTTCAGAAAAAAAAAAGAGAAAAGTGCCACAGGGACGCATGAAGTCCAGGTTAGCAATACGTGATTCACAAAACATTGAGGGGAAAAAAAAAAAAGCAAGAGCACTTTGATTGTTCCCAGCTTTACATGCCTGACTGCAACTCTTCGTCACACTGTTGAAGCAGCAGATTAGGGCTGGGGGAAACCAGAGAACGAACCTGGTGGAATATGTCATAAAGCACAGAGATCAAAAACTAAATGGGTGAGCACAAAGTTTTCTAGGAAAAAAAAAAAAAAACCTAAGTAGAACACTGGACTCAAAGGGCTCCAAGCTTCTGACTTTTCAGGAGGCATTCTTCAAGAACCAATCAGAAGCACTATTCCTAATTCATTATTTGCATATGGCACCAGGCCAGATGGATTCTGGGATGGACTGGATGACTGCCTCATCTGCAAGAGGGCACTACCAATACTAAACCTTTTCTAAGTTGAAGAGCCCCTTGATGGGCAGGGTCATAAGCTCTCCCTCTGATTTATTTCACCTCTGTGGGGTATACTCTCCCATTCTCTCCCAACAAACTCCTATTGCTCAAACACTGCTTGTGGTTCTGTCTAATTCTCTATTTGGGGAACCAGGGACCTGGAAAAGAGTTGTTCTACAAAGCAATCTGACTCAGTGCTTTAAAATTCCCTTCAACCTAAGTACCCACATAGCCAAGGGTGCCCAAATGTTTTGCTCCTAGCACAACGTGGTTTCCACCTATATAGGACAGGTAGATTTCCACTACAATGATGGGTCTCAACCAAGGAACTACCATGCAAATTCAAGGTCATTTGTTAGCTTCAGTGCATTATGTTTCCTGGTTGTCAGCATTTCAGAAACATGGAAATTCACTGCAAAGGGGGTTTTGAGTCATTGTAGTGCATTGACTGATGGTGTTTGTGCTCTTACAAAAGAAGCCCAGGAAAGCTCATTCATCCTTCGCACCACGTGCAGACACCATGAAAAAGCACCACATGTGAACCAGGAAGTAAGCAAGCCCTCACCAGCCCTAATCTAATTATACAGATTCCTAGATTATCTACATCCATCTGTCACATTCCATCACAAAGACTGTCAGGATTCTGTGATAGGAAGGAAGCAAGCCTTTACTTTTCAGTATCAATGAAATGGCAATATAAACATCAAGAAAATTTTATACAGAGAAGATAAAGAAGACATGCTGATCCTTAATACAGGCTACACATTTTGCAGAAACTACGTAAGTTAACATATAATACATAAAAATTATTTAAAACTACAATGCATAAGTTTCTTAGGCTAACATTACGAGTCTTTCTGATATGTTAATCGCATATCAAAATACTTGTATCACCCTGTAGATTTCTGTCACAAGCTTTAGAAAACTGTTTCTAGAAATATCTGAAGACAATGAAAATCAAAAATTATGTGAACATTTCCACACTGCTTGTTAACTTCCACCTTGGAAAAACAAAAACAAAAATAGAAAAAACAAAAAAGCAACATCAGAAAACAAGTAGCCTTCCTTCCCCTCTACAGTAGAATTGCAAAGGCAAGCTGCCCGATTTTTTGGTGTTAAGGCCTCAGGAAAAAGAAAAAGGAAAGAAAAGAAAAACAAAAATTAAAAAATAAAAAAAGAAACGTGTTGATTTCCCAGTGTGACTACAAACTGTTACCACAATCAAGTAATGTAAAATGGGTGGGGAGAGAGGATTCTAAAGCAATTCCTTCAAATGCAAACAAAAATTTAAGCAGGGTCAAATGACTCTGTAGTAAGAAAGGAGCCATTTAACTATACAGCAGAGAAAGTTCTGGCTCAGAAGACAAGGTAGGCTGGCTCCAGGGACAACAATAGAGCTCCCAGGAGCCCAGGGCAGGCCCCCAGGAGCCGGAAATGCAGGTCTCCACACATCCTCTCTGCACATCCTCACATAACATCCAGAGAGGTTCAGGACCTGAGGTAGTTCATCACTTTCAATTTAAAACTCCCCCTAAGGGCAAATATAAATTACATACAAGAGACTTAATTCTCCTCTTCTGAAAATACGAGAAGAGACTTCTCTCCAATTTCCTCATGTCTTTTTTTAGTAAACTCCTGGGCTCGTTATCTGTCTTTGAAATAAATACAACCTTGTTTTTTTTTTTTTATCTGTTTGCTTGCCTGCTTTTTTTCAATAATAAGTTACTGCTTTTTACACTACCCAAGCGAGTTTTTTTCTTCAAAGATCTCCAAAGTAACTGTAATCTCAGCAAGTCATCTACTTTCTTTGGAAAGGAAAGAGCCTAGCTTGGGCCAGCCCCTGCCTCCATTTAGCTTTCCACTGGATAAAGCTGACTATCTAATGAAAATGCTCATTCTAACTATTAAGTGGGTTAATATAAACCACATGTGACAAATGGTAGCGTCAAGTATAATGAACCAGTTATTGTTTAGCTTGAGAACATGCATGTCATGGTTTTTAATATACTTGGCTATATGGCTATATAAAAAATAGTGATAATTCCTTCTTTGCATTTGTTTTTTGGTTTTTTGGGTTTTGTTTGTTTGTTTGTTTTTTAGAGGCAGAGTCTTACTCTGTAGCCCAGGCTGGCCTTGGACTCACAGCAATCCTCTTTTTTAAGACAAGGTTTCAGTCTGTAGACCAAGTTGGTCCTAAACCATCCTCAAATTCTTTCACAGATTGCTGTTTATATATATGTCTGTGTGTGTGTGTGTGTGTGTGTGTGTGTGTGTTCTAGTTCAATGCCTATTTAATATTAAACTTTCTTTCTCTCCAATCTTTACAAAGAAGTATTCTGACTTGAGAAAAGACTTAATTAAGTTACCCACACACCCACTCTTGCCTTCTAGGATATTAATTTCTCTAGGATTTTTTCCTGCCTCTCAGTTCCTTTTTTATCTCCTTTTTGAACCTCTTTTCCTGCCAGGGCATGGATGGATTCTTCAAGAGGTGGCTTCTTTCCACCTTTCCAACACAATTCCCGGTCATTTCTTGGTCAAGCCACTCTACTGAACTGGCTCAGGTACACTTGAGAAGGCAGCAACAAGCTGTATCCAAGCCTGGTCCTGCCGCAGTAACGTGCAATTCCCTCTGTTTGGTACCACCTCCTGCCCTCTGCTGACTACCCCAGCAGAACGACACCCTACTGAAGCTTTTAGGGAGCAGACTCAGGCCTGTTCACCGTTCCCTTCAGTGCATACTCTGCTCACATCACATACCGCCTGATCCTCAAACTCTACTTTACACAGCAGTAGTTACACACGCAGGGATAGGTGCCTGTCTACTCTAACACCTGCTCAAGGCCCTAGGTTTGTGATTCTCCAGCATCCCCTAATAGCTGGGCAATGTGGCCCAAGCCTGGGACCCCACTGGAGGCTAAGGCAGGAGGATCGCTGTGAGTTCTAGGCCAGCCTGGGCTCCACAGTGAGTTCAGGGCCAACTTGGACTACAGAGTGAGACTGTCACCAAAAGAAAAACGAAGGGAAAAAAATTCCTGCTCAAGTGACAGGGATGTCTCATTATGTTAATAAAGCAAGCTGCCATTGTTTTACTGCAGTATTTATGGCTCAGTTCCTGTGAGCAAGTGACTGTGAAGCTTCCTCCAAGAAAAGGAATGACAGGACCAGAGCATTTCTCAGGTTCTGATGCTGACAGTCAGACCATTGGGAGAGACACTGGGTCCCTGGGCACCAGTGAGGAGGTCTTCCCTCAACACATGCCAACCTCGCTCCACGCTGAACACCTATTTTAACTGCGTAAGTTTTAGCCAGAAGTATGCATATAAATATAACATGCCAATCAAGATGACTCATTTCTCTGATCTGGGTTGTAAAATTATTAAAATAATTAATTATTATTAAACTATAAAATGTCAGCATTGATCTTCTCTCCAAAATTGATTCCCCAAGTTAAGTACATGAATCTAAAAATGGCTTGCTAAATTGTAGTGACAACGGCAGCAAACACTAGGCACACTCGGGTACACAGGATTAGTATCAGACATTCAATTTCCTCTTTAGCTAGCTGCTATGACTCTCAACCCCTTCAAAACAAATGCTGCCAAGATCTAAGCAGCGAGGAGCATGAACTAAAGACTGTTTTTAACTTCTTTCTTTCAGGACCTATTTTCTTCACTGAATTTATTTCTGTACTTTCTACTAAATTTTCCTCTCTTTTTGTTATGTATTCTTGTATTCATCATTCACAAACCAGAATGGCAACATCTTTAGGGCACCTTCTGGCAAGCTGGGAGACAGCGCGACCACACTGGCGTGCTTCTGTGTACAAATGGATACCTAGAACTATGTTTCCCTCTAATCAAACTTTGGGATTCCAGACTTCAGCTCAAAAGAGATTTGGAAAAGGGAACCAAATAAAAAGTGTATACAAATCCACGCGCTAATGAATGAATTAACAAGGAAGAGAAGAGTTTAAACCATGTTGAAGAGGACTAAAATACTTGTTTAATGAAGTCTAAAGACAAAGAAAATGTGAAGTTTAGAAAGCATTAATTTCTATCATCTTTCTATTAGGTCAACAATCCAATGTTTCCAGTGACAGGAAATGGCACTCACAGTATAGTGTAATGTGGACTTACACAACGAAGACTTTGACTCCAGGCCAATTTTTTTTTAATTTTATTTTTTTACAGGGTCAAGCTCTATAGTCCAGGCTGGTCCTGAACTCGCTATGCAGCCCACGCTGGCCTTGGCCTCATGGCAATCCTGCCTCGGCCCACCGAGTGCTATAATTTTTTTTTTTTTAACTAGGAGACTAATTTGTTTAAGTCCAAGTTTTATTTTGTAGTACATTAACCTCAAAGTTTGACCGAAATAGTTTTAAATCGTTAAAACATAACTTTCTGCTTGTCAGTGGAACTGATTCATCTGAAAACTTTGTAGCAATTGTGACTTTGCCATGATGCTTCTTCATCATATGTTTCTGTTCTAATTAACAATTACATCTTCATCTTGCTACTAAATCCATGTGTTTCAATACCATGAAATTCTCACGGTAACCTCTTATAACTGCAAAGTCAACATCCATTCATTAAAAAAGAAAGACACATATTCTGCAATATTCAAGAGGAAACGAAGCATTTTGGATTCGATTCCGTATGCATCCACGTCGCTGAGAAGGCAGTAGCTTCTCTGTCGTGGGAGCAGGACAATGCTGTTTAGTTATCATCAAATAACCAGTTATGTAAGATGAGGTTTCTGAGTGGTGACACTGTTACAGCACAGGCGAGATTTATCTGAAGGTGGCTCCTGATTGATGAATACGTGGCACCTGAGATCGATCCTTTACAAGAAGGTTCAGGTGTATGAAGATTGCGCTGATGTATATTCTCAAGAAGGGCTGGTTCTGGTTCAGGTACAAATTATGAGTCCCGCAGTTCATTGAAACATCAGTGATTTACTTGCTCCCGTATTTTAAAAACAGCAGTGACAATGTTCCTTATGGTTTGTTTAAAAGTTCAAAAGAATCAGAAAAATGACGTCAGGTGCCAACAAATTTATACACTTTTATTATATATTTTTTCTAGTGATCCAATGTATCTTGACGATCGGAGAAGTGGTGAATTAATACTTGTATTTCCGTAGAGGAAACAGAGAAGACTGGGGAAGGAAAGCTGGCGAGTTGTTTTGACTTTGGAGACGACGACGCAACAGACTGGCCTCTACTGCTCTTGTCACTGAGCCACTGTCCAGCCACACTTCCTGTCATCAGTTGTGCTAGGTTTAGCACCAGTGTCTCTTTTCTGAGAAAGTCTTTACTTTCACAGACAAGTATGACTAGTTATATCAAGGACACATTCCTCTTTTTCTTTCGGGAAAATCTACAGGATATTTTCTCAGTATTGAAAGATGGAAAAATTGATGAAGATTTTATGGAAATAGAGTATTAACCAGTTATAGGAATCCTATTCAGACAACTTTACACCCCTGGTTTAGAGTGTTTCAATTTTTAAGTGGCAAATACTCTCATGTGTCAAAGAAATCATTATATTTTATTTTTAAATCAATCATGGTTAAATTTAATTTTAAGAAGCTAATATTTTTCAAACAAAATGTTCTGAAAAAAACTAAAATTAATAAATTCTGGTTAAATATACTGTAGTATATTTAAAAACAAGTTTCAATGCTGAAACACAGTTGCCAGTGCTAGAAAAGAATGGAATGTTGCTTATTCCACAATTACAGCAGCTCTGAAGTTGTTCATGTCCCTCAGGCCTATCATTCTTTGTGTGAACAAAGATTTTAGCACAGTTAGTTCTTTGAAGTCCTTTTTGCAATTTTTTTTAAATTCTCTATTCCATTTGGCTACCAGCAATTTAAGGTTGATCTAACAAACACGTTAGAAAGTTTGAAAAAGTAGCACTTCCCTTAGCCACAAAAGCTTATCAGAAAAAATTGGCTGATCTAATAGTTTCCTCCAGAATTCTCTTGACTGGTAAGAATATAAGAGTAACTAAAACCTCAGATTCACATTTTCTGTTGCCCTTGAGTCTTTTCTGCATTCTCCTCCCAATTAGTGGGGTTTGATATCAGGGTTTGTAAATGCTACAGAAGCATTTTTATTTATTTTCACGTGTTCACAACTTAATTTATTGTCAGTCTTAGGAACTTTCTCCACCAAAAACTGAACACCACAAAAAATTTTGGGAAATTGTATGGAGATGTAAAAAACAAAGAACAAAACATAAAAATCTTTTTATTTCTTTATATGTGGGCTTCATTTCCTTTCAGACACTGACAGATCTAGGTACTTTTTGGTTTAAATTCAATTACAGCACAAATTCCCCCACTGAAAAAACAAATGGCAATGATTAAAAAGTAACTTTTTGTGAACAACGATAATGGACTGTACAAAAGGATAAGGTCAAAAATCAGGAGAAAAAAGCATCATCTACGCACGACTGTGCATGTGTGTGTGCGCGCATGTGTGCGCGCGCGTGCGTGCGTGCGTGTGTGTGTGTGTGTGTGCGCGCGCGTGTGTGTGTGTGTGTGTGCGCGCGTGTGTGTGTGTGTGTGTGTGTGTGTGTGTTACTGGGGATGGGGCCTGGCGCCTTCACACTGAGCCTCATCCCCAGCCTATTTCTATTTGTGATTTCAAGACAGGTTGTTACTAAGTCTCTAAGTCATCCAGCCTGGGTCTGAACGCGTAAATCTCCTTCCTCAGCCTCCTCGAGTGCTGGGCTTAAAGGCGGGCATCATGCCCTGCACCCACCTGAACAAGTGCATCATCTTCAAGAGTCGCTTAAAGTAGGCCCACAGAAAAGAAAAAAAGGCAGGAGCGCTTCAGGAGGAAAGCATCCGGCATCACGTTTCCCTGGACTCCACAGTGCACGGAGCCGAAAATGAAGAACAGAGACTTACGAGTGGGCAAACACGATAAAGAAATTATTAAAGATTGGGAAGGTCTATTCGCATAAATAAAAGAAAATGAGAAACAACAGTTCAATATCATTTGTTCTTCTGCTCACAAAATAAGTAGCTATCTTGCCATTTACTTCTGTCTCTTTTGAGACCTCAAAAAAAAATGAAATATGATCGAATCAGACTAAAAGTACAGAGCAAACTAGACTGGGCAGCAGTAGGGAAGAGGACCCTTCCACAAGGCACACGCACGATACGCACAAGTGCCAGGGCAAAATCAATGACAGGCCCTCATATACTGGGCTCCCATAGTGCTCCTGCAGGGTCACAGAGGGATTACAAAAGTTTTAAGAAATAATTCATATCGGCAGCTTTAAAAGCAAAATGCTACCTAACTATATATGGTAATCCTCAATTACGGGAGCTACATATAGTAAACCTTAGGACTTCAGAGGAAAGGGTCAAGGTGAAGTGGATCTTGTTACCATTCAAGCCTCTTTGTGGGGCACTGAGATTAGATCATTAAGCAGGGACACCTTAAAGGCTGACCCATGGTATAAAAAGGAGCATACACCTCTGGCTTCCTTCTTACTTTTTTTTTTTTCTGACAATGTTTTCCCGGTTCAGATTCATAACATTCTGGAAAGAAAATAGTCTGTTGACAGAGAAATCATATACAAAAAAAGAAGTGTACACTACTTAAAATATCTATTTATTAAAATATCTGTTTATTATAAAAACGATGTTATCGTTTTGTTCTTTCAATACAATGTCCCCTAAAAGCCTCATGCATTTAGTTTGTTTTGGTTGGCTGGTTTTGTTTTTTGAGACAGGATTCAGGCTGGTTCTGAACTTGCCATGTAGCTCAGGCTGGCACTGAACTCACAGCAATCCTCTTACCTCAGCATCCCAAGTGCAAATGCTGGGGTTAGTCCTGTGCCACCATGGCCCGCTTACGTGGTGCTGGGGAATCGAAAGCTGGGCTCTGTACTTGCTAAGCACGCGTTTAACCACTGTGTTGTGCTCCCAGACTCGGCCTGTATTTGGAAGTTGTGGATTACCTATCCATTTCATCTGCACTGTTGGGAGGTGGGGCTTGGTTAGAAGGAATGGATTACTGAGGATCTGGTGGATCACTGAAAGTGTGGCAGGTCCCTGTGCCATGACACATCAGTGAGGAATGGCAGGTCACTAGAGCTTGGCCTGGAAGAAGTACTTCTGTCCCAGCTTCTCCCCTGCCTTCCCTCCTGTGATGCCAGGAAGAGCTTTTCTCTACCAGACCCTTTCCACTACTGGCAGCCAGTCACGAATGGCCTGAGAGCATCTGAATCTGAGCTAAGCTAAACGTCTCCTCCCTTAAATTGTGGGTGTTGAGTACTACATCGCAGCAACGAACAAGTGACCAAGACAAGAGATATACTGCAAAAAATATCTTTGTGCTATATTTTTTCATTCCTTCACAATGTCAAAATTTTTACTCACCACATTTAACCTCATGGGCTCAACCTCAAGATTTCGATGTACCATTTAACCTGCATCCTCATACCTGCTTACCCAATTTGATGTTTAATCATTCTCTTTTTATGAATAGTATTTCTTCTTTAATATTCTAAGATACATCCTTTTCTACTTGCTATTCAAGTGCAGTGAACATTCAGACTTTTCTTTCTATGTTTTTATATTTGTACATTCATGTCTAGCTGTGACTCAAAGTTCTACCCATTTTATTCAACTAATATTAAGGTATACTGTGCACGGTTTGTATTGGTAACAACATAAAATCTTTTAATCTCTTAACAGTAAAGCAGAAGACTTCCCCCTATGTTCCCCATATAATTCCAGGTAAAAATCTGGCCTAACTAATGGTAAGATTTGTATAAAAATGTGCCAAATAAATAATCGAACTACCAGATAGAATAAACAAATGACCGCTCACTCCTTCAATTTATCATTAATTCTTAAAACTACAAAGAGCAGGCAATTTGGGGACAAAAAGATAAAATGGGATTCTAGCCTAGAAAATAAGCAAAGTCTATTAGGAAGAATGACAGCAACATACATAATTAAAACTGATATTGCAAGCGTGGGGTCTTAAGGTAAGATGCACAGCAGTTGCATGGGAGGAAGGGGAAGGAGAGTAAGTCAGTTTTGCTCTGCGTGTCAGGATAGGCAAGAACGCAGCCTAATAATCTGCAGCAAGCATGCGCAGCCGTGCGCTCTCACCAAAATGCTCAGATGCTTACCAGCACATTCAGTTTGCATGTCAACATTAAAGGATGAAATAAGCCGATGGCATGAGCTTGGGTCAGGATCAGATGCTTGGTGCCAGGCTACTCGGCAGCCACAGGTGAGCCACCTGTGACGCACGATCTTGAGGCTCTGTCTACACTCAATCAGATCATTCAGCTTAGGAAGGTGAGACAGGATTCCTCAGGAGTTGAGTATGGAGCAAGCACCGTCATGCGAGAGCTTTCCCTTCTTCCTAGAAAACCCATGACAACCAACGCAGGGTCAGCCTCTGTCACTAAATAAATTTCCTTTACTGGTTAAATTAAGCAATGCATTATAAGGTGTGCTGACAGGTACGGTTTTTTTGGCTGTAAAGTTGAATTAGTGCAATGGTTCTCCAAGGAGTGATAGGTGAGGGACAGTAACAAATAATATCAGAGTATTTCAGAGCAAGTAAAGTTCAGGATTAGGAAAGAGACCTAAAAATATAAAAATCGGTGGCTACCAAATTCTATTTTAAGATCAAGAATTAACACAAGGCATGTGTGGTGGTGCATGCAAGCACCTATCCTAGGTAAGTGCAGGCTGAAATAGATTTAAGACTATCCTGATTAATTTAGTCAGGCTTTGTCTCAAAATAAAGAAATACAAAGGGATTGGAATACAAGTTAGTGCCCAGCATGTGAGGTCCTGAGTACCAATAAAAAAAAATTTAATTTACTGGTATCTATCTTATATGAACTAAGAGTAATAATCACGATTTTTTCAGGTTTTTTGCTCACTCCGTAAATTAAATTTTGTTTCCCAGCCTATGCTTGTAGCCCTGTCATTGTTAGTGTAAGAACAAATTTAAAGGCATTAAAGGTGGAGTTTCACACCTCATGGTGCTGGCATTAAAGGTGGAGTAACACTCCTCAAGAAGCTTCCAGTTTATTAGGGAAGACAGAAACATGATAACCCCCCCTCCCCCCACCAAACTAAATGGCAGCATGGTCATAAACCAGATTTAAGAAACCTGAAAATAAATTATTACTTTATGTTAGAGGAAGACTCCAAAAAGTGAAGAAATATAAAGAAAAACACCCATGTATTCCTAACAGACACCTCTCCTGCTGTTGCACATCGACATATGAACCTGTCCTCCTGCCATACTTCTGTCACACCAAGTAGCAAGCTGTCCTTAAAATTTTCCTTTCGGGGACACACAGCATGCTTATTTTATAATGCAGCTGGAACAATATGGAAATGGCAGAGGGAACTGTTAAAAAACAATGATATGAGCATGAGTTGTTTTCCTTTAAAATGGCATTTGTATGGCATTATGGATTTCACATAATATTATACGTCCATCAGTTTCATTCTGCCTTAAGACCATATGGAAAGGGAAAATTACAAGTAAGAAAGTTAGAGCTTAAAATACATTTTAAAAATGCACAAGAGGAACCGCAGTTAATATTCCAGTATCATTTCTTCCATTCCTTTAACAAAGAGATGCTGACCTACAGTGTTACTCTTCTCTATCTATACTGTGAATTCTACACCTTTCCATCACTTTCGTTTGACCCTATCTTTTAACTCTCTCTGGTATATAATTTCTCAACCCTGACTTGATTTCTCTCCTTCAAAACACAACTGATTCTTAAAATATTTCCCATGTTCAAAACCATCGTTTCCCTGCACAGGTCTCTCCCAGGTACCATGCAAAGCTTCTTCCCTCCGCATCTTTAAGGATCCATGTTCACTGACCAGCCCACACCTCTCCCCAGCTCCCAACCTAGCCATGCTACCAGGTCTCTATGAAATGAAGTTTATCCTTTCCAGTTATTTGAAACCACTCTTGCTGATCGCAGGCTCCTTTGGGACTCTTTCTTTTTAAACAAAATTAACCTCTTTGACACTTTTGACACTGTGTGCTCTTCCTGAAAAAATGTTTTTCATTTGCTACCCTGGAATCTAGGAAACTCTTCCAGCATTTCACTTCCTGTCCATGCTTCCTAGTTTTCTTTGTTCATTTCTTTCTCTTTCTTATGGAGTTGAAAGATAGATAATCACATTGCTGGCCGATGCCGCCATTGCCTCTGACCTACCATAAAGAAGTGATGGCCAGTGACTGCCCATCCATTCCTCTGGCTAACCACCTGCAAATTCCAGCCTCCCTCTCCACTTCCACAGACTCTGCCTTTCCTCTCCTCCTCACCCTCTGCTATCTGGATGGCTATAATTTGCTAACAATTCTTCCTGCTTTTTTTCCCACTATTTCTGCCACAGTCAATAAAGAAACATGCTCATTCGGTCTCTATGAAGATGCAAATCAGAAGACAACTCTGTAAAAGAACAAACACATTTTTTAACAGCATGCTTGCCTCTTTGGAGCTCCATCCAGGGTTACTTTCCAGTGTGAAAAATTAGGAACCCAAGACCACACAAGTGTGTGTGGCTTCTGGCTGGTGAGTCACACCTTAAGCCTTTTGGAGCCATGACCCCTTCCACCTAGAAATGGCCTCTTTGCTGCTGGTCTTTGAGGGCCTGTGCTCCTCCTATCAGAACCTTCCATGACTTCCTAAATTGGGTTCGATTTTGTGCACTTCAACTTATATAACAACAAAGTATAGGACACACTACCTTAAAACAGGACATTTCGGCATGTAAGAAATATTAGCTGTGATTGTCTCCTTCCATTCTACCCTATAAGAGAAGATGAAAGAATTCTCTAAGCCTCTTTTGAAGCCCACTCTGTACATAGAAGAAATATTCTTATCCACGAAGACACAGGAACATAGAAGACAACGAACAGAGAGGACTTGCTTATTTTCCCAGCTGGCAGTCTTTATATTACAGCTCTTTTGTCTAGATAGACATCTGTAGAACTGTTCACTCCTCATCAAACTTAGCAGAAATATACATAAACTTAGTTACTTTATGTCCTTCTTTTCGAAAGCCCTGTGTCATCTAAAACTTGCAGTAAATAAACATATATGCTAGCCTTCACATGTACTACATAAATATGCAATGCTTTTCTCTTGTCAATGTGTCTTTTGATTTAGGAGCCTCATGTAGGAACACAGGAATGGGAGAGAAGAGAAAGGTCTTTTCCCCTACAATCCTTTGTTTAAATCATGACAACACGGTTGTTATCTTGTGCGTTGCTTTTGAGAAGACTGACTACCACAGAATATCTCATAAAGATTTCAAGGAAATGTCTCCTCTTAACACTGAAATGAATTTCAGATTATTTGTTTGAGCATTAATATCTTAACCCAAGACAGCAATAAAGAAATACTCTACCTCAGTTTCTGCCCACATTAAACATAATTTCTAAGTTGTAAAAAAGGATGCTGATAACAATAATTAATCACTGCCTTCTAAGCAATATCTCAAAGAGCATTTTCATTTATGTATCTTTTCTCTGATGTATACATGTATTATGTTTGGGTAAAAATGATTAATAGTGACTATGTTTCCATGCAGCTTTACCAAGAGAACAAAGTAATTAATTCAAATGCCTTTAAATCTAGAAAGTGTAACATGCCTTTCACCTTAGGATTGTTAACTGATTTCTAAACAAAATAAGCCATACTCTCATTTTATCTGTATTTACTTGGCTCTCTTGACTATCGACTCTAATGCATTACCGGTAGAGTATAATACCTTGTCCTATCTTTAAATTTCACAAAGTTGTAAGCCATGAAGAATTTGGTAACATGCCATTTTTTTAATGTCTGAGAACTAACTTTTTATTTCCCTTTCCTGACATGTCTTTTACACTTTGCGAGTTTCTCAAAGATACAAGGAACAGTAATGTTAGGTAGTGTTACCATCAACAATGGAAGAAAACAAAACTCTCAAGCCACCAAAAAAGCTCCATACTTGACTAAGACAGTGCCGAAGTTTGTTTGAGATCAGTCTTTTCCAAATACCTTCATTAAATCATAAAAAGCAAACTCATTTTGACAGTTACACATTCTATTTTTAGAGGTGGTACCTTTTGTCACGGAATACTGCATGATCTTCCAAGCCCAGGAGGAGTGGAGACAACAAGGGAAAGATTCATAGTGTCTGACCCACCGAAGTAGAGATAATACACAAAATAATCACATAAATTCAATCAACAGATTTACCTGGATGAGGAAATCTTCCTAAACAATAGCTATGTTCAAGCAAGATTTGCATTCTTAATAGCACCCGTGCAATCAATATTTGAATGGAAAAGAAACAGCTGAGAACTTCCAGGATTAATTTACGCTAATTTTTCCAACAGTTTCCAATGTCTAAATTTTTCCAGTAAAGTGTCCATTTTCATATCTAGTTAACGATCCATGAAAACATCCCATTGACTTCTTTACATGGGAATTCTATATGAGTTAATCAAAGACAAGAGCAAGACAAATTTTCTTATTTGTAAGAATTAACATATACAAAAAAGTAGAAAGAAACAGAAATAGCTCTTCAATAAACTTAATAAATTTTATCCAGTTAAATCAGAAATCTGTCCCATGGAAATAATCAGAAAAGAACAGACACAGTGAACCAGACTTTGAAATAACCTTTAAAGCAGCAAAATAGTAGAAATGCGACACACGTCTGAAGTTATGACAGGTGGCTACCAAATATGGCACAGATGATTCACAATAAGATGTTTAATTAATTAATTATGGCATAAATTTACGATGGGTACAGTAAAATAGCAAAAATTATATAACAAAAAAAATGTGTAAGGAACAGAATGTGCCAGGAAAACGTTGGAACAAAGAAAGAAAATTTGATCCATTCTATTCCTCAAATTGTACTGATTTTTTTCTCCCAGGTATGAGTAAAAACATAGATATTAAAAATTTCAGTTAATATTTGGTCTGTTTCCTCTTGACGTCTAGACCATTCTTTGCACTTAATGGATGTTAAAAGAAGCAAGTGTGATTGAATGCGTGGACCTTCCAGTCTATGTTGAAGATAATATTTACACTACCATAATGTTTTACATAATTTCCTCTTGAATATTAAATATAACCTGAATAAGAAAACTATAAATTTTTATAAATGTGTAAAGAACCTAACATTCAAGCACAACCTATCTCCCTAAGAAATATTTGACATTTTATGGTTTTGTTCTGTTATAATCACAGAAATACAATCAGAGAAATATACAATGTCCCATACTACACATAATTTCATTTAACATTATGAACACTTTCTTATATCACTTAAAAATCAGTGTATTATATGTAATAAGAAACCTATATCCTTATGAGGATGTTATAGATGCTGTTTTCAATTACAATAAATACATATGTATATGAATTCTGGTTTAGATTTCTCCTTATTTGTGCCTGAGTTCTCCATTGCGTAAGATACGTTAAAATGTAGGATCTATTTAGAATTTCCAGGCACGTTATTTTCTTTGGTTTAGTTATACGTATCCTTTCACATTCCTCCTGGTTGTATACGTTAGTCTACTTCATATTCCCTCATACCAATGCCTCGTGTAATTATTTATAAACTGTTTACTGCTTTTGGAGCATACAATGAATTTTTTTTCCATTTTCCATCATTTGATTACAATATAATAAATCATTATTAACGATCTTAATTATATTCTGTGATTGCAATACTCATCTACTTTACCTTGCTTTCAACTCATTTTCTGTGAATTTTCTTATAGATTACCATGATGTCTTCAAATGTCATAAAAGATGGCAGTTTTTATTGATGGAAATAATTCAGAGATTGTTCTTTGGATGTTAATAAGCTTATTATATATTCTTATAAAAATATAGAGGAATAATTTACGCAGACAGATTTAGGCAAGGATATATAATCAATGAAAGAACAGATTTTAATATGCTAATTAAAGTATTCCATTTCACTATTAATCAATAGTGTAATAGTTCAGCATTATAATGAAAAGTGATCATTCTTTTTCATTCTTTCACTAATGCTTTCAGTACTCTTTACTAAGCAGCTATGCAGGGGAAATTCCCTCTGTTGGCAATTTGAATGTATCAGAAAATAAACAGGTAAGGAGTCATATCTTCATGAATTTTCACTTGCTTTCTAATGGGACAGAGTTGCAGAACAAAGACCACATGTAATGCCCAGGGCCTACAAATATGTCACCCTACATGGCAAAAGAACTTCACAGACATGGTTGAGACTGGGCACCTTAACACAAGAAGATTACATTGCCTGAACCAATCAAATCATAAAATCCTTGAACATCTGCCTGAAGAGAACAGCACCAAGGCAGAAGAGGAAATGCTACTGTGTGCCTAGAAGGATGTAGAGCAACCCCAGGCCCTGGGTGGAGTGGTGTACAGGTAAGAACAGAGAAAGAACTCTCAGAACTAAGGTGGCTACCAGCTGAAAGCCAGGAAGAACAGGGAGTCCCCCCGGAAGCTGGATTCTCTCAAGACTGAATGAGAAAAGAAGTCTGCTGTTTTCAAGGCTGTCACTACACCTGAGCAGCCTGTCCTGACATCAGTAGAAAAATAAAATAGAATACTAAATAAATCAGCAAATTAGATAAAACTCCACAAGTCCACATGAGAGATGAGTAAGGTTTAAACTAAGGTTGCAAAAATGGAGAAAACAAGAAGGGACAGTGTTCCGAATTTTTAAAAATTCTTATTAAAATTGTAAAGGCTTTTAATTCCAAGAAACCACCATGACACCCTTAGTAGATAACTTCAGTTAATTATCATAACATATCACACAACTATCAAAAATTTGTCACACTGGTCTAAGATCTCTTACTCTTTGCTTCTAAACTACAAATTGGACTCTTAGAAAAACAACTGTATATTTTCAGGTGACACTAAGGAAAACCACGTGCTGCCATCACTACTCCCAACCTATCCCACAGGCACATTTGGATACTTCAAGAAGAACCATCTCCCGTGACACAACTGAGGTCCTTCACGCCATTTCCCTCAGAGGCTTGACCTTTTCTAAGAACCTGCACGAAACCGACATGTGAGAACTGGGATCTTAATCATTTGTTTTCTGGTTTTGGTAGAAAGAAATCCCAGGAATACTAGCAGAACAGTCCATAAGCATCATTGTTTCTTAGATTTCAATGAACTATTCTGAACTTGTTGAGTTGTAACATTCCAAAGAATAATACACTTTTATAAAGGAAATAAACAACATGAACACCATTGAGATTACATGTGAGGAGCTTCATTTTTGTTTAACAAACTTCTTCCTTGCCACATTCCAATGGTAACCACCACAAAAGAAAGAAAGAAAGAAAGAAAGAAAGAAAGAAAGAAAGAAAGGAAGAAAAAAAGAAAGAAAGATAGATCAAACATTTATTTTCTCCAGAGAGGAAGTTTGTCAAGAACTAAACAAGGGCCACTTTATAATCTAATCACCAGTTAGAAAATATACCTATAAATTAATCCCTGGTACTAATAATAGACTTGATTGCTGAGTACAAAAAGGAAGCATAATTAACCTGGAGAAAAGAAAAAGAAACAAGTTTTCCCTACTTTCCACTCATTGAAAACTTTACAAGTAAAAACGTTAAAGGGCATTCATCAAGAGATCATTTATGAAGCACCATCCAAAACATGATCCCTATTAAAATAAAAAAGCTCATTGCAGTAAAAGACATACTTCTGTTAATTTTCCTTAAAATATTCCCAAGCTCTTCCAGCACTTGCCCTTGCCACTTTCTGAAGCAGTTCTGGAAATCTTCTCTCATGCCTGAGTTATCTCTGTGGCCTGGATGTTCTGCATCCACTCAAAATATGAGCTTTCCATGCTTATTTTGACTTTGGAGTTCAAGTCAAAAGCTACGTTGTGCCAGATCTGGAGTGTGAGGCAGATAAGAACACATGGCTGTTCGCTGATGGCAGTCTGCGGCAGCATTCACCAATATTTGATCACACATTGTAAAGACATTCATAACAGAAAGCTCCTCCTAGAACTGCTCCAGAAAGCGGTGAGAATAATGTGACAGGAGAGATCAAAGAGAAGTACCTTCAAGGATATTAGCAGCAATGCATCTTATACTTTAGTAATAAATTTAGACACTGACCGCCATTTTCCATCACCCTTCATATATATCACACTTCATATTTTTTCTCTCATTCTGGCCTAAACTGACACAGGCATTCACCATTTTTTCTTAATATTTTGGGTTCACTTCCTCAAATCTTCTTAATGATTATTTTTATAATGAACTTTTAAGAAATACTTTTGGAAAAAGAACTGGAACCCTGACCATAATCATTTACATAAAAAGGGCAACTTGTATATACTTACATTTTGGGTACTTGAATGAATACATGCATGAAAAAAAAAAAAACAGGAAAAGTATCCCATGGCAGGGCACAAGAATGTCAAAAGCTGATAATTCTAAAAATAATTTAAAAATTCCTTCATTTTCTGTTTTTCTGTCTATTTAAAGCAATTTTTTTTCTTTTCTCTTAGGTAAATTTGACAGTATTCTAAGGTAAACAAAGCTTGTTCAACAGTAAATACACCTATTCCTTGAATTGAAAAGTATTTTGAGAATGCTTACTGTGCATCAAGCCCTCTGCCAGTCATTAGAAATAAAAGTGAAAAAAAAAAAAAAAACAGTTCTTGCTCTGAAGATGTTACATACGTTTCTTTTTCAAACTTCAACTATCAAATTGGCTTTCAACTGTGTGAAATATATATTTTCCGAGGCATGAGAGTTCATTCCAACGAATTGGGTAGCTAATGGGGAACGCAACTTAGGGCTCATTCACGTGCAGCAGAACAAGTTTTTCTCCTACTGACAAGAGTGGAGGATGGATGAACGGGAAATCTCTTCCAAGGCCAGAAATAATCAAAACAAGGAGATTTATAGGCTGCAAAGAGAAAAGTAAAAATAATACAAACTCATCCTCATCTCATTATAATATAAATTCTATAAAACATTCTTTCTTGACCCTCCCCTCTCAAGTAGGTGGAGAAAGTATTACCGAAACAATACTCAAAAAACATCCCCAAGTCTTGAAACTACTTTATAGTAAATGACACTATTAGAGAAAAGGAAACAAAGACAAAAATAAGTGTCTAATTGGGTCAGGAAGGAATGCTTAGAATGTCCTGAGACCCGGGACAAAAATCATGATGGAAAGCCACTCACTCTCATGTCCAGTTAGGGATTTTAGGGCCAGTCAAAAGTACAAGTGTATCAAAAATTGGATCCCAATCATCAAAATAACATCGTATTTTGAGAGCCGTAACAGTTGTTACAAGAAGCAATAACTATAAACTCACATGGAGTTAACTCGTAGTGGGCTGAGGAAGGAACAGGTTTAAAAAAAAAAAAAATCAGCACCATTGTGGAACACTTGATAAACTTGCCAAGACTTGGATTATTGTCAGTGGAGTGCCACACACCAGGTGCTCTTGCATGCAGTAACCACAGTGACACTGTGAAGCAGGCACTCTCATTAGGAGAATTCTCAGATTAAAAATTGAAAAACTGAAACTCAGGAGCTTTGTTAACAAGCTTGCTTAAAGCCTCACAGCTGGTGACCCACTGCAGCCTAGGATCTATTCTATATTTGATTGGATTTTCTGTAAGGAAGAAGGAATAAGATATCAAAAGCTCCCCACAAGTGTCTTTGGTTAGTATGATACCAAACACTTGCCAATCTTCATGGGAAGGGAAAAGATGAATAACTTCTGAGGCCGGGGAAGACATGAGAGAAAATTTTATAGGCAATATTTGGAAGAAAAACAAATAGAAATGAAGATATTTCGAGTTGTAAAAACAGTTTTGGAATTTTGAAGAAAATACGTAAGTTACGTAGTGAGGCAATTATTCTGACAGTAAAATTGCAGAGGGCGAAACAGGGCAAAATGAGAGGGGGGTACTCAGTGTGGTGGACTCCACATTTCCCAGAGAAGCAATCAGCAAGATCTGGAGAAACTACTGACATTCACATGCAAACCACAGGTTGCTCCCACAATTTCAAGGCAAGATTTTGGGAAAAGACCTCTCAGCTAAACAACTTTGCAATACATTAATCCTACATCAACATATTCCATGTGCTCATTGAAAATGAAATATATTATAAATCAATAGAACTGATATACCAAAGATCTATCTGATGTGCTTGTAAAAACCACTAATACCTTATCAAAGATTCACGTGATGTTATTTAGAACCATTCTTTAGTCAGAAAACTGCATAAAGTCAACAACTTTTTATTCCACTGAATTATATTAAACCATCAAGCTGATTAAACAACTCTTAGTTTGTTGTTTAAAACTGGTATTATCAAATTTACCCCGGCAATATTAAACATCTATAAAATAACATTTTAATAGACTGAAAATATCTGCATAAAAGTAAACATTAATCACATTTCAAATTATCTACCATAGCTTGGATCACTAAGTCCCTACTACAGGGCATACACTGTGTGGGGTTTTCAAAAGTCTAAAAGTGGAAAAGACTTTTCTTCTGTTCTCAAAGGAAAAAGTGGGGGGAAACAACATGAAAAAAGTAAATGAAGTAACTAAAGGCACTGCCCATGTTTGCAGACGTAGTAGGAGATGAAAATTTCAAATTTGAGAAAACGATTGTAAGATTGTAAGATCCAAGCAGTTTATTGTGCTGGTTGGAATGTCTGAAGAAGACATTTATGAGTTACACAAAGACAAGGAAGCCTTCCTGATGATCTATTCGTTGACAAGCAAAAATTAATTGTTTAAAAAGCTGAGAAAGTAAAATCACCTTCATTAGGATCCAACTCAACACAAAGTGTCATATCCTCATGCTCCACAGGCAAAGAACACAAGTAGAGGAGGCAGGAGAGTGTGCCTGAATCAACCATGGCAACAGCAAAGTTAGGTGTGATCCACCAGGCCGCAGGAGCACAAGGCAAGCTTCAGCTCTGCCGCCATGTCGCCAACACGACACAACCCGTCTGTCCTACTGTGATAAGATCCAAAGAAAGAAAAGAGTCACATGTAGGTTTTCTACGACCTCAAAGTCTATGCAGAATAAGACTGTATATATAAAAGTACATATAGCAAGTCCAAAGGGAAAAAAGAAGGAAAGAGAGAAAGTATCATGTGGGAATTGAGAGGAATGCCATCTTGAAGAAAATGTTTGTTATAAAACTGATTTATAGTCTTAGGGGCCTATCCAGCTGCATATCCTGAATCAAATTTCATAGATGTGAGCTAAGGGCACAGACTAGAAGCAAACAACTCCCTGTTAGAGCCCATGTAATGACCTACAAGTGGTAAGGCTTTGGCCCTGTAACCTATTTGAGTGTCTTACTATATAGTATGCGAGGACTAAAATGACCATTTCAAGAACTAGTTATGGGAATTAAAATTTTAACTCATAAAATAAACTTAGTATAGATAAGAGTGAGTAAACTACACAGTGAATATTGAAATTTTTAAAATATAGTAAGAGACACATTGCTATTATTGTTTCTCAAACGATTCCTTCTCCTGTGAACACACAATCTATTCATCCTTGCCACTTCCTGAAGTACTGTTGGAAAGCCTTTTTCTCCGTGAGTGTCCTTACTAGATGTGATCAAAACTACAGTGGGTGCTGCTGTTAAGCGTCACCCAACTCAAAAGCAGGCAGGCACAAACAGTAAGGTACATTCATTTTCACCTATGGGATCCAATACTTTGGGACTTCCAGCTTTTTCTCAAAGTCAAAATGACCATGGAAGGTAAACGCTTAAAATGAATCAGTACAGGAAGGCAATCACAAGATAGCAATTAAAGACACAAAAAGGACTCAAGAATAGCTTCAGGAAAAATGAAATCTACAAAAATAATGTCATAAAAAGGCCCCAACACAGGTTACAGAATAGAAAGAGGAGGAATGAACCGCTGGGAAAGGGATGAGTATCTGAAAAATAGTGGGGGCACAGATAGGCATTGATTCCCCAAGCCCCATGGCTTTAATATGCTACAGAATTTAGAATTCATATCAATTTAAAAATTGAGTGAAAAAAATTGCCAAGAACTGTGGGATAAGGGTGTTCCGAGTGGAAGCATTCTGAGGGAGGTGAATGACAGTGTGTCTTTATACCATATATTTTTTAAAAAATTTAATGCCTACTGTATTTTTTCATTGTTCATACAACAAAGTTTTTGGTAAATGTTAGCTATTGGTGGCAAGAATACCCTTTGATAAATGGCACGTCTGTATGTAGAAATTACATAATGTGCATCTGGGTGTGTTGTGTGTGTGTCACAGGAAAATGCAAAGGCATAAAACCGTGCCAATCATTTTGCTGATTCATTAATTTAAGGGAAAAAAAAATCACAGAGTCGCCAAAGCTCTATGAAAATTCTAACATACATTGTGCTTGTGGATGTAAAACTTGCAGAGGTTGGAGGTTTCACAATTACCTTCTTTGACTTCTATTTCATTCTGTATATCACTATGGCATTGAGCCTTTGACCATTATTAAGATTTACGATGCCCTGCCCTAATTTAAATTCATGCCATGTAGCCGTGAGCCCAACAAGAAGTTAAGTGCAACAAAACAGATACTTAAGCAATCATCAAAGCAAGTCAAAAGAATAATCAGAAAAATTAACATAATTGTCCTTTACTAACACTGTAAAGATTCTGATTTATTTCCACTGCAAATAAGAAACACAATATAAAAGATTCTTTTCTGTTAGAAGATTCTTTAGTTAACATGTAAACGGCTGTATAAACTTATAATAGGAATCCAGGTATTTTCCATCAGGCTGGCTTGTTTGGTTCATCTGTTTATTTTGAAACTAATAAATCAATGTCATTATTCTGACACGATGAAGCCTATTTAGGAAAATGTTCAATGGATAAACCCAACAAGATCAAAATACAGAGCAATTTCCATATCAATTACTGCTTTATACTATATGTGATTTTGGTTGTTACTGTATAAGGAAGAACTAATCAATAACTATTCCCTCAGTGATAAACTTCCACCTATCTTTGTCTCAGTCACAAATAATAATTATCATCATCTATTCTGTCATTTAGTAAATTTTAGTCCTATCTTGTTTAAAATGTGTTCTATATATATTTTTTCTATATGTATACTATGCACAATATACAATTTGAATATATGCACTAATTATGTGTGTGTATATATTTATATATATTCTCAACACAAATGAGTAGATTAATATATTTTAGGTTTGAGTTTTATTCTAATCCAGGAAAACTCCTATTTCATCCCAAAACTGCTAATCCTGTATAAATGTCTGCATAAATCTTAACAGAATACACTCAAGACTCATAACAAAACTCCATACACTGGGTGGTTTATAAACAAAAGAAATTTCTCACAGTTCTAGAAGCTGTCTACAAAGATTTAGCTTGACACGACTGCAGCTTCACTGTATGTCACGGCTGCTCCTGAGAGACCCTGGCCCATACCATGTCCCAGCATGCTAGTAAGAGATGAAACACTGCAGAAGTGTGGGGAGCTTCACCACCCAGACCTGCTACCTGCTGCCTGCAGGAAAATGCCTGACGTCTTTGACACTAACTTGTAACAAACCAGGTAAATTCCAGTTTGGTGAAGTCATTTCTCTTTGACCATGATCTAAGAATCTATTTCTGACCCGAATTATAGAAGTCCACCTGTTTTGTGGCCACTTAAGATACTTCTAGACACAGTTCCTCCAACAAATTGTACTCAGCACGATCCTAGAAACACGCTCCTCTTTCGTAGATCTCACAGCATGCCTAGTTCTTACACAGTATGACTAGGCTTTGCTAGAACCTTGGAAGCTAAAGCTGAAAAAGAAGAAGGTCCAGTGTCCAGGAGAGCCTTCTTCCAGATGTGAACTGTCATACTTTCGCTGTACGCTCACACAGCAGAAGAGGTAGTAAGAGGAGCTCTGGGGCCTGTTCAATAAGTGTGCTAATCCAAATCACCAGGGCACTAGCCCATGACCTAATCACCTCTCTTGGGATAAATCTGTCAACACTATTATATTAATAGTTCAGATTCCTACATAGGAATTTGGAGTGAAGATGGGACACAAGCCATTTAGATTGTGGTAGCATCCTGTCCCTGATCAAATTCATGACCTCCTTAATTACAAAATGCATTCATTCCATCTCAATAGTCCAAAATCTTAAATTGTTCAAGCATCAACTCAGAATTCTGAAGTTCAAAGTCTCAAATAAATATGATTAAAACTGGAGATAAGTAAGATTCAATGTTCGTTTCATCCTGAGGCAAACTGCTCTCCAGCTGTGAACATGTGAAATCAAACAAGTTACGTGCTTTTATAACACAAAGGAGAAGCAGGCACAGTACATACTCCTTCCAAAAGAGAGAAACTGGAGAGATAAAAGGGGTTATGGGTCCTTTGCAAGTTCAAATCTTTTAAGGCTCAAGAATAATCTTCTGTGATTGGATATCTAGCATTAAAGAACCCAAGGGCAAGACGCTTTCCTATTGTTCCCAGCCATCCTGCTCCCCTGGCTACGCTGGACACACTCCTAGATCCCAGCAAGGACTCCGCTCGGTAGCGTCCTAAGAGGTCTCTGCAATTGCCCTGACCACTCAGTGGCTCTGTGCCTTAGGCTCCAAGTGGCTCTGTCCTTTCATATCTAACTCCCACAGCTCATAAACTATTCATGTCAAAGTATACTCAAGTGTACCTCCTGGGCCATGGGAGCACAGCTTATATGTTCTGCATGGTACATCTACTTTGCATCCTTCATCCTATTGGCCCACTGCAGCAAGTGTTTCACTCAAGTAGTGAGGTATTATATGCAGTGAGTAGACCTTTGAAATCTTTCCATCCCACCCATGCCTTTAAGCTAGAGTTCTGTGAAGGAAAAGGCGCCCCACCCCATCATGACCTCGGAAATGCCCTTGCAGCCATTCTTCCTTTGTCTCCAGGACCACCGCCCGCCAGATCCACGGGAACTTTAACAAACAGCTGCTAGGCCACTCACTGTTTTCTCCCAACCCTGCTTTTTCACTCTTTTCAATATGGATAAGCTGAGCACTTGCCAGTTTTTTAAGGCCTGCTTCCGTTTTTATTACAAATTCCATTTTTGAATTTTTTCTCTATTCTTGTATTTTACTACAAACATGCAAGACAAGCCAGACTGCACCATTAACACTTTGTCTAGAAATTTCTTCAACCACACAGTCTAAGTGGTTGTTCCCAATTTCTCCTTTCACAAAACATGAGGACACAAACAGGAGTCAGCCTCCTTCTCCAGCACTTGGGACACAAAGGCTTCTCCTCCACTGTTCAGCACCTGAGGCCTACTCTCAGGTCTTTACCTACTGCTCCAGTTACACAGGGCATCCTTTAAAATGATTAAGGCTGTCTCCCTGCATTTCTCTGCGTGTTCACACTGTCACCAGGATCATTCTCGATGATGTACTCATAGCAGCGTAAATTTTTCTACTTTGTACCTCAAAACTCTCTCACTCTCTTCCAGTTCCCTGATCTGAAATTACTTCCATACATTTACAGACCTGTTACATTTCCCTTGGCTTTGAGTGGTTTACCCTCTCTCAGGCTACATATATTTTCCAAGGGGCCAAATAATCTCTAAGGCGTCACACGGTACATACAGACATTATGCATACCTCTGAAACTATAAAAAGGTAATAGTGCATAAGGTTTCCAGTATAAATAAAAACTAGTTATAAAAATTATCCAAATAATAAAAAAGAAATCTGTCCCATTTTAGTAAAGGTATTGAGAAAATTACACTAGTGTAAGCTTAGGGTAGAGGCATATCTTCGAAGAGACAAGCACGAAACATATAGTCAGGTAATCTAAAAGCTGTCCATATGCATGTTTACACACCTGCATACAACATATATGGTAGTTTAATACTTACAATCTTTTTTAAACTTTTACAATAGTGATTTTAAATTGAAATCCACTCAGACAAGGGTGGTAACTGACATCAATCCAAGTGAAAGTTTTCCAAAATCATTCCTCCACAGTAATAAGCTTATGTAGCGAGATAAAGAATTCAAATGTGGAAGGAAAGAAGCAGACTCGGTCTAAAATAGCTTCTGGAGTTCTATTTTAAGCATGGCAGTATCTACCGAGATTCTAAAAAATTCCACAGTTGAGTAGCACTGGTAATAGTGAGCCAGTGGAAAACGGCTTTTAATTAATCTTGAGGATAGTAAAAATGAGGGGAGAAAAGGAATATTTAGAGAGAGAAGAGGAAAAGGTGGGCAAGAAAGAGAAAAGGAGGGGTGGTCACAGGGAAAAGAACAGTCATCTAAACAGACGATGGTACTTTTTTTTCCCCATGCTATAAAACAGGGCTTATGAAAGTGGTATTTTTAACCAAATGGGCACAATTATGTGGAAGACTCTGAACTTTGCTGAGAGCTCTTATTGCTACCCTTGTTTCCTTATAAAGCCCTTCTAATATGAGGCAATGATTTATATTAAGATTCCTATTTTCTTTAGGTGTAAAAGTAATGTGTAGGAGAGAGAGAAAGTGAGATTTTTGCAACGGTGAGGTGGCACCCAGAATTGAGGCCAGGATATTCAAGTTGAGCTACATCCCCAGCCTTTTTTTTTTTTTTTTTTTTTTTTTTTTTTTTTTTTTTTTTTTTTTTTTTTTTTTTTTTTTTTTTTTTTTTTTTTTTTTTTTTTTTATTAAGAGACAGAGTCTTGTTAATTTGCTAGTTTGTCCAGGCTGGGCTCAAACTTGTGACTGTTTTGCCTTTGCCTCTCAGAGTACTGGGATTACAGGCCGCACCATGGGACGTGGTTAGAATAAGTTCTTTACAAAGCCCATCACAGAACAAACAACTAGTTATCGGGAACTGTAGAAAGAACACATCATTCCAAATGAGCCTTTGGTTATTGTTACTTTTTATTTATTTAGGTACAAGAAAAGCGTGCTCAAGAATAAATCCTAACTGAGAAATGCAGCACAGCAAACAAACCAGAGTGGGAATAAAACAGATTATTTCCAAGTACACTTTACCAAGACATTTGGTGCCCACTCCCATGCAATCTTGACGCCTGCCTTCCTTTCAACTTTACAAAGACCAAAAGAGTTTCACTCCAGGGTCTCCATTTAGGTCCATTGATAGTATTTACATTTTCAAGTTCTGTTACTCCAAGGGGGTAAAGGCATAAAAAATACATTTTAGTACTAATTTAAATTTAGATGACTCAGAAAGCCAGTAAGAAAACAAACCAAATTAAGCCGAAACACAAACTGTTAGGAAGAATTCTGTCTTTTTTGGTTGACTTCATGGTTAATCAATCAAAATGAACAGCTGTTAACATTACAATTTGTATTTTCAGGAAAACCACTCACAACAGCACATATCCCATTACTTTTTACACCAATATTACCATGTGATCAACCAGAAGAGGAAAAGCAAAAGCACAACTATGCTATAAGTAATCCAACTTTTTATTTTTGAATAAAAACCTCATACAGATATTTCAGGATAATGTATTTTATGTAAGTGATTAAGTAGGGTTTAATGTATGTCTCATTAAACTAACTGTGGATTCTATGTATCAATAGATATGTACTTAATAATAAGATGCAAATATGAGAGATAGCTTTCACAAATAGGTAAATGTATGTATTATCAACAGAAAATAAGTGAGAGAACTAGGTTATTCTGGAAATGTACTTTTTTAGATATTTAAAAATGTATTTTTCATTTTATTTGCTTTAGTGTTAGATCACTTCATAGTTGTTTTGATATTTAAGATAAATTTTTTGAATTTCAGAAAAAATCAGGTATATCATAATTTAGAGGTGTGGGGAGTTATGAATACTCTTCACTATGGCTCCGGAAGTTTCAGCATCCCTCAACAAAATATCCACATCCTTATAAAATGTACATGTTGCCCTCGTTGTGCTATGGCACAGACTTTCACTTTCCTTTTTCTGTTTATTAAATCGCTAGTCCAGCATGTTCTGATTTTTATCCATAAACTCATAAATTTACTGCTCTCTTCCACAGTAAAGCCTTCTCAGCAGTATGCAATCGCAATAATTAAGTGCCTGAATTTATTATTTGTGAGCAGTGTCTTTATAGGCACAGAAGGAAATGAGAGTGCTGATGTCGACCCCCCAATTACTTTATCAAGAAAGACTTCCTTCATCTCTCAGCCTCTCCACTTCCCTCTTCCAGCACCTACATTAATATAAGTAAAAGGAACAAACTAATCCTGGATCTCAGGAATGACAGCACTGTCAGGATATTCAAACTAAGGACTACTGAGAAGCAAGGCTAAAGTGAAAAAAAACCAGCTCCGACTGAAGGGATATTAACATTGACATAATAGGTCTTAAGCTTTTGAACTTTTCATTTTCTACATTCATTCACATATATATGAATATATATACTATATATATAGTATATATAATATACATATATACTATATATATAGTATATATATATATTATATATAATATATATTATATATATCTATATATGCCATCCCTTTGCTCCCACAGTTTTGCTTTACGTAGGTATTTAATCAATTGATGACAACTTAAAAACAAACCGGCTACAATATACACCATAAATTTCTTTCTTTTTAATTCCCTCACTTGAAAGAGAAAAGGCATGCCTCTTCTGTGTCAGAACCGTTGTAAGATTAAATAAAAACATTTGGAATGAAAACTACAAATAAATGATAGACAGAAACCTGTTCTTAACCTAAGATGACTACTGTGTCTGTTTCTTCCCCTAAATAGTCCGTTATTATTTCTTTGGTGTACAGGAATATTTTTGTGCTTAGGTAAATTCTTTCGGAGTGCTTACATTTGTGTTTCTGCATTACTCTCATTTTAATGATATCTACATGTATATACATCACTTTTGTTCACCTTTTTACATTACATACGTTTTTATACCCAATCGCAGTATCATGGAGTAAACTGTTTATTCATCAGAAAAATAGAAAAAAAAGTATTTACACTATGTTTTAGGTCTCTATGTGATTTATCCCTCCCCTCACTGAGGTAACCTACTTATGCAAATCTAGTTAAGAAACACATAACAGAACACATCATTTTACAACACCTAAGACAACAATACCGTTAAAGCCAAGTGGTCCGTCAGAGAACATAAGGTGCCATTGAAAAACACAAGCAATTTATTTAATTAATCCTCATTTTATTTTTAAGAGAGGATTAACTGAGGTCCATAAAAGCAATTCATTTTCCCAAAACTGACCCAAAAAGTGAACGGTGGGCATGTGAACCAAACTCTGGAATTGGCATTCTTTCCAAAGCTCCATACATTTCTCTGTGTTGGAGCTTTATCATCCCTTAAACTCAACTGCACATCAAAAGTACATTGCATATGTGTGTATGTATGTGTGTGTGTGTGTGTGTGTGTGTGTGTGTGTATATATATATATATGAAAAAAATACATCACTAAATTCTAGATTGTATATACAGCCTCTTTCAAATCGGCTGGTTAACACAGCTGGTCCTTTCGTGTTTCTGCTTCTATCATGAAAATTGTAAGATCTCATAAACTAACAAGAATGCTTCCATCTTCTTCCTGCCCTACTGACCAGTGCTTGATAATCCAAAATAAACAACCACCAATAGCCTCATTTTTCAATTTCTGTAAGCCAAAAAAAAAAAAAAGATAACTGAAAAAGATCTCATCTTCCTACGTCACAGGAGTCAACCTGATTAGACCTAAGTGTGTGGTAGATCAGAAACAAGACAGGAGGGTGGAGTTAGGAAGTAGCCCAAGCCCACAGGGAATGGGAGCAGCTCCCAAGTCAGACCTGCAAGCAGAATTTCTCATTTAAAGTTATCAGGCAATTTAAATTTAGCTTATCTGATAAGTCCCTACAATCCCTTGTGTATTTCTGTAAATTTGCAAAATCCTTGTCCTTGAAAAATACGGTTCAATGTTAGTATCTTATTGGGAGAGGGCACATCAAGACTGATACTTAATATTAAAACTTCATATCTGTGAGTATCAACGTATCACACTACCTTGCAAAACAGGTGTCAAATAGGATAGAACCTATCCAGATAAAATACTGAAGTCAGATAAATAAACCCTTTTTTAATTACAGCGGGAAATATATGTAGAAAGTCACCTAAAGGCATAAAATAATTGTGAGCATCACCACGAAACACTACAAAGAGTTCGTAATGAAAGACTTCTGAGTACTACTGAATATGATGTCAATAAAATGGCTAGAAGTGAAGACAATATTAGACACACGCAAAGAGGAATCAAAAAGACCCCAGGAACAGAAAGTCTAAGATATACCAAGAACAGAAAGTCAAATTGTCTGCTCAGGGATGTTCAGAAATATTAGTTTTTTTTTTTTAACTAAAACCTAATTTAAAAGCACACTTTCTCTAGAGAGAGCCTTAAAAATAATGTTCATCTTAGTCCAATTTTAGTATCTATGTCTGAGCCAGTTTTTACATGTGCATGTGAGCGTATATATTCATAAATTTTGACAGAATTTTAGACTTTAAGAGGAACTGCCAAAAATGTGTAGAGGTCCCATATGCCCTCCTCCCAGCATCCCCTTATGCTAAAATATAACATAGTCACAGGTTAGCTATTATGCTTAAGAAATTATTCTACAATGTTACTTAAAAATGTAGGCATTTTTTCCAGATTTCACCAGCTTTTTCTCTATTATCTGTTTTCTGTTCTAGGGTCCATCCAAGGATTACATAGGAGATTTAATTTTCAAGTCTTCTTGGTATCTTCCAATCTGTGATGGCTCTTGTCTTTCGTAGCCTTGCAATGTTCAGGGAACGCTAGCTATTTCTTTTGTGAACGATCTCTCCATTTGTGTCTGCCACATGTTTTCTCATGACTAGATTTACAGACATGTATCACTGACAAAAAATATCACAGACATGATGCGTCTGCCTCATCTCACTGTAATACGGGCTGGTGATGTGCATTAATGGGAAGGTTATCCTGGGTCACTTGGCTAAGGAGGTGCCCGCCAAGATCCTCAAACGTAAACATTTTTTTCTGTAATTAGTACATATATTCATTTCTCTATTGCTGCCATACAGAGCACCAGGTCTGTATTTCATTTTGCAGGCTTGTTATTTGAAAACATGGATATTCACGGGGATTTATTTTATTCTTGACAGTAGCATCTAATACTATCATTCATTATTTTTGATGAAGTTATTCCAAATTTAGTCACTGGAATCTCTCTCATACGAGTGCCTGGGTCCTTCATGTCCTCATTTTCTTTTCTAGTTACCGGAGCTTATTCTTACTGATTTGATTCGTACTTATATGCTAAGGGGGATAAAAAATACCTAAGGCAGGTTCTCCATCTCTGGTAAGACAACATTCACCACTTCAGAAAGTGCCTGAAATTTTACAAAGTCCCAGGATAACAAAAAACAGTCCTGCTTTTTTGACTCTGTCTCTTGGCAACTACCAACAAGCCTAGTGATAATTACTCAGTTTCATTTAAGCCTGCTTCAAGTGAGAATACTGCAAAAAGAGGAGAGGACGGTAGAGAGTGAGGAGTTGATGTATGTGCGTTAATACTGGAATGAATATCTACTGCACTACAGTAGAGTTTATCATATTTTAAGATTAATCTCCAGAAAAATGGTTCCTGATTTTAACTTAGTCATACCAAATTTTGATTAAATTGACTTACTCAAATCAAATATAATCACTTTATTAAATAGTATTCATGTTTTACAGCATTCTCTAAAGAAAAAAAGGAAAATAATGCTGCCCACTCTTCCCCCAAAAGATGGATTTGATGGACACACCAAGAAGAAATAAAAAAAATGGTATGACATTTGACCATATAATGGCAAGAGAGAAGAGAGGCATGGCAGACACACAGGATGGAACAGACATAGGGACAGTCCATCTGTCCCAGCATCACATGATTTCCCCCTCCCCATGGCTTTGCTTTCCTCAGTTTCAGATATTCGTGGTCAACTGTTGTAGGAAAATCCTAATCGAAAAGTTCCAGAAATAAACAATTACAAGATTTACATTCTGAACTGTCCTGAGCAGTATGATGGATTCCCAGGCCACGGCGGGCCATCCCACTAAGGGATCATAAGAATCACCATTTGTTCAGATTATCTACACTGCATTTGCTACCCGCCCATCAACCACACACGTGCCATCTCTGTTGCAAGACTGACTAACCATGTGTATTCAAGTGTTTGCACCCAAGTACCCCACAGGCAGATGCCCACCCCTGCACTCCCAACCTCACAGCACCTGAATCACTTGTGTTGCTTCCTCTTGAACCACAGGCACTGCTATCACCCCGTGCCATTCCAAGTGTGAGGAGGGCAAGCGTAAGGTACTATTTTGAGAGAGATACCACACTTACATTACTTTTATATATAAATCCTGGAAACAACAAACCTACCCATCAATAGAGGAATAGTAGAAGATATGGAAATTGTACACAAAGGCATATTAATCATGCAGCCATAAAGCAAGACAGACATGAAGCCTATGTTTCTAATGTATTTTTAATGTGTGAAAGAATTTGGAATTCTTGTCTATAAAAAATAATGTAAAAATACAGTATTGGAATTGTCCTATTATCAGTTACTATTATCGATATCCTCCTTGCCTAAGTTATAAATAGGAGTTCATCCCAGATATATAAAAATGCAGTGCTTGTAGATTTTCAGAAGCATCTGCTTTCCGGCATCTGCAGGATGCACTGGCACACATTACCTGCACGTAGGACAGAACTACTATACCTTAAATCCTCCCAGTACTTTCTGGAATGATCAAATTCACAGAGAAAAAGAAATATTTAAGTCACATTCTCCCTATCTTTTGGTATTCTCCATTCAGATAGAAACGTACACACACAATCCCATTCCTGAAATTCTCTCCTACTTTTGCAACTTTCTCAGCATAATCAAGAGGTCAAGGGGACTGAGTAACTGCCACTGGAAGGGGTGGGGGCCAAGGGAAGAGGGTTAGGAAGGCAGAGGCTTTATTCTTTTCCTGGGACTTAATGTGATGCCAAATCCTTCCTCAAGTGGTGAATTTGTTTCAATTGTCCAGCGATTCATTCCCTCTCAGAAAGTGAAAATGAGCAGGGCATTAGGAGAAGCTCCACATGGCTCGGCTAAACATTTGATGCACTGCAGACTGAGGGAGAGATGTGATTTTCATGATTAAGAGATCTATCATGGGAACATGCCAGGATTAAAATTTATCACACACTTAGTCTAGATCTATGGATTAGCTGCAGCCAAAGAAACGAAAAAATCTGGTGTTAAACTTGTAAGAAATATAAATTATTCCTCGATTTCAAGAAGACACCGTTATTGATCTTGTGAGACTCTTTTTTTTCTAAATAGCTTCTTTAATTTGATGATCAGTTCATAAGGGAACTTTTCTAGGAAAGCAATCTATTATTTTACCGTGTCACTTGAAGTCTGGTATAGAAATGAACGAAAAACAAGATAAAAATATGGAAAATACCTTTCATTCATTGGGTTATATCTACTAGCAAGCGAAATTAGTCTAAAGAACACCATGGGACTGTCATTCCGACATTCTCTTCATGGCTAAGAGTCACATCCAACCTAACTTTTTTTGTGTTTTACTTAAATCAGTAACACAGATTGTCATCCATATTTCAACTAGGCATTTTCTCTCTATATTAAAGTGGCACAGAAGTTTGTTTTTTGTGCGTGTCCGTGTGTGCGTGTGTGTGTGAGTTATCACTGAATCTCATCACAAAATAAAGACCTCGTTAGCCATCACAAAGGCAAAGTCAGGATCAATTTTATACTTAGTGTCTATTTGGAATATGTTGGCTATTTCAAAACTGGAAAGGTAATCTTATCAAGAATATCACTGTTAACTGACTTCAAAACTCTCATATACATATTTTCTGTTCTCATATCTAATTATGAAACTACAGGAGGGCTTCCTCTATGTGTAACTTTTCTCTGTTGAGGTATACAACTCTTTTTTTCTCTTTTATGGAAACTGAGCTGGTATTTAAGATGGACCGTATACACACAGAGGGCATTCTCTTTATTGTTCTTCCTGTGTGTGTTTGAGTTTGGGTGTGTGTGAATGACTCAGCCCTATTCTTTTCTCATGGACATTATTACAGTCATTCTTAGCAAACACAACTCAGCCATCCATTTTGCATCTTCCGGGTTTTTCCTTCTGACTATTCACGCCCGGCAGACCTGCTGTCATTTTCACAGCATTCTTCTCATAGAATATTGTTCTTAGAAAATCATGCTCTTCCTGCCCACTGTCCACATTAGTCTGCCCAAACTGATATACGCAGCTATTTATTTTGCCCCCTTTTCCTTTAATATTATACTAAAAAATTAAGAACAGTATTATTACTTATATAAATTAACTATATTGTGTATTTCAAATGAATCCTAAGTTTTCCTTCATCCAAAACCATGGCATGTCACAGGACAGAAAATATGAATTATCAAATGTTCAAAATGTGTTTTGGATACAATTTCATAAATGATTCTTGTATACTTGGCTTTTCAACTTAAAAGTTAAAGCTAGTTTCATTATTATTTGGTATTTATTTGTGTATCCTAAGACTTTTTACTGCATTTTTCAATGCCTCAGGCATCAAACATTAGAGGGCCTAAGAAAGAATCAGTGAATAAGAACATGAGATCTACATTCTAGTGGGAAGAAAGTATAACAACACAAGGTTTCATGTGATGATTAAGTCCTCAAAAGAAATTATTCTTTGATACTCTGAACTAAATGCACTGAAAAATAAAGGAGACAAGGGAAGTAAAATTTTTAAAACAATTAGAAATATTTACACTGTATGAAATAATCAAGATGACAAAAGTCGGGTTTGAACTAAGTAGCCAACATCCTAATGAAAATATTCCCCGAAGTTGTCTATAAATCCAACCTCAGATGGAGAAGGCATTTGGAAACATAAAAAGGAAATTAGAAATTCTGGATTCAGGACATCAGAGAATTGAAGGGCTGTGGGGTGATGCTGCCATTTGCATAGTTCTTCCATGAAAATGGAAGCAAGCTGTAGACTTGAATCCTAAGCACACCAAGGAGGATGAAATCATCTCTTTGTTATTCAAAGCAGACAGAGCATTGTCTGCTATTTAAGTATCTCATCTAGTTGTGCAGGAAGGGAAAGCAAGTGCTAATTCAGGAATAAGTTGGGCTTCAAAGATCAGAGTGACACTTGGTCAGGGAAACAACTGTCAGGCATTGCTGAAGTTCTGCATGTGTTTTATAGTTTTATAATGTAATAATGGTGGATGTATCCGAGGTTAGCAAATCTATGAAAGAAGAACTAGTTCTCAAATCAATTCTAGGTCACTGCTAAAAAAATAGTGAGGTGAACCTCTCTCTTCAAAGATAAATACAAGGGTTTTGGTATTAGAAAAGAAATCATGGCATAAAAAAGACAGTTTGATGGGGAAAAAAAACCCAAAGGACTGTTAAGATTCTGTATTTTAGGATATGATGCTTTAACAACAGCCTGTTTGCTATTGTAATGGCAGCTGTCGTATTTTTTCATTGTTAAGACACAATGCCTGACATCCATAACTTAAGGGAGGAAAGATTATTTTTAGCTCACAGTTTCAGAAGGTTAAAGTCCCTAACGGGTGGCCAGTAAAAGTAAATCACATGGCAGGAGGAAAGCACGTTGTTCAAGGCATGGCAGATGGAAGCCATGGGAGGCTGGAAAAGCAGAACTAGTAAGCACACCTGCAGGTCATGTCCGAGAGATGCACCCCTTCCAGGCCCAGCCTTAGTGTTCCACCCATTCCTGGTCACACAGCCAGTAACATACCACATAACTGTAAACTATAGCACACCCATGACCTACCACACTCTTGTAATGTGTAACCAGCCACACATCTGTCTTCACTGCCCACCTGTAACTCACCCCTCCACAGCAGGGCCCATCTTTTAACAACACATAGAATCCACAGGTAATCTCCAACAACCAAACACATGCATTTATGGAGAACAGTCCAGATCACAATTGCAATATCACTCTTTGTTATTATTCTTGCCACATGCCTGAGACTTTCTGTGACACTTCCAATCTAGACCAAAATTACACTGCAAAAATAATACTCAGATCGAGCAGCTCTTGAAAATGTTACTTACGCACACTACAATAAGTTTTTGATTCTAATTGTTTACGCTACATAGGGACTACCAATGTGATCCATTCATTTAAATCAAATGCCAAAGAAACACTACATTTCATAAAAGTGTGATGAATTTTTCTTCTGAGTTCATAGCTCATCGTAATTTTTCAATTGGAAATTTAACATATGATTGATGCTTTCACCGTTTTTCGCTAGAGCTAGAATATTCGTGAGCTTCAAGAAGGTAGAGAGAGCATCACTCTCATGAAGCAAGCAAAGCTGATCTGGAATTATGCATGTATTGTTTTTGAACTATTTCTCAGGATACACTCGTGACGGCTAAGATATTCCATACACCATCAAGACTGATGGAGAATGGATGTAGAGCTTGTGTGGAACTGGCTGATCCCATTTCTCCGTTTCAGTGCCTTTCCAGTGCTGTTTGATGTGAGGTCAAGTTGATGCTTGAGAGTAGGGTACATAATTTTGGTTTAATCATTGTGAACCCCAACATTTCAAGATGGCTATGGCACTGGTTTAGGTAAAGCCTGCACCACAGAATACAGCTGTACTTTATGTGGGAAATGCAGTCAGTGCCACATTTAGCTATTGGACCAGTATTGTTTTTGAAGAAAAGCAGCTGCACCCTTCCAAAATTATCAGATCCCATTAAATTGCAGCCAAGCCAAGGTTTTCTTTGAGTTCTGCCAAATATTTCTTGAACAGATCTCTGTAGTGCAATTATTTTTGGCTGCTTCATATTTTTCCCAGAATTTTTCATATCCAGAGTAGAGTACTAGGTACATTTTCACCTGAGTCCATGTGTCAGGGTTCATATTCTGAAGTGGGGACCAGAGTAGTATGTTTGAGTACAATCCAAACCTCAGAATTCTTGAGTATCAGATGATTTAACTCTCAAAACCCCTTCCCCACACTTCAGCCACCTGGTTTAACATCCTCTGTGATCTATTTGGCATATCTGCCATCACATCCACAATAATGTTTAAGTTGTTTTCTAAATCTATCTAGAGTCACCATACATTTCCATTTGCATTCATAGTAATGACTCACAAATGTTAAAAGCTTATTCAAAAATGTTTGTGCTCTTCCTTGCACTGAGAAGCATATGGTTTTATTTCTGCCAACACCTGAGTTATAGGTGATTCCACTCCCTCACAAGCAGGTTTCTGAGAAAGCTAAAGTTCATTCCACTTCTACAAAGTGGGTGAAATGTGGCTCATTAAACAATTACATCATTTAGTGTGTTCCTAGAAAGCCTACAGGGTCCCCAACTGAATGATCTCCAAACTTTAGCCCTTCTCGGAGGCTCTTCTACTTCCGTCTTTTCTTCCTCTCTCAAGCTGGTCCCTGTAAGTGAAGAGCTCATCTTCATTATCAAAGGCCTCCTAGGTCCCAACTCCTGCATTGTGTGTATCCTATACATCAGGTGGTTTCATTCAAAGCTTGTAACTGTCAACAAACTAGGACATATCAGGGAAGAGTTACCTGTGAACACATCTCCGATTTCTCCAGCACTTCATTTCTGTACCTGAGAGTTCACCTTTCTAATAAAGTTATGTTAAAGCTGATAAGACTCAAGTTTTAATAAATATTTGAAGTTTAGACCAGAATGGATATTTCTGATATTCTAATGAAATGAGGAAGGATTTCATACATGTTTCATGAAGGTCGCTTCTATTAGTATACACAGGCAAAACTGATGCATTTTCTACTCACTATAAGATGAACCCAGCTGGAATTCATAAGTAAAACTGAAAGCAAGCAAGCAAAGGGACGTGACCTGGGGTGGTGTAGCACATTTCTGAGGTTAAGGGAACATCCTCTGTAATGTTCCAAGCTTCTAGAGAAAATACAGAAAGCCTAATATAGGCAGTCTAGTTCTTGAGAAAAGCATTGGCACGGGGTCTGATCTTGTGACCTAAGGCCACAGCACTGAAGTCTTGCTGAAATGCTGTCAGTATCTACTCTGTCCATCCTCTTGGCGTGCGCGTATGTGCCTACTGACACTTCTCATCCTGCAGTGGAGCCATGTTTTGATCTGTCTGTCTGCTACCAATGAAAACAGGTAAAGGGGAAGGTACATTCCTCAATCATTTCATAACATAACTCAGAATCATACCTTCTTTGAGGTCAATTACCCTATACTCGGCTTGATGAGAAATGACCTCAGATTAACTACAGCTAAACAAGGATGAGATTGTATCCAACAACGGCCAACTCTAAAGACCAATCATTAGAATTCTGAAGAAACGTGTTAACTACAGAATAAAGACGTGTTCCCACTGCTCAGGGTTGAGAAGCTGAAATGTGATAATGCATCTAATCCTAGCCCAGTCTGGGCATACGGTGAAGCACAGTAAACTCAGTTAAATGTTAGCTACTACCTTATTTCTTAGCTTTGATATGTTTCCAATTGTTCCTACTGGAATGAATGAATGAATATATATATGTATATATTTATATATGTGTGTGTGTGTGTGTGTGTGTGTGTGTGTGTGTGTGTAAATGGAAGGATGGGTCAACGGCACTAAGTTAGGAAGGGGCAGAACACAGAGACTGGGACTAGAAGGGGTGCATTAATGGGATTATGATCTGGAGGTCTGTATGCTACTTTTTTCTTTCTGGAAAGTGTACAAACTGCTAGAGGACACTGTCTGAGCTTCTGTTTCCTCCATGTCTACAATACTTCCGTCTGCCTCATACTCAAATCCACCCACAGTTTGTAAATAAAATGGGTCACAAAATTTCAAATGGAATATGGGAGGATGGGATAATGAATGACAGGAAGCTACTCTGTGAAAGAACTCAGTTTTCAAACGTGATTGGGGAACTGTGGTCACTGCCTAATTTAAGAATATGATCAGAATTTCTTCTGCAGCTGATCTTTTAAATTAAACAAACAAGCACAGCTGGAAAAACACATGCAAATTTTGGTATTTCAGCCCAGCAATATGCAAGCATATCCACAGTAACGGTAATTTGCTGAGGAAGCCTCATTAATGAGCTCTAGCACCAGTTTATTCTGAGCGCTCATGCTATGGTCTCATTGAGCACTAGTTAAGTTTTCTGAATACTACGTAAGGTCATATATAACCTGCCGCATCTTTGTTCATAAAGCATCAGTCGATTTGATTTCAGGTAAACTGGAAAATACTTGTAACTCCTGGCACCTCATTCTGGAGTTCTTCCAGGAACTTCATTGTTAAAACCCATTTGACATTAAGGTGTGGCTCATGAATAGCCTCTACGTGTCAGACCATGTACTCTTATGAGTGGTCTGGGAATTGCTTTGATGTCCTACTAGTTTTGCAAATTGAAAGTCTAAACATAGAATACTCTAAAGAGAAAACAATCTCCTTTCTAACACAAGAGGGAGGTGACTTTTTGTCATAATGCAAAAGGAGAAACACCAACGTCATACTAGAAGTCAGTGACTGCAGAAGAGGGGCTCTTGTGTCTGTCAAGCTTTTTACTCTCCTACACATCCCTAACAGGAGTACAATCCACTAAATATGACTTGAAAGCCACCTCTTTAACCAAGCCCTGTAGCCCAGCCTCCTGCCTTTTCCAGGGAATTTCCAATATTCCTGATCAGGCTCTGAGCAGTTCCCACTTCTTCCATATGTAAACGAGGATGGCTACTTCCCTCCCCTGGCCCCTCCATGCCAATTTAATGAGACAGTACCCAGAAATAGGCTGCAGCTCTATTCCTGCAGCTGCGACCCCCAAGCTGGAGGGAGGAAGTGTCAGCAATGCGAACAGTAAAAGAGGCACCAGAGTCATTGGTAATGCGGGTACCAGATTCATTAGCATGGGCCACGGTTTATTTTCCAGTGCAGAAAGAAGCTGGCACAAAGGCCTGGCAATGTGCTCTAAGCTCAATCAGGGAAAGGAATTGATCATTTGGGCACAAAAAGAAAAAACTCTCGCTGCCTCATTGTGTCTCTTTATGTGTGGTGCTACTGTACTGCCCTAGAGACAAACATAGTGTCTATTTTTAGGGCAAATGCAGCTACTCTGTCTTCACCAACTAAATCTTTCGACATGACTAATTCGCAAGTGGAATTATCTTGGTAAATAGGCTGACTCATGGGCAAATAATCCGCAGAATTTAACTATGCATTTGGATCCCTAATGAATTAGATACTTTTGTCTTACTCAGGATGCTTAGATCAACTGCAGCACTGATTTGGTGAATAATTTTTTTTAAAGGAAGAAATACTATTGCATGCTTAGGAAAAGTCTTTCCTTAGAAGAACTTAACGGGCTGGAGAATATATACATATAAGTGTATACATATATATACATATATGTGTATATATTTATATACATATATACACATATATGTATATATATTTCAATTGCTATGATGGAATTATATGTGTATATATGTGTGTATATATATGTATATATATGTATATATGTATATGTATATATATATATATATAAATTGTCCTTGCTTTCATACACATGTGTATACACAAGAATTAAGTCCAAACAGCAAGAATTAAGTCCATTAAGAAAATGAACGATGGCTTATGTTGACAAGGGCATAGCTCTTGTATACACATAAATGCCATATATGTATGTATGTGTGTATTTCTCATATATATACAGTATTCTTACATGTACCTTCTATACATACTGACAAGGGCATACCTCTTGTGTGCATATAAATGCCATATGTGTGTGTGTGTATGTGTTTCTCATATATATAGTATTTTTACATGGACCTCCTATACGTACTAGTTAAAAAATTCACATCTGCAAATCATTTGTCAAAAATATGACTTGCAACCATCAAGCAGCATCTAGTCATGGTTAAAGAACCGTCTGTAGAACAGATGAATTGAAAAAGATGGGTCACCAGTCCTGCCTGTCAAATGGTCCTTCCCCTCTGCTGACCCGCAGTTTCTCTATGTCTGAGTTCATTAAGTAGCTTCACAGAGGTAGAAAAACACTTCCTTTCGTTTTGGTTTGTTTTCATAGTGTTTGAAATGAATACTAAACCATTTAGACTCGTATGAAAAACTGATTTTAAAAAGATGTTTCCTGTGCAAACATTATTGTTTGAGCAAGGAAGAAGTTATGCTGGTCTGCATGTGTGTACCCAAGGGCGTGCCCCCTGCGTGTGTGTGTAGGTATATGAGCACGTGCACAGCAGTGGGTGGGGATAGAGTATTTTATGGGGGTCAGATGTTCAGAATTGTTGGTGCATGATAAAAATCAGACTGTCTTTTAGCTTATGTTATTTTAATCTGTTTTGTGAATTCTCTGCAGACCCTGCATCCGGTTGCCACTTGCACTTCGAGAACACAGCTCCTGCACCTCCTTGATTGGGACAGCTTTCCCAACACACACCTGCAGAGGCACAGAGAGCCTGCACCCCGAGGATTCCTCTGCAGCCCCTGTGCTGGGTCTTATGCCCTCTCACTCCCAAAGGCTTGCACCTGCGGCTCGGGAGGGCAGCAGCTGGAGTCAGCTTTGCTTGTACACATAAAGAGGATGTGTGGGGTGGATGGTGCCCAACAGGGGCATCTGCACACCTACATGCCCTCCTTAGGAGCTCCCTTCTCTTAAATTCTTCCTGAGGACCTGAGTCCCCAGAGTTTGTTCATCTCACAAACTTATTTGCTAGCCTTTCTTTCCCTGTTCCGCATCCTCACTCTTAGAAATACTCCCCGATACATCATTTCCTCACGAAGCTTGTTCTAGGTCTGCTTCTGAGTGGACGGGAAGCTACCTAAGACGAGGGAAACACAAAGCCTAGAACTTGAGGACTGAACATCATGGTGCCATTTTGATGATGACATTATGATGTCATTTTATACACACTGTCCTACTTAGGGCAGAAACCTAAAAGAGAATCTAACTCTCACGATCCTCAAGATGATTTACTCTTTCTGCAAGCATCCAGAGATCCTTGCAAAAGACAAATGTCCAAAATTCAAGAACAAAAAGACCCTCCTCTCACTCTAGAAATGCCCTTTACCCATCCAGTTGTACTTACACAATGGAAAGGTGGGACTGTTTTAGCAAAAACTCAAGATGTCACACTGAAAAAGTTCTCTTCTCTATGCTCTTACTCTCTCAGAGGCACAGCCAATGACTGGAAAACACGTCAAGCCTTGATTACAGCTGCGGAACTCACAGACATGGACCACCAAATTCTCCACCTTCAGCTGGACTGTAGAAGAGTAAATGGACAGATCTGTGCACAATAATTACCAAACAAGGATAAAGATGTATTCCTCAAAGAGAATGATAAACATTTATTGGAGCTGAATGGTAACAAGTATTAGCTGAGTAGCCAGGATATGCAGCTTAGCCAAGATGGTCTTGATGAGACCCACTCACACAAAAGATGTGGTCAAGCACAGTCAGGGTAGAAGGCTTCCAACATGAGGGCGCCTGTGACAGAGGGGTTGCGACGTGCAGGGACAGCTGGTCGGTGAAGGTAAATGTGGAAAGTAGTGGCACAACGCTGGTAGCATCATTGAAGAGCATGGCAGGGAGGGGCAAGATCTGAGCTTTCAGGACCGCAAAGAGGATCTAAGTGGCTGAACTTTACTATAAGTGAAATTCTACATGATTTAGTCAAAAATGCAATTCTGCAAATGATGCACTTGCTGCATAAGCTACCATTTTAATATTAAAATGAATAATGTGTTTGCCTAGCAAGTGCAAAGCCAGGAGTTCAGTTCCCCAGCACTACATAAACCAAGTGTGGTGCACATGCCTATAATCCCAGCACTCAGGAGGTTGAGACAAGAGGACTGACATGAGCCCAAGCCCGGCCTTGGCTTCATAGAGAGTTCAGGGCCACCCTGGGCTACCAGAGCAAGACCCTGTCTCAAAATATATATATCTGTGAAATATTTTGATAGACAACATGCTTTCACAGAAGGGGGAGAAGATGGTGATGTTACTACTTTCATAAACCAGGGTGAGAAAATAAGTAGAGAACGTTCAAATAAACTTAGCCCACTTAAAACTCTAAAATGAACACAAAAACAACACTAGTAAAATATTCATCATCACAGCAAAGGGGAGAGAAAGAGTAACTATCTGTTATTTACAGTAACAATTTGATCAGATTGAAAAACTCTGGGATATAGAAGAATATTAAATACTGAATAATGAATCATTAAATACTGATAATAAATCACTGAAAAATTAAGAACCTGAAGGCTGAAATTTGGTTTGAAAATATATGTACATACATATACATGTACCAGCTCTAACTGGTTTAGTACTTAATCCGGACACCACAAAAATGGGCATAACCTTACCTCATAATATGCTTTTATCTTCCCTTTTTTTGGTTTTTTATTTTTATTTTTTCCCATTTTATTGACATGTAAATGTGCAAAATTTAAGGTTTACAATGGAGTTGAGCATTTTGTGCACATATGTATCTTGTCAAGGTGACAAAGGCTTTCCCACTCTCTTTCTGTCCCTCCTCCTACCCTACCCTCCCTCCCTCCTCCCCCACCCTACCCCTTTTCACTTTGTTTTTCATTTTAAGTTCCTTAATAGTTGTGCTCTGGGACTCTCATATCAGAGAGACCATTCGATGTTTCACCTTCTGCTTCTGACTCACTTCGCCAAGCATAATGTTCTCAAGTTTCTTCCATTTGCCTGCAAAAGCCTCCACGCTATTGGACTTTACTGATGCATAGTATTCCATTGTGTGTGAATAACACAGTTTGTGTATCCGTTGGTCTGTTGACGGATATTTTGGTGACTTCCATATTTTAGCTATTGTTAGCTGTGCTGCTATGAACATGGGTATACATATATCTTTGTTGTGTGTTGTTTTGGCCTCTTTTGGATATATTCCCAGAAGGGGTGTCACTGGATTGATATGCTTTTTTAAAAAAATCTGATTAAGACTCTGATTTGGACATCCTGGAGAACTTGGTATCAAAATTAAACAAAGCTACCCCAACTTTCACTACCAATCGAAGTACAAAATGCATTTTGTCAATAAGCCTATGTTAAGTACTTTGCAGTACAAAGACTGCATTGTTGAATTGCGCTGACATCTTTGGAATGTACAATTTTTTAAAATGTAGTTCAATAACAGTACAACCTAACACAGTAGCAAAAGTGAAGACCTGTGACAACTCGATGAGTAGCAAGGTTTGTAACTGGTAAATCCGCTGGAGAAGCGCATTTCTGCTCTTATGCCAATAAGAATAAAAGAGTACGAAGTTTCAGCGAAACTTAGGGCTTTGACCAAAGACCACAAGTACAAAGCTGAAAATAATTAGAAACTGTTGCTGCAATACATCTATGGATAAAACCACTGTCAGAGGCATATTCTGCGCAACAGAACAAATAATTTCCTATTTGAATACAGAGTATAGATACACTAGTCAAATACACTGATTCAAAGTTCTATTTAAAAACACTCCCCAGTACACTGAGATACACTGCAGAAAAGACAAAGAGGCCCAACGTGTAAAAAATGTTAAGAATGAAACAACCCTACTATTCATCATGTAATTTTGTGTACACAGCAATTCGTAACACTAAAAGTGATAATCAAGGTAATGCATAGCATATTTTGAGTCCTTACTTTATGATGAGCAGTCTGTTAAATAATTCAAAAGCATTTATTTATTCTCATATTCAGTGAACTTATATTTACTGTCTAATGAACATTAGGCACTGGCCCAGTTGCTCCAGATATATAATGGTAGACAGACAATAAATGTTCCCATTTTTGTGGAGATCACTTACTAATGGTGGAACGGGAGCAATGAGTACATAGAAGAGCAAGAAAAAAAAGAAAACATAATTCCGGTGAAAAATGCACTGAAATTTAAATCAAGCAGAGGAAGGACTGAGGGAGTCCACTTTCAGATACGCTGGACAAGGCCTGTGGGATGATTTGCAAAGAGTCCTGAGTGACAGAGTATAACAGGCAGAGCTCCCAGTGAACAGAGTAGACAGAGCAAGGTGCCTACCTGACTTGCCCAGAGTCCTATTCTGGGGAGACTGAAGCCCAGGTAGCATGAGTGTGACTGGATATGAGACAGTAAAAAAAGAAGGAATTGTGTCACAATACATCCTCATATTGATTCCATTCTGTAGGTATTACAAGATGTAATTGAAAAACGTATTGCATGTTAAAGAAAAAATGTATTACAGTTGAAGACACTCTCTCTACTCTTTCTCCTTCAAACACTCCCACACTTCTCCCATCATTCTTGCTACTTTCTGAAGCAGCTCTGAAGTCCTCTTTCATGAGTCTCTTGGTTACACCACCATGGCCACCCCAACGTCCTGAATCAATTTAAGATGTTAACTTTTCATGGATATTTTGACTCTGAAGAAGAGCCATATGTTGTCTGATGTATCTGGTGAGCAAGATGGCAAGAACAAGAGGATACGTGCATTAAAAGAGATTGGGAAGATTTTGAGCACAATTAATGCTGATGTACCTGTTAATGTTACGTTTCACATTTAAACACGCACAGGTATTTTCATCAGCCCTTGTTCATCTGCCATTTCCATGGCATATCAAATAAGTTAGGCGCACAAAGGCAGGAGCCCAGAAAGAGTCCTTGAATCCCCATGTTCACTACTGACACATTTGTGGATACATCAGTAGATCTCTGATCTCAGGAGACAAGAAATTTAAATTGTGTAAACCAGCAAATAAATTTTTTTAAAAATTACATTTCCATGTGTCTATCTCCTGACACATTTACTATATACTCATTGCTCTAAATTTCATCATTGCATAGTTAACATCATGAATTATGTATATTTGTCACATTTTATAATAAAAGAATATCAAGAATTATTACAACCTGTTGAAGTTCATTCCCAAAGGCCTGTTTAAACACAACGGTGCCGGAGGTTGAATTCGATGTCGATACATCAATAGAAGCTATCAATGTTAAAAGAGAACAAATCCACAACCAAAACTGAGATGCCAATAAACTATCTTTAGGGGCTAAAGGCATAGGTAGCAATGAGAACACTTGTTCAGCAAGGCTCTGGCTTCGATTCCTCAGCACCATATAAGCTGGGTACAGTGGTGCCCATCTATAATTTTAGCACTATGGAAGCTGAGGTTGAAAGACTGCCCTCAGTTGGGATCAACCTGGGCTACAAGGAGAGACTGTTAAAAAAAAGAAAAAAAACTATCTTCTTTAGCAAGAAAACACACCTGTCACCTGCTAATGGCTAGGGATGTCCTTAAGAAGGCAGGAATGTCTCAGGTGAGAGTGAGTAGTGAAATTCAGGTATCCACATGGCAACAGAGAGTTCAACTCCTACTAAGGAAGCCCTGAGGATAGTTTTCAATGAAAGACTTGTCTCTGGAGGTCTACCTTTTCCCTTGCACAAGGGCTTTAAGCCTTCAAGCTCAGTTCTGCTGTACCATCACTAGATTCTAATTCCACTCAGGGCCAGGCTTTCACTTGTTTATTTTTCTTTTCCACAGAATAAGATCTCTCATGAGTCATTAATGAAGATTATATTCCTTCTCGAGGGTGGTTTCCCTGCTCATGGTTCTCCTGGCAAAGACTAAAGTTACTAGTTAGTTTTTGCTCATAAAGAACACAGTTAAGTCTTGTGGGGTGTGCTAGTCATTGTGCATGACAGCCTTGGCTATGCAGCAGATCTATCAGGGAAGAGAGAGAGTTTGGCGATGGTAGGTCTTTAGAAACAGTGGACATGGTCTTGTGGTTTTACTTAACTGTAGCAGCAATGATGTCATGCACAAACTAAGCTCACGAAGAGTGGACAGCTAGGTAAACCTTGTCTGGCTCAGATTTTAAGGAGAAATCATGATATACCAAAACCTAATTACACCGTGATATAATACTTGACTGGCTACTTCAATGTGCCACGTAATGAAAAGAATGAAAAGATGTACCACAATGTACTCAGGACGACGAATGCTTCAGAGAGCACACAGATCTGCTCCGAAGTGGAGAAGGTATGGAGAGCAGGTGAGAGAGCAAGAGACGAAGGAGCACACAAGACAAACCAAGGAGCGGAAGGACCTTCTGCTTCCCCAACTATTCTACCACAATGCTCCCACCCTCTCTAAGGGCAAGCGGCATTCTGGGGTAGGAAATTTGGTACCCACGGCCCAAAGTGGCATTACCTGGGAGAGGGACGGGGAGGAAGGAAAAAAGCGACTGGTCACAGGGAAGAGGGGTGGAAGGTGTACCCAGGCCTCTCCCCGACTAGGCTGTGTTCCCTTTTCTGCTCACACACACAGCTTAGGGAATAAACATCTGTGCATTTTCACAGCAATGTTTCCCTCTCCTATGTACCTTGAAATTCAAAGACTATCAACAAATACAACTATTACAGTTGCAAACCACACATAGACCATTTTAATTTTTTGAAAGGTAAAAAGTGAATGTTTCCTCTTTTCTTATTACTTTAAGGGGCATTTCAGGCCCAGTAATACAGCTCCTTTATTTTCTATTTGCTCATACGTTTTCTGTAGGTGTGTCCCGAGCCAACGTGCTCCGTCTATGTGGTACTGGGAACTGAACACGCATCTCTGCAGTTGCCTGGCAAACGCTCTTTGAAACATTGCGCTAATCTTCCAGCC